>JAOQGH010000012.1:145262576-145345183 GCA_025769975.1 Gallinago jamesoni
TCTTTCTTTCTTTCTTTCTTTCTTTCTTTCTTTCTTTCTTTCTTTCCTTCTTTCTTTCCTTCTTTCTTTCTTTCCTTTTTTCCTTCTTTCCTTCCTTCGTTCCTTCTTTCTTTCCTTCTTTCCTTCTTTCTTTCCTTCTTTCCTTCTTTCCTTCTTTTCTCTTAAATTTTCATCTTAACCAGTACATGGTTGAAGTTCTGTTGCCCCACTGACATGAGTGGGATCAGACTGTTCCTCCAGGTTCATTGTAACCCATACTCACATGCTACAAGCCAGAGTGTGTATGAGCGTGTGTATGTATCTGTCGCCATCTACCTCACCCCCACAATTCCTAAGTTTTGATTTTAGGTTAAATGCCAAATGGGTCACCTTCTATGTAGGAGAATCTAAAATTGCTACAAAACCTGACTTCCTTAGTAGTAGCACTGACAAGCATGAAGTTATCTTTAAGATATGGCTTCAATTGGATATTAATAAAATTTTAAAGAGAAAAATAGTATGAAAGGAAAAGGAAATACCACACATGTAGACAAGTATTCCCAAGAATTCTGGATTCTTCACTTGGATTGCCAGTTTTTAACTAGAGTGTAAGACTGTTGCATAAATCTGTGTGGGTAGCAAAAATAAGACAGACAGTTGCAGTACAGACAGAGGAAACAAAATGTTCAAGCCCCTTCTTGTTCCCCTGCTTGGCACAGGCATGTGTAGGTGCAACTCTGACAGATGCTGCAAACCCCTATTTGACAAGTCAGGACATTATTGCAGAGTGTGATACCAATAAGTCATCCACAGTCAGTACATAACTCTCAAATCTTGGCATCTTGGCTACATTTTAAAAATATTTGTCTTCCCCTGTGGTGAGGTCTGGTTTGTGTGTCCTTTCCTTCCTGGGTAGCGAGGGTTCATGGAAGGAATCTCTCTGGAGCTCAATAGGTCTATTCATTCCTGCAGATGCTCATTATTTCCATGGTTGCACAGACTAATCCAGGATCTGCATTTATAACGGATGCCTTAAATCTATATTCCCTCAATGGTATTGGGACCTAAGTGTTTCATTTATGTTTTCAAAGAAAATGAATGATGACAAAGACATGACATGATTTTCAGGATCAGAAATGGACATTTCTCTAGAAGGAGCCAACAATGGCAGACTTCAAAATAGAGCCTTTTTAAGCACTAATATGCCCATTTCTATCCCAAATCTTCAAAGCATCATTAGTAATTCTGGGTACACAACTTCTTGTATCAGAAGCACTTGACAGAGCGCTGAGTGTGGTGAATCCTTAAAAACCAAATCCCTCCAAGGTCTCTCAAGATACACATCAAAAAAATGTAGTCAATTTGGATAACAAGTCAATCTACATATCTTTTATTGCTTTTAAATAGCTACCCTTATGCTGTACCTAATACATACCTACTTCATACCTACTATCCAAAAAACTTGCCTTTTGGGGTAGAACTATCTGGTAGCAAGCTATACTGTACGTCCTACAAAACCCATAAAGTGTAATAATGGAAGCACTGAATTATTTGTGAACTGTCATTTTTGATTTATATCAAATGACATATTCCCTTTCTGTCTTCCTAATTACCAGCACTTTTTTTTTTTTTTTTTTCAGACAATATCTGAGAGTATTTACTGCATGTCAAATGCCTTATTTATGTCCTTCCACATAATTATCAATTTGGGAGATTAGATCATTGATAGTTCTGGAGATGTTGTTTTGACTTATTTGGAAGGTATAAATGTGTAAAATGTAATGAATTTCAGGAGTATTCTTTCATTAAAAATGTATCACAAGGCTTCAGTGAGTGATTTCTAGAGTCGCACTAGGCATTTTTAATTAATTTTTGAACCTGGCAAAGTGCTTTTTCTTCAGTGTGAATAAGTTGTCTGCCAAAGGGAGTTTTGTGATGCTCTGAAATGTATGTTAGGCTCTCTAGCTTGTGCTTTGACTTACAAAAATAAAAAAAAAAGGGGGGGGATGCAAGAGCAGCCATTTATCTGTAAGATTTCAGTGCACAGTGTTGTCCATTATGCAAATACTCTTTTACACTGACCTAAATGATTCCTAAAATCCTAAATCAAATCTCAAATTTTCTGCATAGTAGGACATCACACGTTGTCTAAGACTACTGAAATCTTATTTAAAACAGTGTAAGTAATGTAATTAAAATTACTGACTCCGGCTTCTTGTTGAAAACATGAGTTTTTCCAAGCCTTTTTGATATTTTACTAAGAAAAGCTGTTTTACAGTCCCACAGCTGTCACAAGAGGACAGCAAAACTGTCATGAACATTTCAGCTAAGAGAACTACAGACAGACTAGGATTAAAGAAGGGATGATGAAACTCCTTCCTTTGTTGTCCTTCCCTTCCAGAAGTGGGAGAAGTTGTGAGGAGTCAGTGCTCTCACCCTCTGGGCAGCCTTAAAGATTTGGTGGGTGTCATTTTTATCAGTAAGGTCTGGGACCCACAGAACTGCCATTTCACCTCTCCTAGAATTGAATTCTGGACAAACAATGTCCCAGAAAAAATGCTGAGGGTTTGTTGTTATTGTTGGTGTGGGCTTTTATTCTTTTTTTTTTTTTTTTTCTCCTGTCCAGAATAGTTTTTACTGCACAGAAATGCCATGTTCAGCCTTCATCTGATGCTTCATGCAACATAGGACACAGAGCAAGATGCTAGATGAGGATGGCCAGGGAGGAGAGCAGGAGTCCTTGACAATGTCACTGGCTTGCAATAATCTGCAGGTATTGGGCATCGCCAATCAGCAGCCCCATCAAATTGGGATCCTTGTGCCATCAAGCTAGATGGGGAGAGTAACAAGCTCCCACCTCCCAAAGCTTTGTTCTGGATATAGGGAATAGGATCCAGACTCCCTGTTAAACTCCACATAAGCTTCTAGCAGAGATCCATCAGAAAACAGTTCACACGAGTTCTCAGTTAAAAGAGGCAGTATATATATCTCTTTGTGCTGTTACTTGAAGACCCTGAAAGATGTCAAAATCTTGTGGAGGAAGTATTTGGTGATCTCTATCAGCAGTGTAATGAGATGGGTGACTCAGAATTGCTCTAATTAATGCATGGAAAGACCTTTTCTAAAATACATTTGGTATGTTTCCCCCTGGAGACAGGAGATATCTGCAGCAAGCACATTCTCCCACACCTCTCCTGGGCACTAGAACTTATTAGCAAATCCCCTACTGATGCTCTTTTACTAGGGCAGGTACTGCTGTAGTAACCATGATGGGAAAAGCAGGGTAGGTCGAGCTCAGGAATTTTGGCACTGGTTTTTAATTCATCCTGTATCATCTAACCATGGATCCTAATGGTATATGCTAAAGCGATGTCATCCCACCTGGTCTGCAAATAGGTGAAACCCTCCTGTGTGAAGGAAGGTGGGTAGATCAGCCAAATATTGTAATATAAGCCTCTGCCTCTCTGGCATCACCTCTAAAGAGTATGAGGTATCTTTGGGGTATCCTTCCTTCAGGAGGCCTCCATCAATGAAACTGTAACTTAAATGTTTTCACAGGGTCACTTTTACAAGCAAGTTCTTGGCTCATTGGAAAAAAACCAAAACCAACCACCCAACCCTGCAAACAGAGAGAGGGAATAAAAACCCAACAGTGCCCGGGCAAAGCATTTTGAAGTATTTATGTACTGGAGGTTAACCTCATACCAATTTTTTCTCATTGGAAGGATTGACAAGGTTAATTTGTTTTCATAAATTGTTAGAACTTCACAGCTCTGACATCTGTCAATACCTTTGGCCAGCAGGTTCAGAGGTTATTAGGGTGGGATACATGGATACTCACAGAGCTTAGTAAGACAAACCCAATTGCGTTGGTGAAAGTAGGCTTTAAATAGAGACACAGGCAAAAAAGCGTTTAACTGGAACTGATATTACTCAGGAAGTGTAAGATCATTTCTATTGTGTTCTCATCACAACCTGAAGTTTGTACCGTTTGTTGCTGGGATCCTTTGGCAAGGGCCACTAGCACAGGACAGAGAGAACAATCTGTTCTGGGTCTATCCAGGCAGAGAGAGGCCAGCAAAGCCACCCAGTAGGCTGAGAAGGGCTCATATCCCTGCGAGGGACCACAAAGTCTCTATTTATGCCTTTTAGTGATCCTCCTGTACCTAGGTCTTCCTTTCTGCCTGCATAATAATTTTTGGACTCTTTGCTGGATTCTTTACCACTGACCATCTCACTCTGGGTTTTACAGCCCTTTTTCATGTGTAGCTGTGATGGGGTTATGTGGCAAGGTTTTGGTAGTGTGTGGGCTACAAGGGTGGCTTTTGTGAGAAGCTGTTCCATAGAACCAGCCAACTGGCTCCAAGATGGACCGGCCACTGGCCAAAGCTGAGCCCATCAGCAATGGTGGTAGTGCCTCTGTGATAACTTATTTAAGAAGGGAGAAATACCCTGAGCAATGCAGCTGAGGAGAGGAGTGAGAATATGTGAAAGAAACAACACTGCAGACACCAAGGTCATTGAAGGAGGGGAGGAGGTTCCCCTGCAGCTTGTGGTGAGGCCGGCTGTCCCACTGTAGACCATGGAGGTTAAAGATGGAGCAGATATCCACCTGCAGCCCATGGAGGACCCAGTGCCTCAGCAAGTAGATACACCCAAAGGAGGCTGTGACCCTGTGGGGAAGCCTGCACTGGAGCAGGCTCCTGGCAGGACTTGTGACCCTCTGGGTGAGTCATGTTGGAGCAGTCTGTTCATCAAAGACTGCACCCCAAGGAAGGAACCCAGGAACCCACTTTGGAGCAGTTTGTGAAGAAATGCAGCCCATGGGAAGGTCCCACATTGGAGAAGTTCACAGAGAATTGTATTTCACGGGAGAGACCCCACACTGGAGCAGAAGAGTATGAGGAGTCCTCCCTCTGAGGAGGAAGAAGTAGCAAAGACACCGTGTGATGAACTGACCACAACCCCATTCCCCGTTCTCCTGTGCCACTTTATGTGAAGAGGTAGAGAAATTGGGAGTGAAGTTAAGCCTGGGAAGAAGGTAGGGGTTGGGGAAGGTGTTTTAAGATTTGGTTTTATTTTTCATTATCCAACTCTGATTTGATTGGTAAAAAATTATATTAATTTCCCTAAGTCGAATCAGTTTTGCCTTTGATGGTAATTGGTGACTGATCTCTCCCTGTCTTCATCTCAACTGTTGAGCCTTTCATTATGTTTTCTCTCCCCTGTCCAGCTGTCCCCTGAGGAAGGAAATGACAGAGTGGCATTGGTGGGCATCTGGCATCCAGCCAGGGTCAACCCACCACAGTAGCATTGGCACCAGTGATTGCCACTGTCTCCGGGGTTAGCCATGGTGGTGGTTGACCTTGGCTGGCTGTCAGGTGCCCACCCACCCACTCTCTCACCCCTCTTCTTCAGCAGTAATGGGGGAGAAAATAAGATGAAAAACTCTTGGGTCAATATAAAGGTGCTTTAATGAAAGAAAGCAAAGCCTGTGCATGAAAACAAAGGGGAAAATAAAAAGAAGTAAAAAAAAAAAAAAAGATTTATTCTCAACTTCCCATCAGCAGCCAATGTACAGCCACTTCCTGGGAAGTAGACCTTAATATGTGCAGGGATTGCTTCAGAAGATAAATGCCTTAATAATGAATGCCTCTCACTGTCTCTCCCCCAGGTTTTATTGTCAAGCACAACATCATATGGTATGGATGATCAATTTGGTCAACTTGGGTCAGAAGTCTAGGCAGTGTCCCTGCCCAGCCTCTTGCCCATGCCCAGCTGACTGGTCTTTGAGGGGGGATTTGAAAGAAAGCCTTGTTGCTGTGTGAGCACTGCTTGGCAGCAGCAAAACATTGGTATGTTATCAACACCATACCAGCCACAAATACCAAGCACAGCACCAGGATGACTGCTATGGGGAACAGTAACTCTACCCCAGCAAGACCCAGTACAGCCATGCAGAGAAGACAGGTTGAGTGAGGACTGCAGGTGACATCACACTGGACTGGCCCAGGGAAATCAACTTTTTCCTCAGACTTAAACCAGCTGCCATCTCTATGAAGGCTGTGAGAAACACCAGTTCCCTACTGTGACATTCAAGATGGGGCTTGGTGTGGACTCTGCCTTCGATTCCACAAGAGTGTGTGCTGAAGGCAGCCTCAGACAAACATTCCTGGCTGCGTGGAAAACATTAGTATCCTAGAGAGAGTCCTCAGGAGTGCTCTTCAGGTTCAGTGTATGACGTACCACAAAATACTCATATCTGCATGATCTGAAAGATAATAGCTACTGCACCTGGAGTGGAAACCTGTTTGTCTTGTCTCTCTGGGAGAAGATTCCTGTGTGATTTTCTCTGTGCGTTTCCCCATACCTCTGTGAAAATGTAAACCATGCACTCACCCAGGCTGGCACCTCTCAAGTGAGAGTGATTGTCAGGTCTCAGACCTTTATGGAGACACCAAAACTATTGGAGTTTGTTTCTCTCTTACTCCTTTATGGCAAATTAGAAGGAACTAGGCACTGAGGGGATGCTGTTCTTCTCGGTGTTCTTCAGGTACTGCAGGATTGGAAGAGTTGCATCCTGCACCCCCGTGTCTCTACGAACTACATGTCCATTGAACAAAGGGTGTTGGGGATGACTTTTTCAGATGTAGCTCCCTATATGGTAGAGATCTGTAGGTTGTCTTAGGACAGGCCTAGCAACATGTGGAGGTACCCTTATGGTCTTCCTGGCCATGTTGGACCAGATGAAGTGCAGTTACTCACAGCTCAAAAATTCTGCCAGATTCTGCCTGGATCTGCCTGTGCCATTCAGCAGTTTCTACACAAAACGACAGGTGTTTCTGCTACTCCTTAGTCAGATACTCATGTTCCTTGAGTTATCTCACACTCCAGGAAGAAGAGTTCAGTGAATAACTGAGAAAACTTTATTTAATTCATCACACTACAAATCCAAGTTTTCTTGCTGACTTAGCAATATCTTCTGTTGTGTCAACAGAGGGCCAGCCAGGTCATTTCTGTGAGATGCTTTTGGTCATTGACAAACACTTTGATCCAGCAAATTTACAGTGGTCTGGTAAAAGTCCTCAGCTGGTGTTTATCACACTGATTTACACTAGCTGAATACCTGCCCTGCTGTGCCTCCCAAATCAATATAGATTTATTTTGTGTGCAGTTCCTTTCTTGTTTTAGGAGCAAAACAACAAGAAAGTCCCACATCCCACGCTATCACATAAAAATGAACACAGGACATACAAAACAAGCTCTCAAAAAGGAGACATTGTTTCTTGGAAGAAAATGGAAACTCTTCAGAGTGAGAACATTATAGCCTATGGCACTGTCATGTAGCTGCACTTTTATAATGGACACAATATAATGAGCGCTGTTGCTGAAAGCTGGTTATTATATCCTAGCTGGAGGTCATACTCTGGCATATAGAGAGCTGGTAATTTGTATCTAGTGGGAGTTCTGCTGCTCTTCTGGTTTTCTTAGATTATGTCTATTTCATAAGACATCTGCATATTGAAGCTCACATTTCTCCCCAAACTACCTTATCACCCACAATTAAGAGACAAGTTTCAGCCCTAACCCTTAAACTCTACTGATGTCAAAGCTCTTTCCTTGCTCAGTTTGTAGAATGGTGTTGGTATGGCTCTGAGTGGGTTGTTACTTAGCTTGAATGCAAGCAGTCCCTCCTCTGATCTCCCTTTTGAACTCTTCTGCTCTGGCTCAGTATGATGTTGGACATTGGGTTTCCCTGACACACATTTTTTTTTTCCATGGATTGGAGTTTAAGAAAAAGCTGTTATCGAGTTAGTCAGTCCTTTCAGTGAGTGGCAGGGTTTGGCCAGTTTGATGTCCGTGCCAGCAATAGATGCCCAGAGCCTGGAGAAGGAACACAGGTCAGCAGGAGAGCACCTGGAGTGCAGCACAAATGAATTCCAGCCAGTAAGTTAGCTTCATCAGGGACCCAACTTAAATGCCTCTATGCAAACACATGTAGCATGGGGAAAAAACAAGAGGAGTTGCACACACCTGCAGGGTTATGATCTTATCAGCATCATGGAGATGTGGTGAGATGGCTCCTATGACTGGAGTGTTGGAATGGAAAGATACAGGCTCTTTGGAGAGGTCAGGCAGAGGCAAAGAGGAGGGGATGTTGCCCCTATGTCAATGATCAGCTAGAGTGCATGGGGCTCCGCCTGGGGGTGGATGAGGAGCCAACCAAGAGCTTATGGGTCAGAATTAAAGGGAGGACTGGGACAGGTGATGTTACAGTGGGGGTCTGCTGCAGATCACCTGACTAGGAGGACCGAGGGGATGAGGCCCTCTAAAGACAGGAGCAGCCTCAAGTTCACAAGCCTTGGTCCTCATGGGGGACTTCAACCATTCCAATATCTGTTGGAAGGACACCACAGGACACCTACATCAGTGGCATAGCAATGGTGCTCTGATATGCACCTTGGTCCTGGGAGATGCTGCTTTTGTGTTTGTTGTGCAGTAAGAAATCTAGCTGGTGGAATCATCATTGAAACAAAACAACTTCTGCTGGCAGGTCTGACTGTGCTCATCTCTTTTGTATGTCTTTGGGAGCTCAGTAAAACCTCCAGGGTTTTTGTTTGGAAACTTTATGTTGTTGTCTGTTGAACTATGAGAGAAGGGAAAATAGCAACTATGCTAGAAGTTCCACTGAAGTATAAAAAAATCCAAAAAGCAATATAAAATGTCTAATAAAATAATGACCAGTGCCCAGAACTACAAGCAGGAAATGTTACATTGGAACTTAATCTAGTGAATAAAGCAACCCTTGTCCATACATAAAATTAATTAGGCACAAAATACTCCGTACAGGCAAGCAGTCCCCATTATCCCTGAAGCTTTATTCTTTTAAGTAAACAGAAACAGAACCAACTCATTAAAATGTGGTCTTTTTCAGAAAAGCATATTCTACAGAATTTTGCTTGATCACATAACAGGTACTTTAGGTTACTTATTAAAATGACTGATATGTTATGGATGAGTGGGCATCTTGCACCTGTGTTGGTCCTGTGGCACCAGAAGAGCAAGGAATACCTGGGAGAGCAAAAAAAAGTCTCCACTCTGGAGAGTGGGCATTGAAGGCAGCATGCCCAGCAAGATGCTTTGCAGAAGTGTAGCTCCTCAGAGTTGTTCTAGTGCCCCAGCTCTTCCCAGGGTGCCCTAAAAATGCCTGGATTAGAATGGAAATAACAGTCAATGAATGCAGCTTTGAAGTAACTGAGTAGTGATATTTATGTGAGTCCGGTAATTCTCCAATGCACAGAGAAATAACGTTCCCAGGCTTTTTTGCTTTTTGCTTTTTTTTTTTTTTTTTTCTTCTCTAAGGAGGTTGTTATTTAGAGAGAGTGCAAATAAGTATTAAGTTCCTCCTTGGGATTTCTATGTGCTTTAAGAAAACCCACCTCGCACAATACAGACAATTATCAAAGAAAACACGACATTGCCCTGTGCAAACAAACTTCACATCCCACTTATCTTCAAGGCCAGGCACAGTAACAGATTAAGCACAAAGGGCTTTTTATTTCTGTGTGATGTGGGTGCTGCCTCCTAAAATAGCTTGAAGCCCTTGCAAGATGGGCTGTTCCCAGCAGTGACAGGAGCAGCAGGTCTCAGCTATGTGGTGTGCAGCCTGCCCGGTGACGTGGGGCAGAGGCCGATGGAAATCTTCAGAGATTCTTTTTTATTTGCTTGTCTTCTTTTCTGATAGTGCAGACAAATATGTAAGGGTCACGTTCAAAGGGCAGCGTAAAGACTGCAAAGCAGTTGAGGGGAGCACAGCCCCAGGGAAGGATGAAGGAGGCAGTGATGTGGCCAACTGATGTCAGAGCGTACGTTCTGCCAAGACACATATCTCATAGTGGCCATCTGCCTCCAGGAGGGCAGAGCCTCTGTGTTAATGCTACTCTTGGGCTGCACTTTTCTGTTACGGTTGGATCATTTCACCATGATTACCAACATCTTAATGAAGGGACTGAAGCACAAGGAGGCTGCTCTGCTGACAGACAGGTCAGTGGTCAGGCAGAGGGCTCCATTTAAAACCAAGTCTGTTGTCTGTGGGAAAAGAAACCTTTTCATCTTTAATGTGCTGGGATGGCTGAAAACACTTTTTCCAGGTAAAACTCATTTCCATTCCAAAGCAGCAAGCAAGACAACATTTGGTGTTAAAAAGGAGAATTTAGTTGATTTCAAATGTCTTTTCCAAAAAAAGCCAAAATCAATTTGTTCATATTTTGTCATCACATTTCTTTCACTTTAATAATTCTTTATAATTTTTAAAGAAGCAGGAGTACTGCATACCTATGAGACTCTCTATTTTTTTCCATTTGCCTCATCCAATCTAACAAAGAACATTACTTCCCCCTACAAATCATGCTTTGTTATAAAATGAAATAAGTTTCAAAATGAAAAAAAAGCCATTTCAACCCTTGGTATGCTTTGTTCTGCTTAGGATCAAGCTGCTGAATTGTGTATTTTTTATTGGAAAAAAAATTATTTTCTATTTTTTGTGTAACAAAATATTAACAAATTATTTCCTTTTCTTTTCTGGCTCAGCAATGAGGCATTTCCCAGCATGAAAGTATTTTTGACTCAGCTCTTCTTAAAACCCCATCAACTATTACAATTGCCCCAGTGCTTCCTAAGGGCATTTAATCAGTGGTAAACTGGACAGAGGTTGAGCAATATAATTTAGTAGTTATCCAGATTTCTTGAATCCTTCACTAAATGTTCTAAAGGATCTGTTTCTAGAAAATTCAAAAAATCACTCCACCAAAGCAAAGAAGTATGTAAGTCTGTAATTATTCATGAGACAAATGTAATAGGTGTTTGTAGAACAGCTCACATGTTAAAGCACCATACAGGCAGTAGACCCAGGAGCTCCACGTTAACTCCAAGTACCTGGAGCACAAATGGAAGAATTTAGGAAGCTGCTCTCTATCTCATTAGTGCTTTGGGTCAGGGTTCCAGTTACTGCTTCTGCAGTTTACTCAGATCAGCACTTTCCAGTGACTGAGGCAGTAGGTGGCAAACTGGCACTGGTGCCCTGTAATTCTTCACTTCAGGAGAACCTCGCCATGCATTTCAGGATGTTCCTGTGCTGTGCTCCTCTTTCTGTCATTGTCAGTGATGCTGAAGCAGAATAATCTCTATTTGTTACTGGTGAAAACTGATTCAAGGCTAAACCAACACAGGAAAAAATAAGTTTCATGTCTATCAAGAGCTCATTATGGCAAAAGTAAGATATTAATAGTTTGTTTCCACTGGAAAAAGCAGAAAGGAAATGTCAATAACATTTACCAGTATGAATACTCTCAGAATTGCTGCGCATTTAATTACGGCCTTGAATTTAAAAGGCTTTGAATTTAAAATTTCTCCCTCTCTCAGCAAACACAGTCTATTCAATCAGGAACTGAGTTCCTCTCTCACCAGAAGCAACACAAAAGTTCTCAGATCTGCCCTCATGGGGAGTGACCTCAAATATTTGTGAGGTAAGAAAACATTCTGGGGTGATGTTTTAACTGGGTTTTGGGCTGCTGGATTCTGCTTCCTGCTAAGGATTTCAGCTTTCCCTTCCTTGCTAGCAAGGCCTGCTCCTGTGTCATCTACTCTAGCTTGACCATTCACCACTGCTTCTTCCACCCTCTGCAGATTGTCGAGGACAACACTGCTCCCAGGAGCAACTGCAGTGGTGGTGAGGAGGCTTGAGCACAGGCATTGCTAGTCCTCTCCATTGAGACTTGTTGAATGGCAGCTGCATAGTCACCCCTGCAACCCTTTCTTGGGAACTCCTTCCTCATTTATCTTCTCCACATTCTTTGACTTCAGACACATATCGTTAGAAAACACACTGATTTTCCTCTGAAACAAGATACTGTTTGCAATACCTACTGGATTAGTGTGAACTGATGGGACCAACAAGATAGGGACCTGCAGTGCAGCTTACACTCCAGAAAACCCCCAGAAAACACCATATTTAGTTGAATGCACCTGTCTATATATACACATTGGGATTAAACATGCGAGGTGAAGCTGTGAGAAAACCCAGGGGAACACTATCAAGATACACTTTTGTGCCTTAATAGCAGGTACAGGGTATGGTAGCAATTTGCTAATTAAATGTTGTCAACACCAACTCTGAAATCACACTAGAAGCATTTCATAGCATGGCTGTAACCATAGGCTGAGAATGGTCCTGGTATTAGTGAAGATAACTGGGACAAAACAAACTTGACATTATTTTTCATGAGTACTACTTGCTCCTTTTCTGCAACGCAAGGTAGAGGTTACATTTTCCAGCCCATAGTCTCCAGGAGATTTTCATCTGCTTATGCATGACTACTTCAGGATTTTGAGTCATTAAGTCATTCATTTTTTCTGAGTTTCATTAAACAATATGACACAAACTGCTTCATTTGCTAACCATTAATTTTTTCAGGCATTAAAATAGCACCTGATGAACTTCTCTTGCAGCACCATTAGCTTGCCTTGATAATGTTTCAACATAAAAATTTGTTCTAGATCATATGTAGAAAAACATACATGTATATAGTTCTTTCTCCCACCAGGGATATGACAGCCCAGAAGAGAGATATAGGCAATATCTGTAAATCCTGAAAGGTCTACAGAAAGTGAACAGGAACCAGTT
This sequence comes from Gallinago jamesoni, assembly GCA_025769975.1. Taxonomy (NCBI): domain Eukaryota; kingdom Metazoa; phylum Chordata; class Aves; order Charadriiformes; family Scolopacidae; genus Gallinago; species Gallinago jamesoni. The sequence goes on from JAOQGH010000012.1 coordinate 145,275,238, forward strand.
TGTTCAGGTGGTTGATGATGTTGCTTTTTTAAGAAAAAACTGGATTACATCAAATAACACTATGGAAAGACAGAGTAAAAACACATAAAAAATGTAACTACTACGTCCCATGGCATATATCTACGCTGAGGAGCTCTGTTTTGTAGCTGAATTTTATAACTGATACAGCCCAGGCAACTACATGTTTCCACTCAAAAGAATCTGTGCTGTTATTGACATTGTGTTTGCAATGAATGCAAGTTTCAAGTGCTTTTTGCTTCTTCTGCCCAAAGGAGACAAAGTAAAATTCTTCACCTTTGTCCTGAAATCCCTGATTTCTTGAGGACTCAGTGCCCACAATATGGGGCTGCCACAATTCCTAACACCTTGGCAGAAATGCACATGTCCTCGTTGTCATCCTAGCCACAGTTGAGTGTCTTTGGGGAGATGGTTGAGTAAATCCTTGTTGCAGGAGATTGTAGTCTGGCAGGTGCCACGAATCCTAGGACAACTCTGTGCAACTTGTAGGTGGTTGAAAAAGCCTGTTGATTGACTGGGTGGAAAAAATGGTGCTGGGACACTTTATGCAAGGGAAGACAGAAGGTGGCTCACATTTAATAGAAAGAGTCATTCCAAACAACTGACTCTGCACAAGATGGGTTAAAAATATCCATGTGCCGATGTCAGCTTCCTTTTATTTTTTTCTTAGAATAGCAGTAATGACCTTGGCACAAAGCACTGCCTAGAGACAAATGACCACCTGGGATTAATGGTCCTTGACTTAATTTCTGCCCATCAGCACCTCCCAGCCAGTCATTAATCCTGCTGAAATGCTCTGTGCATTGATTATTATTGATTCATTCATTGATTGTGTCCAGGGTCTGAAGTTAGAAGCTGAAATACCGAAGGCACCCTGGAGACTCTTCTAATAAGATGAGTTTGCTTAATTCATAGACTATTTGAGGTGCTTTAGAGAGAAGCACCATAAAAAGAGGTAGAAAAGGCAAAGAGCACTTATAGGACAATGAGACCTGGACTCCTCTGGCTATTAGGGTTGATGGCATGTATCAAATTACTTTGAATAATCCTGGTATTTAAAGCAGGAGCACAGAGGAGTCTGACGTATTCTATACATCACCTCCCAAGGGACAACAAGATTCCAAGCAAGAAAGCCCATCAGATAACCCATGCCTAGTGCAGAGAAGGCATTTGCAGCGTTAATGTTCCACCTCTCTTATTTGAGACATGACTGTTTTCTTTGCCTACATAAACACATCTATTCTCTTTTTCTGCAGATTACCTGGACTTGTTTAGTTCTTTTTCCCCTTGCACTTGTTGCTGTCTGACCTCATCCATTCTGCCAGGAGCTGCATCTGAATAATTAATGTAGCACCCTTCAGGAAATCAGATTAATTGTTTTTAATACCTGCTTTATGACAGGATTTGCAAATTGCAAAAGAGAGGGAAAAACAGTTTAAAAGATGATATGGTTTAATAACCTACCACCTCTATCTTTTCAAGTTGTCCTGCTGGGAATCAATGTAAAGGATAAATTAAAGTGAACAGCAGCATCTTTGGGTGAGTTCTTTCATGTCTTTTGATGTTCCGGTATGCATCAAATGGCAGGAGTGTACATGAAAGAGAAAAGTTGTGGTTGAAAGTGTTCCCAAATACACATTGCTGAGGTTCTTCCAAAGTGTTGACGGCTGCCAAGCACTCTATGGTGCTACAAACACTATTGGACAAGTCGTCCTGCTTCTGAAGAATGTGGGTATATTTTTCATAACAAATGAGAAATAGGGTAATGCTGGCTGAGGAATTGCTTCTGTGTTCCTGATTTGCCAAGCAGTTATTATAAATAAGCCCCCATTTTATTCATTACTTGGCCAACACAAGGAAGATGTTTTGAGGTCATTTGAGGTTATACAGGGCAGAGAGTTCTGGTTCCTGCTTATCTCTGCCATCTATTTATTGTTGACTTTGTGACCCAGCTTAAATCTTATGTTTTCTATTTCACATACCTTACCATTAAAATATGATTACTGTTTTCTTTTTCCATAGGACACTTACATATTTTAATGCTGCAAAGTGTACTGAGGTCTTTGCGTACGAAAGGTCTCCTACTATTTTATTCTGTGTTATTGTGAATGAGCAATAAAGGAGCTTGGTGAGATTAACTGTCTCCAAGCTATAAAACTGAAGTATTTATTCAGAAAAAATAAAATTCACATAATCTGTCTCTTATAAAAATACCTTGTTGTGTGGGAGAGCAACAAATGGAACTTGAGAGAGTTGTGATCTCTATGAGTTTGAGGTCAGTTCTCTAGAACTTTTGGGTTTCTTTGAAACCATGGTTCTATAATAAAAACTGCAATGCCTTAGAGATATCATGGGTACCCACATAAATACATCCATCAGGGCTCACTAGGGTCATCCTCAGTCAATGGAGAGCAATAGGAATTTTCAGGATGCAATTTAGTGAATCTGTTTTATGCATCTACCTTAAGATGAGGTAGCACCTAAGATCCACTGCTTTCCTTTAACTCCAATAGGAGCCTGGGCCACCTAGGTCACTAGTGTTATTTTAAACACCTGCACTTAGGTAGACGAATCTCATATCTAAGTCAAATGGCACAAGACATCCACAGTCTAATGATTAAGAGATGAATCAACACAACAGGGGTGCCAAAGAGACACTGTGTCCAGATTGTCTTCTAGAGCAGATCACTATCAATTCAGCTTCTTATCCCTCTGCTGTTTACAGACCAAGGGGTGTCCAATTAGCTTGCTGGCCTTGAACCTAGGTTTTCAGTCTCTTGGATGAGTTTTGTAATCAGTGAGCTATCAGATAAAGGAAGATGAACTTCATTTTCTCCTGTATTTTAGGAAAAATATGCAGAGTGGCTGTGGAGGTTTCTTGGTAATGTTGATCCCTGAGAGTCCCTCCCTGAGCCCCTAAGTTAAACACTTTGATTTGCAGAACTGTGACTCATACGGTCATGTCCTCCTGGATAACTTGAGCATCCTTCCAGCTAGATTTTGTGGATCTCACTCTAAGATGTCTGACTATTCCTAACCTGCAACAACAGCCTACTTGTCTAATGGAGTCATGTGAATTCCTTGAAGTGGAGGACACCTAAAAATTAAGTGCCATCATAGCAAACTATGCCAAATCTACAGCTTTATGTTTTTAGCTTTGCTTGCTTATCTCTTGTTACAGCAAGAAAGCTTTGTTATCTCCTTGCAGTGAACACTTTATCTCTGTGTGTTTGTTTAAACTCTTTTCCTCAGTGGCATGGGATTGAATCCATCAGGGCAAATACCAAAAAAGGCACGAGATGTCCATGCACAAACATTATGGAATGTAATCCATGTTTTGTGACCACCTACTTTCTTCCGTTCAACTGAATCTACTAAACTATTTGTGCCCATTTTCCTTGCTTCTGGAATACTGCCTCTGATTAACAGTAATGTAATTTGGCCATCCTCTGGAATCTCCACAGGAAACTACTCTCTCCTTTCAGATATTCAGATAGTTTGCTTTTCTCAGTACCGTTTCCTCCCAGTTTTATTTTTTAAAACTGTTGGAAGGCTTTTATAGCCTGCACAGTCCTGTGCATCAGTGGCAAAGGCAAAGTGTTCCTGCCAGTGCCATCCTGAGCTGCCACATCTTACACTCATTTCCTGTGTCTGTAAATCTATAAAGCTGTGAGATTCCAAAAGTAAACAAATGTAATCTTTTTAGGAAGACGGAATACATTGGCAGGTAAATCTTAATGATAATTGCCTCTAATTAACACTCCCACCAGATGATGAATCTTTTAGTCACAGTAAAGTGTAACTTGAAAATGTGCATATTCTTGTTTTGCCTCAGAAAACATCAAAGAAAAACCATATATACTGGTTTTACTCTATTGCCATAATTTTTCATTAAAAACAGAGAAAAGAAATGAGGAGCAAAAGGCAAAAAAAGGGAAATGGCTTTGAGGAAATGAGGTCTACTTTGAGTGGGTGATTGTACTCCGTTCTGCAACCAGTCTTGTATTTCTAACAGGTCCTCTCTCTCTTCCACTCATATCCGAAGCTTCTTCACGAGCATTATGGAGAGATTTAATTGTGAATAGGTACAAAGGGACACTGGGTTCACCGAGCCAGGCTTTCCCTGACTGAGGACTGAATGTACCTGGTGGGGACTCTCCATGACTAGCAATGTTTTGAACGAGTGAAAAGTGGAACGCAATTCAAACTGGAGTACCTTCACTAAAATACACAAAAGATGTATTTTCATTCTTTTCTTTTTATTGCATGGAAACTACAATAGTTTTAAAATTTATTTCTATGACAGTCAGTTTCTATCTGAAGTAATTCTTCACTGGGTTCAACAGGATTGGGCAGAGCTGCTGTTCTAGATACCCATATCACAGACAGTTGACTCAACTTACATTTCTGAGGTTTTCTTGGGAAAATACAGTAGCTAGAAACTTTTCTTAAAATAATCAGTGAAATTCAGAAGCATCAAAACCATCATCTGAGAGAAGTCTGAGCCGCACATTGCTTCCTTACTGCCTCTCCTTCCACATGTACAATGAGAAATGTGGTAACACATCTGTTCCCATAAAGTGATGCAGCTACTACTTCCTCTTCTTTAAGACACACAGGTGCCACACACTCTTTTTAACAGATGGAGGATTAAATACTGCCATAGGCACATGGTAGGTATTCACAGATACTTTTGAAGAAATAATTTTTGTAAGATAAAGGTTGATGGGATTCACAGTGATTTTTTAATTCCTATGGGAGCAATTTCCATTTATGCTAAGGACTGTTATGCCCCAAAAGTACAGTTATTGATCTCAGGTGGGAGTGCTGCTGTCTAACTAACTTGCATCTTGTGGAATGATTACACCTATCTAAATAGGTGACTTTGGTCTCATATTTATTCTTTTACAGTACATCCTATCAATTTCCTGAAATCTTTTTGAATTCTCATCCTGGTCTCCAAATGTTTGCAAAAATTTTCCAAATTTATACTGCTTGCTAATTCAGTAAGGACATCCTATATTTCTTCACCCAAGTAATTAAAAAAACATTTAACAGATGGATTCTTGCAGAACCTCATCTAATACCTTCTTTCAGTTTGACATTAAATGATAGATAATTAGTCTTTGAATCCACTTCCCTATCCTTCACTTGGCCTATGCTGTACCCTCACTTGTTGAGCTCTAAAGCAGGGGTGACAGTGTTCCTGTAACTCATAGAATTGCTCAGAGGACAAATCTATCTGTGATTGTTGGATATAACACACTGTAGTGGGATGAAAAATAGATTTTTTCCATCTTTATATGACCCTGGCTGCTTAAGTGATCTTTCTCATCATGTGCTATGAAAAGCTCTATGTACACACGTTTGTTCTCACCCCATATTTACATATGGAAACGTTAAGTAGAATTCCAACACTAACTGGAATTTCCTGAAATATGTCCAGACAGAGTTAGTTTTCTATGTTGGTGGGAACAAGTTCCCCTTTTGAGGGCCTAGGAAGGGGAGCTGATTCACCATATTCTTTTATGCCAAAGCATAAGGAATGACAAACAAAGCAAGAAGAAATAAAGAAAGGAATGGCCAAGAGGAACGAAGAATAAGTCAACTTTCCCTCCTACCCTCTGGCCCAGATTTCCAAAACACTAAGTACATATCTCTTGTTGACTTACATGGGCACTGAGTAATTCAGATCTGAGAATGTATCCAGATCTGCCTAAGACTTTTTATCCTGACCACAATCTTGCCTTTGTTTTGGCGCTATAGAATGAAATAATTGACTGTAGTGGATTATGCATTCCAGTTTATACCATGGCCAAATTCTAACATAGTAAAACTCCCAACAGTAAGGGCTTTTGTTTAATTACAGAATATAAAGTGTGAGAGCCTCAGAGAAGAAAAAAAGAGTCCTTGTTTCAGGACAAAAGAGGAATAGGTTCATCCCAATTAGGAGTTACCCTTAGGTCAATTTATAGCCTCCTAGGGCACTCCACCCACAAATATGTCATTATTTATTTTGAGCACTCCTACTGTTACATGTCTGATAAAAAGTTATCCACACAGAGGTTGATTGCCAACTCCTTCTAGATAGTTCAGGCTTTCTGTTTGATATGATCCAACATTCAGTGACCACATAGACTTTGCAGTAAGCACAGAGAAGCAGCTTTTCTCTTCTTGCTCAATGCTTGGATTTATCCATCCTTTTTTTCGGTTCTGTTGTTGTTCCAAGCTACTGCTCTGGTGACTGAAAAGGGACAGGTGTCTCCAAATGGCAGCTGAGATCTTCAAACTGCTGAATTGTCTTTAGAAAATGCCTTTTTTCTGTTTGTAGTCTTGACAAGGGACGCAGTGTAGCTCCATGCCTAATTTACATTTCTTTGTTAAACACACTTTTTCAGTCTGGGAGAATATGAGGCTATCTGTAGGTACTATTCTATGATAGTAGACAAACTTAAAAGCAGCCGGAAACTTCAGATGATGCATCCTGTGTATCCTAAAGTGGTACCAGGTCATTTTATCCATCCAAATAATGTTTAGTATCAATTTCTATTCTTTCTGTCTTTAAATACAGTTGGTGGGAAAGTGCATTAGAGCACTTGACATTCTAATTACTGCTCACTGGACTCGTACAATGTTATTGTTGGTGATGTCAGCAAAATAATGAAAAGATTTTAAAAAGCTGGTTTTTTGATTAATTTTTTTTTTTTGATAAATTTTAAGTGTGACTCCTGACCACTATTTTAAGGACCTATTAGAGGTTTTTGCAGGTTCCTCTTAATTATTAAAAATGAAAAATTGACATTTTACAAGTTTTTCTTGTTATTTGTTTCTTTCATTGTAATTATCCAAACTGGGATTAGACAATATCTTAAAAAAAGCTATAGTCCCCTTCCCAATCTAATTATCAGAATCCCACCAACTGCAGCTATTAAACCTAAGGCTATTAAACCAGCTGAGCATACCATAACATGCATCCTCACCCCATGAAGTTGGCATCTACAGGGACCACACTCAGTAAAAATCACATTACCGTGTTGTCCATATGCCACCTTTGCAAATATCTTGGAGGTAAAGTTAGCGATGTGGTTCTGCTTCCTTTTCCATCTCAGTTTCATTTTCTTGTTCTCCTTATATTTGCTAGCACAAGTCTCTGTGTTTCTAATTCTCCATATGTGATTAGTTTTCTGTGTGTTGTGGCTTAAACTCAGCCACGAACTAGGACCACACAACTGCTGGCTCACTCCCTCCCGGTAGAATAGGGAGAAGAGGGAGAAAAGGATGGAGGAAAAAACAACCAAAAACCCCCTTAATGGGTTGAGATAAAGAGTTTACTATCACAGTATCAGAAGAGGAAAAATAAATAAATAATAGTAATAATGGTAGAAGTATATACAAACTAAAGTCCTGTCCTGAGCAGCAATCGTGGGTTCCTATCCCCTGGCCAACCCCTGTTTATATACTGAGCATGAGGTCAATGGTATGGAATATTCTTTTGGTCAGCTTGTCCTGTCTATGTTGCCACTCAGCTTCTATGGGAAGCTGAAAAAGTCCTTGACTAACTAAAACAATATGTGTTATCAGCATTATTTTCATTCTAAATCCAGAACACAGCAGCTACTGGAAAGAAAATTAACTTTATCCCAGCTGAAACCAGGAGACAGTGAAACAGATTTCTTTAGTGTAAACATTTGAAATAGGAGCCTTTCCCTCCATATTTTTATATCAGGTTTTAAATTTTAAAATCAACTGACAGATCTCTATACATTCATAATTTCCTAATTTTTTTTTCCTAATGACAACAAAACAGTAGCTTAGAGTACCCTTTGTTTTTTGCTTAATGACAGGTCATGGGTTTTGACTTTTGGTGAACTGCACTTTGTTAATTACTTTTCTGGTTCTTTTAATGTCAAAGAGGATCTTCTGTCTCCTCCCTCTGATTGTCTCTTTTTTCTTCTTTCTTTTCTTATTTGCACATTTTATTCTTTCAATACCTTTGCTCTTTATTTCTTTCCATCTACTATGGCTCTGTTCGCCTTCTTTTTTTTGTTGTCTTTGTTTTTCTCTGTCATTATTGGAGTTGAAACAAAGAATGTTCTGTCACAGTTTTGAAATCTTTCATTTTCTCCTAGAAAATATATGAGTTAAAGTCAGTGGGACTTACTAAAAAAGAAAACAATGTAAAGTTTTATGGCTATGCAAAGTAAAGAGATTTCAGCATTTACATTCAACTCAAGGTTGTCTTGGTAGTTTCAGACAGCTTATTCCAAAGTTTAATTTGATTTTATGATTTTTTCCTGGCATACTTAATGTTGTCTGAAAGTAGGCAAGGTATTTTTGTTCCTTGGGAAAATGAATTCACCAGAAGTTGCCAATATTTCAGAATACCTTAAAGAGTGACAGGATTAGGAGAACATTAATCCTTCTGTTTGGAGGGAGCCTTTATTCCTGCTTATGTGCTATACAGAGGTTTTGCTTTTTCTAGTGTTTTGCTCAGAACAGACAACTTCAGATTCCTGATAAATATTGCTGCCTCATGAAACCTCAAGGTATTATCTCATTCTTACTTGCATTTTAGAAAGCTCTGTCTTAGATTACCTCTGAAATCCTGACACAATCACATTGTCTGATCCAGCTGCAACTCCTCTGGGTTTTCCTGTGGGCTGACAGAGAATCAAACTGCTGTTCATGAGCAGATGTGTCAAGTTGTTCAAAGACAGCATCTCTGGCAATGTAAATTCCTCTTTTGGCACTAACTGTAGTCCTCGTTACCATAGTACTTGCACCTCCAAAACATTAATGAAGGAGACACTGCTCTGAGACAGAGAAATATCACCACTTCAGTTTTCACGATGCAGGAAATGGAGCTACATAAAGCTGGAATCAGTGGGAGACTGAAAATAGTAGCCTGAGGTTTTTCCCAGATTAAAGACTGAGGGAAGTCACCAGTACAGCTCTGTTAAGTTCCTGCTCTGAAATTTGCCCTGGAGGAAACTTCTACTATTTACTGGTTAAGCACAGAACCTAAAGAGACAACATAAATATACCAGTGCCATGCTGGTATCCTGAGCACAGCAGGAGTCAGTTTTCTTGTTTCAGAGACCAAAGTCTACAGAATCACAGAGCCATGGAATGGTAGGGGTTGGAAGGAACCTTCAGGGATTATCTAATCTAACTGCCCTGCCTAAGCATGGTCATTAGAGCAGGTTGTCCAGGAATACATCTAGGCGGGTTTTGAATCTCTCCAGAGAAGAAGACTCCACCACCTCTCTGGGTAGTCTCTTCTAGGGCTCTGCCTCAAAGTAATGAACTCTTTCTTCATGTTGAGATGAAATTTTCTGTGTTCCACTTTGTGCCCATTGCCCTTTGTCCTGTCACTGGGCACCACTGAGAAGGATCTGACCTCATCCTCTTGACACCTGCCCTTTATATATTGATAAGTATTGATGAGATCCCCTCTCAGTCTTCTCCATGCTAAACAGACCCAGATTTCTCAACCTTTCCTCATCAGAGTCCCCTGATATTCTTCGCAGACCTCTGCTGGACTCTCTCCAGTAGTTTCTTGTTTTTCTTAAACTCCAGATGCATCCTCACCAGGGCAGAGGGGGAGGCATTGCATACTCAATTACATACTCAAAGGTATTTGAGTATGTAATTCCTTGAAACCAGTAACACCTATGCAGCTAAATCCCTTCAGGACAGACATACATTGTGTCGCTGTGGGATGTCGGAATGAACGGAGACCAAGGAACTTTCTGCCAGGCCTAAGAGGAAGCTTATGTTGCTATTGACCCACTTGTCTTCCAGTTTTCCCAAGCATTAGCTTTCAGTTGATTGCTCATGATCGCAAGCCTGAGCAGTTCCAGTGAGTTTCCAGCCCTTGCAAAACCCCAAAATAAATCTTGAAAATACTTGGAACATAGGATACAGTGCCACAAGAAAGGGCAAACCACTTTCCGATCTCATCAGTATTTCTGTCTTTAGTGAAATAACACTCACTGACAACCACTTGTTCTCACAGTTATTCTTCCTTTTAGGGTCTTTGTCATCAGGGATGTATAACTGCTCCTTTTCTAGGAGAAGACATTAACATCTGCTGGCATTGACCTTGACCTTCCTTACATAGTAATATTCTTGAAGCATTTCTTTCTGCAAGCACTTTGCACACCAAATCCAAGTAGTTGTATACTCAGGTTTCTTCTCTTGGAAAGTCAAATTTTATGAGTTGTCATGTCCTTAGGCTTCACTGTCTAGGAGAATAAAAATAAATTATATTTATATCATCTATCAACAATCCTGATGCTTTGCAGGCATCCCTGACTCCCCTATGCATTGTATTTCAGAGTTGGGTGCAATAACAAATGAAAAATAGGTATACGGGAGCTTTCTTATTTAAAAAGCATACTGGGGGTGAGTGTTCTTCTTCTTTCACACTTCTTTGCAGCTTTTCCAGGATGCAGCACCAGAGTAAGCAGTCACAATAGGTAAAATCTGTTAATTTTACTTTATTTTTTATTGTACCAGTCTGAAACACTTGGCACTCCATAAAGTTTAAGACAACAATATCCAGCATGTCATTGCTAAGCAAAAATTTAAATTAAACAAGTTTATAAATCTCCAGATTATATTCCAGTCATTGGCAGGTCAGCCCACAAACCATCAGGCAAACTGCTTTATATCTCCATATATTTGCTTATTCTTCCTGTCTTTCTTTGACTTATCTAAGTGAGAACTCATCTTTAAGCAAGCAGTTCCTTTCCTCATCATTAGAACAAGGCCCAGTGGAATTCAGCCCTGATCACTTCCTTGCAACAGCACAAATCACGACTAGGCGTTCACTAATCCACAATACCCCAGGTGCCATTTATCTCACCTGCATTAACACATCTCTACTGTAGATATGTTGATCTGAGCTGGTCAACTTTGACTTCCTTTGCAGTCAGTATGGAGAATCGAGTACTTTCAGGATATTAATTCCTCTGGCTTATTTTGGCTGTCGAATTTAGGATAAGATTAGTTTGTAATTTTGAAGGACAATGGGGTCAAAAGAAGATGAATTTGAGGATGAACACATCTGATTTTTTGTTTCTCTGCACTAACACTATAAATAGAAGAAGGAAGAGCAGCTACAAAAGATCTCATGTGAAAGGTGAGATTGATTGCTCTCTGCGGACAGGCAAGGGCTTTCCCACCACAATAAATCCTTCAGAAATTCTGACAGAAGTCATGAGGGATGGTAGCGAGGTGCTTCACAGTGTGTCACTTACTCTGGTCTAGCTCTCTGGGACCTGACCAAAAGTATAGAAAAAAATTTTTTGAGACCTTTTGTTTTGAGTGTGAAAGAGATGAGAGACATGGAAGCTTTGCATGACAGAGCCTTTCCAACGATTGCTCTTCAGGTATTAACTGGTGTGACTCTTTCAAAACCATGAAAATACTATGCATACTTAGTGTCTCTTTATCCAAGCAAATATATTAGCAGGTTAGAGGAAAGGGCAGAGGGTGCCAGCTGAAACAAAAGAAAAATTTCAAATACGAGCACTTTTCATGGTATGATCTCTGTATTCCACAAAAGCAAACAACAGTATGATGGAGTGGAATATTTGAATTAAAAAAACATATTTTGGCAACTCCTGAATGTAATTTCATTATTTTAAAGGTAATTTTACTACTCTAAGCATGTGACTCAGAATTTTTTGCAGTTAAAAGAAAATAATATTATGCAATGAAAGAATCTGAAATATACTAATAAGGCTCATTGTTATTTTGCAACTACTTGTGCAAAACTGCTAAAGGAGAAGCTATTTGCTGATGATCAATGCAGTGTGTTCACTGCGCCACAGAAGGCAACTCTCCTTCTAATTTCATTTTAGCCAGAGTATAAATTCCACTTCAATGTTTATTTGTAAATATCAAGATGATATGTACCAGATCTTTCAGATGATACTGTTCCTGAAACAATAGTTATCCGTGATTACAAGATTGAATTAACTTCAATTTCATCATCATCTAACTCTGCTGAAATGTATGAATACATCTCCCTTAATAGAAGCTTGTATCAGTCATTTCCAGGCATTGTCTTTATTTCTGAGATACAACAAATAGCACTCTAAAACCTTTCTTTTTTTTTTTTTTTTTTCCCACAGAAAGATTAAGAGGAGAAAAAATACTTCTCTGGATGCATGTGATTGAATTGTAACATCATTACCCTGACTGTTAAAGGCTCAGGTTTTGCTTCTTAATCTTTCAATTTTATTTTTTTATTTTTACACAATTTTCTAGTTATTTAAAAACCATTGTGAGTTTGGGTTTATGCCCTTTTTTTTTGCATAAATTGGATGCATTTTTATGCATTTTGGTTTTTATGCTGTTTTCTACTTCTTTAAAATGATTGAGAGTTTGGTTTTAATTTCCAGGTGAGGTTGATTTTAATTGTCTTCAGCTATCTAGAATTAAATTTTTAGTGCGTCTTCTCCAACCGGATGTCATCACTTCAATAAATCATATATTTGATTAGCTGCTCCATCCTAAAATAGATGTTTGCAGTAGAAGAAATTGTCCTTTGATAAAAGTATGTTTTCTTATCACTGACAATAAGGAAAGTTAGACTTGACTTACTCCAGCCAGTTGACTTTCAGTTGGTGTAAGCTGCATAAGAGGAATCCCACCTTTAACAGAAACACATCTGGCGATGCTTCCAGTTGCTCAGGAAACCAGAGTCCCATGGCATGCTCTGAATACCCAGCACTTGTCAGAGAACCACTGGTGGTCTGCAATGTACAGAAAACAAATAAAATTCAGGCACGTAAGGCTATAAATAATCTGTTTAATAAATCTGAATACATTGAGACTTAGACTGATCTACAAAAATAAGAACGTTCCAGCCTTGCTCGTGCTGATCTAGTGCCAGAGAAGAGAGACAGCCCACTCCACCCCAACACTGTGGATGTCCAGGGCATGGGAGACACCATTCAGAACCTACACCTGCCCTTCGAGTGAAACAAACAGCTATCCCAGCTCCTAAAACTTCAGGAGGATCAAGGTCTGGGCCTGAGTTTTGTGCATCTGGATCAGATCGAGAATGAAAGTTCATTTTTTAGAGGGAACACAGGAAGATGAGTAACTAATCTATGATTAAAATCTTAGTGTTGTTTGGGGATGAGGGGAACAAATCTTTACCTTTTCCCACCCTTTTACCTCAAATACTCAAAGTCTTTCCACTCAAGTTGTATACCATAGTGGTTTACAATATGCTCAGTATTGTCTAAGCACAGAAGTGAACATCAGGAACGCTACTGTTAGAAGGATCTCACTTCTTATTTCCTTTAATGTAACAGTACTACCAATCCTTGGAAGTCGAGAATGAGTTGAATGTTGGATAAATAATGCTAATATTGCACAACATAGGAAGCACTATTGCCAATAGGTGCTTGGGACAGATGTCCTATGTGAAAAAATATGTTACGGATTGAGGTATTTCCTTCCAGAAGCACTAGTATTATTTTATTTTCCCTCATGATGGAAAGGAACTTCTTGGGAAGCTGCTATTAGATTGTATGGTGTAATGGCAACAAGTAGTTTACAACATTTACGGAAAAAGGACTCGGCCTCCCATTTATAACTGCAAGGCAACACAAGTGCCATGGAAAAGCAGTCTCCAAAACAGAGGCAAACAGCTTTTGGCCTGGCCATCACTGACTTTAAAGCGTCACAGAAGCAGCTGCTTTTGAATATCCTTTTAAGCCCATTGAGCCTTGACCCAGCTGTTAAAAATAACAATGTTTTTCATTCTCCATAATAATCGGATAGAGCAGGGCAGCGCTGGAGGAGCTGTTGTAACGAAAAATCACGGCAGCTCCCAAAGCAGGGGTATCCCGGGGGTTCTATGCAGTAGCCTCCAACCACCGCTCCTACCAGGGCAGGTCCCATCTGCTGAAGGACTCTGACACTCTTGTGCCTCTGCAAACAGCAGCGTGGCTTTGTGCTGTGCCTGGATTTGGTGTCCTCGCTGCCCTTCTGGGTAGGAAGGTCAGGGAAAGAGGCTGCGCGTCTGTGCCTCATCAGTTGCACCTCGCAACATGGCATATCATCTTAATCCTCTGGTGACACTGGTTTTGTAATGATATTCTGTGGCACTTGAGTCCCTGCTCTGTTCTCTCTACTGCAGCATCCAGCGGAGAGGCACAGAACAGAGCTGGGGCAGTCGCATTTCCCACTGCCATGGATGCATTCACAGCTGTCACCTCTCAGAGCCCCTCTTTTGGTGTCTGGATCTCTGCAGCTGAGTGCCAACAACCACCCTGAGATGATGCACCACCTTCCTTCTTCCTGCCTCCCAGGAAACCAAATTGGCAACCACCTGGGATACATTCCTGAGGTCACATTTTCACATCAAGAGATCAGAAGCTGCCCAGCAGCAAAGCACTTAAACACAAGCACAAGCTGAAACATTCAAGCAATCCCTCTGGAAGCCAGGAGGACATTTCACACTGTTAAGTGTTTCTCTGGATTGGTCTCAGACTGAGCTTGAACTTTGCTGTTTTACTTACCATAAGATTAACTAAGGATGAAAGAAAGTGGAAACAGCTAAAACTTTCCTTTTAAAGAAGCTGAAAATGAAGACAAATGTTTTCCTGAAGATTTACCAGTAGTAAGGTTAGAGAAAGTGGTGTGGAAAGATATGAGACCTATTTCCACATGAGTTTCCTACTTATTTTTAACAGCAAACTGCAGCTGATATTTCTTTGTGCTCTCAGAACTATACTACACGTTGCAGCTGGGGTTTGCAGGATGTAAAAATCCAGAGGCAACTGGCAGAGTAATAGCTCTTTTAATTAAGAGAAATTAATTCAACTGATCTTAACTGAATGTGCATAGGCAAGATGGGGTTTGTTCTATGACTATCTCATGCCAGAAAAACTCCAAAGAGTTGAGAGAGAAGAGACTTATCCAGTGAAACACCTGACAAGTTCATCACACCTCAGGGCATTTTTCAGTCTTTGAAGTCACATCAGCCCTGTTTTGCACGAAATGCCACAGAGATTGGCATTAGTAGGCACTCAGAAAACCTGTTTACCTCCTCAGAAAAACTCTCCTACTCCATTGTTGACCATAACTGAAGCCAGCCTGCTGCTGAGGAAACTGCTTCTGTGAGGGCCCTTTTGGCTGACGTAGATTGTACAGGAATCATCCAGGCATTTTGGGTACTTACCTGTATACCACAAGAACGTGGAAGAGTTCCCAGTTTGCAAAGTACACACCAGGCCCACACCCTCTGAACATCTTGAGGAAGGATTTAAAAGAAAAGAAGTTGGTTTGCAAAGACTTCATATTAAGTCAAGCAGAACCCTGGAGGTTAACACTGGGCTATTTATCTGTTTTCCTCAAAGGCGGCCTGTTTCTGACCTTCAGTGGCATCCCACCCACAGGCAGAGCCTGGAGGAGGATTGCCAAAATCTCTGTTGCTGAATGTGTAGTAGATAGATTGAAGGAATGGTCAGTCTGAAGCAGGTGCCTTCAGATGGCTGAGTGAGACTGTTCCTTGTCATCTGAAGCCTTTGGAAGACAGAAACATTGGAAAGTAGTCAGCTCCAGAAAATACCCAAGTGCAAATAAGAAGAGTATCTTAGGACTTCCTGAAAGTGCTTGATATGTATCACCAGTACATACATGCAGCTGAGAAGCCCACCACGCACTTCTCTTCTGTCTTCAGTTCTGCATGGGATGCTGGGTTCTGCCTGAAGCTATGGATTCAGTGAGACCTCCAAGAAAGCAAACCTACCTCAAATAAAACCTTATGGTTTTTGATCTGTCAAAATCAGAAGAACTTAAAATGGCACATTTCACACAGCCCTGGTATTTCTGTTCCTCCTGCCTGCAGTTTTCTATCATCTAGGGTACCCTTTGCTCAATCTAGTACAATGCACTCTTGATTTCAGTCCCCCACTTTGCGACCTTACTGCATTTTCTTCCCGCAAAGGATCACAATATAAATCACGAGGTCAGAGAATAATGAATTTAGTATTTTTAAAAAGCCTCACACACACAGGCAGGATGTCGACTGATGATTCAGCGGGTGATGTGCTGTAATAAGGGAACATTTTTTCTTTAATTACTGTTGAAAAGGGAAAAAGGAGCAAGTGAAATCCTTAGTTTTCTGAAACAAGGATCTTAGCTTCACTGGGCTTTCGTTCACTAAAATCATCTAATAGGCTTGAGCACAAGGCGCTGGACAAAGCTAAAAGGATAAATAAACTGGTGAAAGACCCCAGCATGACTGTCTCTTTCCAATCTGAAAATTGGATTTAATATGGTTCTACCATTATCTAAACAGACAGTGAGAAAGGGCTGACGGAGTGGTCTGTGAACTGAAATGGATGCAGGATCTCCTGGTTTCTAACCCCATCTTCGCCAGACCTGTTTGCTTGTGACCACAGGGGTAAATGCTTAAAGAATCACAAACACAAAGGCCAGAAGGGACCATTAGTCACCTCACTGAACTGTTGCAAAACCTATTATGAGGTGGTTTTGCCCAGTAATTTCTCCACTGAGCTAGTTAGTTCTTTGAGCTAAGTGAGAGTCACCAAGGAGACTTGTGGCACGCATGGCTGGCAAGGACAACGGGTGGATCATGTTTTCTTTCTCAAATTAGAGGTTAAAGATGCTAGAGTAAGCTCTGTAGAAGGCAGTAGAAGCTTTCTGTGAAACAACGTGCAGACAACATTCCTATCAGCAGCACCCAGTGTCTGAGTGAGAGGGGAACTCCCAGTTCCTGCCCACGCATCAGTGGGAACAGAATCATCATCTCTTAACAAGTTCATTCCTATCCATGGCGGCTGCCAAGTCCACCCCTGGTCCAACCCAACTGCGTCATCCAGGGCCTGCGTGCATGCCACCTCCAGCTGTTGACCCTACAGCAACAAGATGTTAAGCTTTGCTAAAGAATCTACAGTTCTTGCAGGTAAACTTTGTACTAACTAATTCTTTCACTGTACTTGGGAGGAAAATCCGAGTCAACTTGATAAATCATGACTTTTTATCATGAAAATTTTTTCCAGTCTTACTGTTCCTTGAAATAAAAGTTAATAGATAACATGCTGCCAAAAGAGCAGGAAAATTCGTTAGGTAGCATGTGCTGCAGAAATTATAATGTTTTGACTGACAAAAAGTAACACTTTAAAATACCCTATGCACAGATGTTAAAGAATCTGAGGGAGCTGACTGGTCATTTCTCCAGTGAAATTATGCTGAATTGTTTCAATTTACAGTAGCTTTATGTAACGTGTTGTTTACTGTATGTAAATCCAAGGAATTCCCCCTTTTCTGGGAATAAGTATCAGATAAACCCAAAAAAACCTCCTGTTCACCCACCACTTTGCAGAAGTTGCTTTATTCCTTGAAATAAACAAAAACATAACAAAACCCCTCCAAAGCTAAAACACACACAGCCTCCTCCACAGAAAAGTTCAACCAACCATTCAGAAATTAAAGCTCAAAGAATGTAAAGAACAAAGAATGTATTTTTATTGTTTGTTTTTTTCTACCCTGGCCCTGTGTTTCCCCTCATATTTTACACTCCCTCCCACTTGCAGCTTTCTTATCTGAAACTCATTCTCTCTCTCTTGTGTTTGACCTGAGGTCAAATGTATCATTTATTTCCATGATATCCTTCAGCATTTTGCATTTCCCTGTGAAGTCCTCAGCTAGCTTACTCTTTACTAAAGATTAAAGGAGGTTGCTTTTCATGCTGTTTTGAGTAACAAGAGTGTGAAAATCTTCAAATGACTCTTGTACATTTCTCATGCCAGTCTCGCCTCCTGCACCGTCTCCTCTTCACTTCCAGGAGGAGAAAATGCCTCTGGAGTTTCTGCAGTGTCGTCCCTTTGTACACCAAGGGAGATGAGCATTTTTGCAGAATTTATGGGCTGTGGTGACGTCCTACTGACCCTGAGAAAGTTACCGATACGCTCAGAGGCAGCAGAGTGAGATGATAGATAACATACTCGAAATACCTGAATCCCAGTCCAGCACCTCCTGATCTGCAGACATGCTCAATTTCAAAGTAAACTCACAGTCAATCAGTTTACAGCTTCCCTCCCAAGCTGAGCAGAAGGGGAAATCTGATACGAATCTTGTGTCAGCTGCTATCTGCAGGACACTATCTTCTGGATTTCCACTGTATAGGGAATGGCTGTAGTGGGTTGACCCTGGCTAGATGCCAGATGCCCACCAACACCACCCTGTCACTCCCCTCCTCAAATGGAGGGGCGAGGCAAAATATAATGAAAGGCTCGTGGGCTGAGATAAAGACAGGGAGAGATCAGTCACCAATTACCATCATGGGTGAAACAGACTCAACCTGAGGAAAACAAATTTAATCAAATCCAATCAGATCAGAGTAGAGTAATAAGAAATAAAACCAAATCATAAAACATGTTCCTCTTGCCCTTCCCTTCTTCCCAGGCTGGGATTCACTCCTGATTTCTCTAACTCCTCCTGCGAAATGGCTCAGGGAGATGGGGAATGGGAGTTGTGGTCAGTTCATCACACATTGTCTTTGCTGCTCCTTCCTCCTCAAAGGGAGGACTCCTCACACTCTCCCTCTGCTTCACCATGGAGTCCCTCCCACAGTTCTCCATGAACTTCTCCAACCTGGGTGCACAGTTTTTCTTTTTCCTTCTTAAATATGTTATCCCAGAGGCGCTACCACCGTCACTGATTGACTTGGCCTTGATCAGCAGCAGGTCCATGTGGAGCCAGTTGGCATTGGCTCTATCGGACATGGGGAAAGCTTCTAGCAACTTCTCACAGAACCCACCCCTGTAGCCCCCTACCCCACCATCAAAACCTTGCCATGCAAACCCAATACAATGACACAACTTATGCATTCTAACTGCCATAAAAAGTGTATGCAGAAAAAGTATATGTTTTCTGGACTGTGGAGGAGAATTAAAAAGTAAAGTTAGACACGGAGATGAAACGAGTTGAGAGTTGAGTTTATCATGTTATTTGAAGAAACATCTTGCTTTGGTCTGTTTGGTCTGGTTTGGTCTGAACCTACCAGCAGGTTTATTTAAAAGTCCCTAGCTGTTGACTGTCAGGAACTGGGAATAATTCTTTTCTCGCCATCAAGCCACTGGGAGTCACGATTGTATAGATCTCTCATAGTTCCCCCGTAGGTTCCCCCCTGTTTCTTCTATACTTGCAGCCTGATGAGCACTAATCTCCTTAGTTGCTTTCTGTTTCCTCAAATCACATTTTCCTTCCCCTTGAAGATTTTCTACTTGCTAGAAAAGTTTTCCAGTCTCTACTCAAATGTGCATGACAGATCTGTTATTTTTGTGTTCTTTGCTCTTCTCCCTATTCTTTCAGCATTTTTTTTCTTTTTTTTTTTCTTTTTCTTGTCTTTTTTGTTTTTTTGATGTTTGTTTTGGTTTTTTTTTTTTTTTTGGAGGTAGCGTGATGGTACGGGAAGAGGAAGAAAGAGGCAGCTCTTTAACATTAGGCTACTTTTTCCATGGAATTATCTATGACCTGGGGCCTGAGTAAGGGCCAGTAGGGAGAAAGAAGAACAAGAACGAGATTGTCTAGGGTGAGACACACAGATCAGACACACTGATTGCCAAGGAGCCAGGGAAGGAACTAATGGAAAGACACTGACACACCTGGATGGCAAAGAGCATCAGCCACTGCAACAGAAAAAACAGGGGACAGAATATGGCACCTGAGTCACCCAGCCTGGTGCTGGGAACAACCTGCTCTGCTCTTTTTCCTTTCCAACTTTCTGTCTTTTTTTTTCCCAGCAGCTCCTTTTCTCCTCTCCACTCCTCTATCCCAAGGAAGATAAAGGAACATGACAACCCATCGGTGATGGAGGGCTTATGGGAAGGGCTAATTGCTTTCTATGCTTTGTTTAGATGTACAAACAGACCATTACTTACAATCATTACCCAGTCATCATGCATCATCATACAGACCAGTTCTATTTTGCATGCACCGTATTTGTCACTAATTGTACAAAAGGCTATGCAGGCCTGCTTTAGGAGCTAGTAATTAGTTAATATGAGACATGGGGCTTTGGCCTTATCTCAAATTTCCAAACATTAGTGAGGCAGTTAAATTTCTTATTTTTTTTAAGAGGCACCATGAGCCACACCTCCTGTCACTTTTATGAAACTATATAAGAATGATAACAATGCCCATGTTATGACACTGCATTCTGTTATAATAATGATAAAATTACTAAGTGCAATTCTGACAAAGATGGCCATTTCTTCTAGGCATATTAAGATTTTTTTCGCTCTACATTTCCTTGTCATTTTGGTTCCCAATCAATTTAAACTGCATTTCAAGTTGCTCATTTTGTCTTTCATCAGTACATTATGGTTTGTGGCAGTAGAAGCTTAAACAAAAAAGTAAAAAACTGAAAAAAGGGTTTGGAAGTCCTACTCCCACCCTCAATTACATTTAATCAATTAAAATAAATACAATACAGCTGCAGGGACACTCAATGGGCAGGAACTGGCCTCAGGTAATTCTTTGCATCCAGAATATTGGTAGCTGTTAAATTTCTTCATTCTCAGCCTGTAGCAAATTCATAGAGCCAAAATGTGTGCTTCAGTCCCTGCCCTGTTTTGGGTACTGTGCAGACTGGGGGATGTTCCAGCTAGAAAAATTTCTTGAAAGGCATGATTCAAACTAGTTTTCTTTCTATTCCCATATGAAAGGTATTAGCAACGCAGCCAGTTACACTGGCTAGCCACTGGCTAGTGTGAAAATGGGACAACTTCTTGACAATATCTCTTTGCTTTAGGGATATTTTTCATGCTGTTCTGTAGGTTTTGGTATGTCATTGTAAAACACTGCTTGAATCTGGTATTTTTCTGTGACTAGTCAAAACAGTAACTCAAATACATGTGCCAGCTACCAACCTAAATTCATGCACAAGAGAAAACTGTAGTTAATGTAGAGAAGTGTAGTGACCCTTCAGCTGTGAGCTCCTCCAATCCAGTCTGGGAGTGAGCAGCCACTGTGCAAAGCTCTTTCTGGACCAACATATTCCTCCTTGACTGTGTAGTTTCTTGCAAGTTATTTTATGGTTGGACTTAATGACCTTAAACGCCTTTTCCAACCAAAATGATTCTATGATTCCACAATACTGTTAGGCTCATAGGCTACCATACCCTACTTTTTGCATGAAGTTGCACAAAATAGCCCAAAGGGAAGAGTTCTGAGGCAACACAGTTAGGGTTAGGGTATACACACAGTGTCCTGTAGCACCATGCAGAAGAGTTGATCTCTGATGTGGAAAGTGGTGTAACCTCCAAGCTGTTCTTCGGCTCATAATCAGCTGCTTCCCAAGAAGATTACTTGTTTGGGTAGAGATCTGCTGAAGTCTTGCTCCAGTAACTGCTTGGGTATGGTGAGCTTGGGTGTCTCTGCAAGTAGCTCTCCAATGTAAACATGGCCTGTAAAAATGGGTAACATGTCCAGGCACATGAGGAGAGGCTGCAAAGGTGCCCCAGACAAGGAGGTCATCACTGACTTATCCTCCACTCTCCTTGTGAAATCTGCGAGCTGCCAGCAAGCAGAATTAAAGCACTGATATACAACCAAAGCAGGCAGCAAGGTGGGCAATAATAAACCTCCAACCATCTCTATCTCTGTTTAAAATAAATTATCTGCTGTTCTGAGAGGTCTTGTTGTCACCAAACACTGTAATATAACTGCTGTTTCCTGTGGGACGTCTGGAGATGGGTTACTCATCAGTAAAATGTGTTTTCACATAAATTAAAGAACAACTTTTCAGTCTGAAGCTGTGCACCCACCCTGTCAGCCTGGTGGTGACTTCAAGTCAGCTGAAGTTAGAACTGTCCTCCAGCTGTCCAGGTTGGTGTGGCAGCAATCTGGGTTTGCCAGCACAGAGCTCAGAGCCTGACCTAATTTGCCAGGCTTTTTAAATGGGATTTTCTCTCAGTGCCAAATCTAAGCTGTTGCAGACAGACTGCTATTACTACTTAAGCTAATATATTTAAAACTACATTATGCCTGGGTCAATGACTTGCAGGTAGTCACTCATGTCATGGTAAAAAAGGATTAAAAAGTAAAAAAGGTAAGAGTGCTAAGAAAATTGACTTTCCTTTTGTGATATTTTTTGGAAGACTTGAATTTTTTTGGGGGGTGCAGAGTACTGATTTTATTCCTTCATAATTGTAAATACTTGAAGTGCTGCTTAGGTATGGATGGGAGGGAGGAAACCTCTCAACTGGGGGCCAGGAGAGAGGATGGTGCCTGCCAAATGCCTAGCTCCTGTCCTATAATCTCACATACACACAACATATACACACTGGAAGAGTTATGATATCCCTAGTCCCTGGTAAAATCCACCTTGAACCTACCAAGATATGATATATAAGGCAAGATTTGTATGCTGAACACAGACTCGGCTTTCTCAGTTGGTTGATGCAGCACAAATGACAGTTTTGAGCACCTATATTCTAAAGGGAAGGTAATTCACATCCCTTTCTATCCCTTGCTTTCTAGACTATGCTGATATTTTTTTTTTCATTTTGTTTGTTGGTGTCTATGTATCTATAAGTCATCTATATGCTGCCATTTACCTTTCAGAGCTACGTGCAATGTGGCAGAGATTCACTGGCTGAATGAGTGCTGTCAGAGTAGACAATATTGAACCTTCGTCTCCCAGCCTTCAGCAGTGTCACCATGATGGATGCGAGACATCTCCTTCCTTCGCTTTGCAGGTTGATGTCTTCCATTTAAACGTGTTTGGATAATGCTCACTCTATGGTCCAGGGAAATAGTTTTTCTACCATATCATTCAAGGTAAGGGTAAAAAATATACATATCCACAAATGTACCCACAAAAATAACCTAAAAATTTCCAATCTTCAATGGTGCCAATGTGAAAGAAGTTCAAGAGAGAACTCAAAAGGACTTTCATTACTGCATTTGCTCCTGACACCAGAGATCCTCTTCTGCCTTCACTGTCACCTCCCACACAGAAACTCAAGTTTTGCAAGCCCAGAGACACCAATCCTTGAGAGCCCCGCTCTGTGCCACAAGCTCCCTTGAACATGCTCACTTGCTTCCTGATCTGCTGTGTACACCCTCCACAGAGAAAGCTGGTTTATTACAAATATCAGTAGAGTTCTTTGCCTTCCTAAAAAGAAAATCACCAAGCAGTTGTGACATGGCACATACTTTTGAGCTCAGAGCTCTGTTCTTGCCTTATATCCCCATATTTGTCAACTTTCAGAAAGTGTCTGGTGGGAAAGGTCCATACTGAGCCATTCAAGCTGTGATGCTGCAAGACCAGCACAAGGCTGATAGGACCTGAACTCTCTCCTTGATTGGTTCAGATGTCTAAACACAGGCATTTAACATAGTTTTGCTCCCTCACATAACACATCTACCTTTCAGCTGTACCTCCAGGAGGGCACAGCTTTTCTACAGGTCCTATGTCATATCTTCCAGCCTCGTGTGAATACCTAGGATAGGTGAATAAGTCTAAAATAGCTGAATAGAAGCGGAATATCCTGAGATGTGTAAAATGGCATTAGCCACCCTTGTCAAGAGGCAAGCAGATGTCACTGCAGGTGCCTTGCAAGTGGTGAGGTGGATGAACAGACCACTCACCTGCCTCCCCCAGTACAAGGCTGCTCTGAAAGTACAGGTGATGTCTGGTCACCAAGTGCAGCACCATGGGGATGGTCCCTTTGTGCGATATTTCATGGCACTTCCTCATTAATTTCTGTCTTGGCCTTTCAGCAACCAGCACAGGAAGCAGAATAGCTCTGCTCTTTGTTTTCTCAGCACACTGTTGACTGATTTTCCTTTGCTTTTTTTTTTTTTTCCTCTTGAAAAAAAATGCACTTGCAGTGATTTGTGCTTTAAGGCAACTTGGGATGATTAGAGCCATGTTTTCTAATTGACATTTGCATTGTCCTTGTTAGTCATCATTTGTAATATGCTATTGTCTTTAAGTGATCATAATTATAAAAAATAATTGGTTATGAACTTTCAGGAGTTTGCCAACTCATTACCACTAATTAAGAAGATTGTTTAGTGTGAGCTCGACAGCTGGCATACACCTAAAGGAGCATTCATTTCCCAGTCTATTGCTGGTGTTGCTCTTGTCAGTTGTGCATAGGATACACCCACACTTTTTATTTCTCTTTTAAAGAAAGTTTGTTTCCAGGCTAAAAACTCACTTGTCACTGGTTCAACAAATCAGGCAAGGGGAAGATCAGGCAAACAGGAGGGAGAAAAGTGCAATGATGTTGCAAGGTCATGCAGCATACATGTAACCTTTGCTTTTCCTTCTTTTCCTGCTATGATTTTTTTCATGAACTTTAGCAGCTGTTTTTTAAGAAATTCAAGTTCTCTTGCCCTAAACTACCCTATCTAAATTAAGATAAATTAAGCTTTAACTTCTTCAACTACTTTTCTGTTTGAATGGGGAGGAGCTTTTCCAGAATAGATGTAGCAAAGGCCTTTTTCCAAAGAAAAGTTTTCATTTCCTGGAGAAGGGCAGTGTGGTTTGCACGCCGAGCTAATGCAGTCATTTGAAACTCTTGCAGAAGATCACTGCCTTCTGCATATCGTGTGCATGAGGAAGATTTAATTAACTGAAGTTCATAAAGCACAAGGAGCTCATCAGATAAAGGATGCTATTTAATTGCAAAGCCATAATGTATTATGCTTTCTTGTTGTTATTGTTTTAATACTGTAATTATTCTTATAATAGTTTGTGGTTCACTCCCTCTCTCCTGGCTGTTGGTGTGTTAAAGAAAGCTCCATTTAATGCTGTTTTGCCTTGAAGTCTGCTTATCGCTCATCTTTCCACTACTAGTAACTGCATTTAGAAATGCAAGCAGATTTATTGAGGGGAAATCTGTCTGTACAAAATAGTTCAAAGTCCAGAAAAGAGGCAAAGTGGGAAAATTCAAATATTATCCTGATGGGTTGAAAGCCGAAACTTTACACAATTTGCTTCGCCTGTGCTGCTGCAGTTCAAGGGCTTGCATCAACAGAAAATCATTCACCGGCTCCAGTGGGCTTTTGGTCAGGTCCTATGTGCAATTCAATTGCCTAATGAGCTCTTGGGAAGGGCAGCAAGCCGTGCAGGCAGGATATGGGGACAGGCTCTCATTGTAGCTCTCTCAGATAAATACAATGAACAAAACCTTTGCAGGTTTGAATAGCCACCAGGTTCACATGAGGACATATTCTGCACATCAAATATATGGGCACCACAGAGTCTAAGAGAACTTCTATTTTTAGCTTGGGCTCGATTTTTTAAGGAAAATAAGCCTCACAGTTAAACAACTAACACATCTTGAGTTATGGGTGGCTCAAACCTTGGTAGAAGAATGCACCTTGTTTAAGTGCCTGCTTCTACTGCCAGTAGGCAGCACAGGAACGTACATACATACAACAGCACATTTTATCACCAACCTGTCTGTAAGTCCTAACAGGGCTCAGGTACAGAGTCATGTGTAGTAAGAACTGGGGCAGGCTTATGATCTCAAGCAAGGTTGCAAGCACTCCGCCGAGTTAACATTCATGTGGCTACAAGCACCTTGCAAGGGATACAGAAAGTTATGAACAGACCACAGGCCACTTCTGGGGTCATCCTGATTACTGAAAACCTAAATGTTGGATCACCTGTCAGAGCAGTGAGGGCAGCAACTGTGCCAAAGGCTTTACTGAGCTAGTGCAAGCCTGGATACAGCTACTGTGTGAAGACAAGGGGTAAGGGACAAACTCAATGACATGTGGCCATGAGCAGGCCTGGGGTCATCTTCATGAAATAAATTTTTCCTCTAGTTCTTCTTTTGTCTCATAAATTGATCTCACATTTAAACTACATGATTCCATTAAAGTTTTTATTATATTGTCAGCCTCATCTGAAAGCTTTCTTGTGACAGGATTTACCCCAATTTTACAAGAAAAGTCAGAATCTGGCTCTTAGTTCACCTCCCCTTTCACCACCATACTCACAGAATGGTTGGGGCTTTGCTAACCAGGACAGAGGGGACTTAGGACCCCAGCCTGGCTGGTGAGAGTTGGTCAGTGGAGGGTTGACCTTACATTGGGTAAAATATAGTGTCATCTCTGCAATGCTCTCTTATAATCTTTGGAGTTGGAATAACCTTGTGAAACTGAATCTCTCTTCTTTGCCTCAGCCTTGGCCTGTGTTTGATGCCCAGATCCTGTTCATGAGTACACTGTGTTTGGCTGGGATAAAGTTGATTTTCTTCATAGTAGCTCATATGAGGCTATATTGTAAATGTGTGGCCAAAATGGTGTTGATAACATAGGAATGTTTTAGTTACTGCTGAGCAGTGCCTACACAGTGTCAAGACCTTTTCTGTTTCTCACCCTTCCTCACCAGTGAGTAGGCTGGAGATGCATAAGAAGCTGGGAGGGGACACAGCTGGGACAGCTGACCCCAACTGACCAAAGGGATATCCCATACCATATGATGTCATGCTCAGCAATAAAAGCTGCGGTGGAGAAGTAGAAAGGGAGTGATATTTGGAATTATGGCATTTGTCTTCCTAAGCAACAGTTATACACCGTGAAGCCTTGTTTTCCAGGAGATGGCTAAACACTTACCTACTGATGGGAAGTAGTGAATGAATTCTTAATTTTGCTTTCCTTGTGTGTGCAGGTTTTGCTTTACCTATTACACTGTCTTTCTCTCAACACATGAGCTTTCTCACTTCTACTCTTCTGATTTTCTCTCCCATCCCACTGGAATGAGTGAGCGTCTGCGTGGGGCACAGCTTCTAATCGGAGTTAAACCACGACACTTTAGGGCGTTTTCTTTCACCCAGTTCTTGCACGTGCATGTGTCACTTCAGGGAACTGAGCCCAGAAAATTGCCAGTGCTGGTCAGGAGCTCAGAACCCCTTAGACAGTATGGCTGCCAATTACTGGAGGATGAAATTGCACAGATCATTGCTAGCATTTGTGTACTCAGGAGTTCACATCACAGTCAGATATGATTGAACACAGCTGTTCAGATCACTGAAATATGAAATAGGAAAAGCAGGCTTTGCACACAAAGGTAGACGGCAGGGTGTTTGCTTCCAGAGCGAGCCAGTCTTTGAGCCGGTACAAGGCTTCAGCTCTGTGCTCTGCCACCTAACGAGTTCATGCAGCGCTTCGTCTGGCTGTCAGCATCTGTTCAGGCTTCAATCAAACCTCTTCGTTGCGTCTGAGTAATGCTGTGTAAGCTGCACCGGGAAGAGTAAGACAGGCAGTTGATACCCAATCCAGCGCTGGGAATAACAGCAGTGTTCTTCCTGTCCCTCCTGGTGGTAAAAGAGATCTGCTACCTGCTGGCAGGAATCTGCTGCTGCTGAGTCACAGCTCTTCTGGCTGACTGTACCCATGTCACAACACCAGCCGCACCGGGGACTGCATGTGAAATATGTGCAGGTGCATGCATTGAATTAGAACATGTAGGTCTGCACAGTTCTCTTGCCTTGTGTTGCTTCAGCCTTCAGTCATGGAAAGATATAGATGAACTTCCCTGGATTTAGGAGGTCTTGAAACACGAATTTCCTTCCTGAACTCCTGCCACCTCCTCCATCATCTTGTTCTTCTCTAGGGCACTTAGGAAAGAGTCTCTGGGGTTCTGGTTTACCTGGCACAGGAGTGTCACCCAGGCTGAGATTACAGAGCTGCCAACATGTCAGGGGATGAGAATACTTTGCTTGTGATTAGGTCCTGGTGGTCTACAGAAGAGCTGAACTATCAGAAGGGTATTGGTCAATGCAAGCAAGCCAGGTGGGATTCCTAGTTGTTTGTATCTAGAAAAGGCCAAAGACATGAGCAATAGTTTTAAGTGTGATATATTGTCATGGTTTCAGCTGGGATGGAGTTAACTTTTTTACTTGAAATTTTACTGTGTTTTGGATTTGGGATGGGAATAGTGTTGATAGCACACTGGTGTTTTGAGCTGCTGCTCAGCAGTCAAGGCCTTTTCTGCTCCTTACACCACCCCACCAGAGAGTAGGCTGGGGGTGCACAAGAAGTTAGGAGGGGACACAGCTGAGACAGCTGACCCCAACTGACCAAAGGGATATTTCATACCATATGATGTCATGCTCAGCAATAAAAGCTGTGGGAAGAAAGAAAGGGGGACACATTCAGAGTTATGGCATTTGTCTTCCCAAGTACCCATAATGCATGATGGAGCCCTGTTTTCCTGGAGGTGGCTGAACACGTGCCTACCGATGGGAAGTGGGGAATGAATTCTTTGTTTTGCTTCACTTGCATGCACAGCTTTAGCTTTACTTATTAAACTGTCTTTATTTCAACCCATGAGTATTCATTCTTTTTCTGACTCTTCTCCTCATCTCACCGTGGAGGGGGAGAAGTGAGTGAGTGGCTGGGTGGTCCTGGTTGTTTTCTGGGATGAAACCACAACATATATGAAATCATTCCTCCCTGTTAACCTGAACAAGTCTCTTAAATCCTGGGTATAACTGGATCTTAAAGGACAGCTGTATGATTCTGATATACAATGGGAAAACTTAACAGGTCAGGGGCTTCCCATTTTCTGCTCCGCCCTGCCACCTGCAGTGGTACAGGATGGAGATGTCAGTATGTCCTTAGCAAGCCAAATATCTGTACATGCAGGTGAGCTCTGGTCCTGCCCATGGACAACAGACCTGTGACCCTGACCAGCTCAAAAGCCAGTTTTCATCCCTCTTGCTCTTCCTGATGCTCTTTCTGCTCTGGTGGCCTGAAAATGGCAACTTCTATGAGCTGTAAGAACAACTGCGGTCAGGGATGCATCTGGTTCAAAGAAAATTGAAAATTATATCCAGAAACTACCTTCTGGGAAAGCATTATGGCTTACAGAGTAAATAATCCATTTTCATTACAATGATAGTTTTAATAAGATAGCATTCTGGTGTCCTTATGTTCTAATGGTGCACATTTCATACACTTACATGAGCGATTATCTCCCCTTTATCCCCCTCCTCTGCTTCAAAATGCAAGTGCTGGCAGAATGTGACTGACTGAAAGTCAAGTATGATGTTGTGCTCTGTAATATCCACAGAGCTCAAAGTGGCACTAGAAAACCCTTTGCACAGCATCCAGCTGATGTGCCTTGAAGCTGATTTGGAAGGCACTCCTGTGAGATGGGAAAGAAGCCTAAATCCAATGTGCTTTGAAATCAAAGAGGATCTTTGACTGGCTTTAATGGATTTTGAATCAAGCCTCTTCCCAAGCTGAGACTGCAAGAGGGAGGCTGTCGCCACTGCTAAGCCATGCTGCAGAGCGTGGTGGAGGTGCTCACACATCCCTAGAAATGGGACTGGGATGGTGGTCTTGTATCATGCCTTTTCTAGCCAAGGTAAGGCTTGATGAGAGAGTGGAAAGATGGGGTCCTGGGAGAACTAGGGAGAATGCTCTTATCTAAGTCTGAGGGAGAAAAACAGGACCAAGAAGGTGAGGTGTTCAGCTGGCACGGCACTGGGGACCTCGTGATCTCCCAGGGTGTTTCTCTGCTAGGGTCAGCTAAAGTCAAGGCCAAGAACTGAATGGGTCAAATCAAGGCACATGTGTTAGAACAAGCCCAAGGCCTGTACACATGTTCGTATTCAGGTATCGACTAGTTTTAGAGGAATGTCTACCTTAAAACTTGATTGTGTGAATAATTAAGCATATTTCAGCTATGTGTTAATAAATGCTTGTGAGCCTGCACTTTCCTCACCTCAGTGCAACATGTCCTCTTTACTACAGTTTGTGACCGAGATGTGAACTGCTCCAGAGGCTTTTTGCTGCTCTGTGTCCATACGGTGACAGTTGGTATATCTTCCCCTCTGAGGGTACACAGGCAGTGTCAATTGTCCAGATAATGTGACTGTGCTGGCTTTGTATATAAACACATCTCAATGCACATACGATAATTATTCAAAATCCACCCCCTTTGAAATTTTCAATATTTTCAGAATTTTCAGGATTTTTCATCTCGGAACTTGAATATTTTCTCTTTTTCTCTAGCCTGATGAAAATAATGGTGGTTTTCTTTCCCCCACCCCCCCCACCCCCCCCTTTCTTCTTCCTCCCTTTCCTTTCTTTCTCCAGCAGCAGGGGTGAGGAAGGCTCACATCCCTGTAAGGCACAGCCCCAGGCAGCGAGGCTGGCCCCAGCAGGAGCTGCTTCCAGGGCTGGGAGCTGCTCTGAGCACCAGGCACATTCCATCAAGTTCCTCGTCCGAATGAAAAGCTGAAGTGGCTTTTCTGTGCAGGGAGGATTGAAACCAGATCCTGTTATTAAATTTGCTAAATGGGAACGTAATGATTTATGAGGGAGGTAGTGAACCCTCAGAATGAATTCGGTAGTAATAATGCTGGGTGAACAGGCAGGGAACAGGCTTCAGAAGGAAATGATCCGTTAAAAAAAAACACAAAAAAAACCCCCAAAACCACCCCACACCAAAAAAGTCAGCTAAACAAAGCTACTAAATGTCAACCAGATATAAACTTTAATTATTTCTAATGAGATCACCAAAGCAAACAAAGGACTGAATCGTGACTCATTTGATATAACCAGTAAGAAGCACAGGCAATATCCTTTTACAGTCACGCTTGAGAATTTCAAAGCCACATAACGTATCTAACCACACAACAGCACTGCTGGCAGATGTGTAACTAAATCCTGGGCATTGCTTAGATTAAAAAAAATATATTCAAACATCTCTACAACTTCTTATTTCTCTGGAATATGTGGCAAAATTCAAAAGGTAACAAAAGGTTTAGGTGACTATATCAAGCACTGCAGGATGTTAGCACCTTTAAAAAAAATGGCTTATTGATGAAGACATCAGTAAGTTTGGAAAGGCAATACTCCGACTAGAATTTGTCTTGTAAGGAGAGGGGTGAGAATATGTATCTATGGATTTGTATATGTTTAAAGCTTATTTAAGAGGGATATCTCTTAACTATTTTTAAAAAATAATAAAATAAAATTTTAAGAAAATAAGGAGAGGACATCACTTTCCACTTCATTCTGCAGCGTGTCCATGCCACAGTGGGATCACAGCGGTGAATCCTACAGAACAAAGCAGGGGTGAATGAAATGAAGACCCAGAGTTACAAATGAGTTGCTTGAGCAAACCCTTCCAATCCCAATCCAACCCCTGATTTCCCTGGGACAACACGTTACTCACTGGCTCACTCGGGGCAGGTCCTCAGCCAGGAAAGGAAACCCAGACCCTGAGAAAACTGGGAATAAGAGAAAGCGACAGCTCTGACACATCAACCACGTATTGCTCTCAGCTATAATAACGCACAGCAACATGTATAAAGATCTGGCTCCAGCTCTGTCTGACTCAGGGAGAATTGCTGTGATTAGCCAGGCTCACTCCTGGAAAACAGTGGTGGCCCACCGCAAATGGAAGGAAACATTTTTGTGGGGTTTTCTTTCTTTGCTTTTCTAAGGCAGGCAGGATACCTTCCCTTGCATTCTGTTCCTTCTGTGGCTTTTTCATCACTAGACTTTTAATATTGCAGCTACATCACTTCTCTCCCCCCCCTTCTTTTTTTTTTTTTGGTTGATTTTATTTCTCCAGCCACTCCACAGTAGGTACCAATGTGTGTAAAAGGGAATATTTACTTTTGCAATGCTACCTGCCCGCAGAGCTGTAAGGCACCCTGTGTAACAGCTGCGGCCACTAATTCACTGCAACTGCAGTCTGTCTTCTCAGCATCAGCTACATTTCTTTTCCATATGCTAACTCCCTTTTAGCTTAATTTTCCCATTACCCAGCAGTAACATTGAGTAACTGTGTTGGGCTGTATTCAAATGCAAATTAATATCCCCTTCTGCCCATTAGCTCCGCTGTTTCTTGTCTAGCCAAAGCAACTGGAAACAAGCGAGGAGCTTGGTTCAGCGGTCGGACAGAGGGGCCCTGTCTGGGCTGGGATTGCTGTTCATCCCCGTGAGCAGACACGGAACAGCAGGCTGCAGAAAGGAGAGCTCCTTCATCAAGATGTTTCCTGTCGAATAACCCCTGAACCCCAGCCATTCAGCGCACGCCGCAGCTCTCTTGAACTGCAGTGTTTGACGTATGTAATTCACACAATGCCCGCGCTGTGCTCCGGATGGGAAGCATCCATTGGACTGACATCGGGAAACCTTTAAACGAGGCGTGGGGGAAGGGGAGCCGAGGGGAAGAGAGATGTCACCGAGCAAACCGTATGACTCAAATCTTAAAAATCGTTAATGAGCCAGGCTGTTAAGCATAAAGAAACCTTTAAGCAGAACGGCCCGGCACAAAGCAAGTTGCCCAAAAGCAGGGATATAGGTGTGAATGCAGATGCTGATAGTGTGAAGGGAGGAGAGGGTAGAGAGAAGAAGATAAATAGAAGAAAAATATATATATTTTTTCTCATTCTAGGTAAAAGGTGGCATCTCTTTCTTTCTCAGCTCCCTTTTTCAGGATAGCTTAGGGCGGAAAATACTAGCGCTATATTGGGAGGAAAAAAGTGGTGTAATTCCTCTGTACCCCCCACCCAGAAAATTAAGCTCCACCCATGTGAGTCACCAACCCCCAAAAGGTTTATTCATTTCTTCATGCCTATGCAACTCTGAGCTTCATTTTAATTTGTTTCGCACTCTGATGCTCAGTCTTCAGACACCTACTGGTCTCACCTTTCCCTTTCCAGCACAGGCATGGACAGTGTGTGCAAACAGGATTACTCCATGCTTGACAAAGCTCCTGCTTTGCAAAGAACAACATTACACTTTTTTACAAAGAACTTTTAAAATAATTTTCTATTTTTTTCTGCCTGCTATTTGGAAAATCTTTGAGTTTGAGTTAATTGCTTCCTTTTGAAAACCCCAAAAGCAAACGGGATACAAGAACAAGAATAGCATCCATCACTTAGAGGGTTTCAATGCATGATAAGAAACAAAGTCAGGAGGCAAATCTATGACGCTTGAACCTATGCTGAGACTAGTTGAAGCTCAGTTGCTGGAAGGCATGCTGGTGTGGACAGAGTGCATTGGGTAAAAAAGGATAAGCGCCACTTTTCCTACTGCAGTTCCAGCTGATAACTACAGTCATACAGTCAAGAGGCACCAAAGAGACCATCCCTCCTCTCAGAGGAATCCCTGCAACACCAATCAGAAATCTCAGGTTTCTGCAGAACACTTGTAAAAATTTATGTGCACAATGGCTTGTACACCAAAACCAAATGGGTAAAGGTAACTACTTAACACGTGGAAAATGAATGAATAAGACATAATTGTAACCGGTTCACAAAGAGGAAGGGAGGAAAATAGTTCTGGAATAAATTACTTACTGTGAAAAATTCACTGTTCCTCAGAAAACACACACCTTTCACTTCATGATAGTTAAAAAGACAGTTGTTTAAATTTTCCATTACTGAGTTTTTCAGAACATTAGTTATGTTCATATATAAGATCATTTAATGCATAAGAATCCTGCCCTTCCAGTGCAGAATAATGAACGTGTCAGCCCAGATAACTGCGGAAATTCAGCCATCTGCAAGATGTTGCTATGTAAAGAGCTTATTGCACAGGAGTTTTTGGCCATGAAGATTGTTCTGGAGATCACATATTTGTACAGGACCTTGGTTTTTTTCGGTCCCCTTTGGAGTGAGTAAATTCCATGGCAGATCAGTGTTGTTTAACCTTAGACACACAGAAAGCAAAGGCAACACTCCTTCAATAAAAATGTGTGATACCAAGGAAGGAGAGGTTTTGTTACAAGGTGATGAAAAAACAGTTTCTGGACAAAGATGTGAGAAGCTAATCCAACAGTGACTGAATGAAATCAGACAAATGTTACATGAAACAGATCAACTTTCATCTCTGACCTACTCACAAAGGACAAGCACAAACTAAAGACAGGCAAAACAACCCTTGCCCTGTTGGCCTTTCTTATCTTTTAAGAGAGGCAGCGACTGGATTCCCAGCTTTGAAGTCAATCAAATGATGAGCCTGCTAAAACTGATTAGCACATGCCTGCATGCGGGGACACTGATGAAAAAAGAGCTGGGAACGCAGTACTCTGAAGGTGAAAGAGCTGGAAAACTCTGGGCCTGTGGGATCCGTGGAGGGACATGTAGATCCTCTCTGTCAGCTGCAGCAATGAGGGTGAGCAAAATGCAGGGTGATATTTCATGCTGCTGAACGTGGATATTGTATTGCTCTTGCTTTTGCATCTGCAGCATTACCCGCTCTGCAGCTCTGAGCTCCCAGTGCATCCTGAACCCCTGAAGTCTCTTTGGTCAGAGCCTCATTTTTGGCAGAGCTTGGCATGAGATGTGTCAGATGAAGTGCAAAAAAACTCATAATGAATGATAATGGAATAACAGGCCAGAGGGAAAGTTTCTCCCTAATAGCCAGTGATTGGTTCAATAAAAGCAGAGCACAAAAAAAAAACCCCATAAACAGAGAGAAAGTTGGCAGCAGGATTAGCCCTGCTATTACTGCAGTGATCCAGCTACCAAGAGCCAGAGAGAGGCAGCGATACCAGGGTGCTAGTCTCCCACTGCAGGAAACAAATAACTCCCATTGAAATCAATGACATTTATTCATGTCCTGTGGCAACAAAATGGAGCCTCCTATCTACTTTTCTCAGTGGTGCTGTTGCAGCGAGATCAGTGAGGGTGAAGAATGTGCGCGTGTATAATTTGTGCTCTCTGTTCAAGAACATTTAACTGCCATGACAAACTGCAAAAACCTTATCAGCCTGTAAAAGGGTCTGCAGGTCCCTGTCAGAGGTAGAGACAGAGACACAGGCTGTGTGCAGACGCTGGGACTGTTTGCTTGACTCCATTCCCGTTTTATCTCTTGCTGGCACATCAGTTCATTCAATGAAGTTCCTTCAAGTGCTCTTCCTTGGTTTCCCCTGCATTTTGGGGTAGAAAATGCCTATTCATTCCAGGTTCCTCTCTTGCTACCCAGCTACCAGCCCCACATTAGGATCTGGGGAGTGTCCAGGGTGAAGCCAGGGTCAAGGTTAAGGAAACATCATGTTGCCTCTAAAAAGTCTGAGAGCTTCACTCTAGGGCTAAGGGACAAACCTCCATGGGTTGCTTTCACCACTGGGAAGTGGATTTTCTTGGACTTAACCTAGGGAAATGAGAGTTGGGGGCACATGTTGGAGGGCAGGATTTGAAGTCAAAGCTCTCTTGGCAATGGAGGAAATGGTGGGAGAAAAATGGGCTTGAATCCAGAGTAGCACATCTATCTGGGGATATTCTATTGTGGAAATACAGCAGGGTAAATGATTGCTCTTCTTGGGAAAGGCTGCTGTTGGATTTTGAACAATTCACAAGGCTCAGCTAAAAATGGGATCAAGATTTGACTAAAAACTTCAAAATTGAGAGGATAAAATGTGTTATGGGAAAAAAACTCAATTTTTTTGCTGTAGCAGAAAAAACATCTAAAAGCTTCTGCCTACACCAGAAAACTATTGGCGGTGCTTTTGTTGTTCTGGTCAGTGAAGCATATGTTCCACTGGAGATATAGTTTACACCAGTTACTAGTTAATCCGTCAATACCAGAGAGGCTTCGTCTGAACAAGATCAAGGCTCTCATTCCAGAAGAGCTGCACCCATACATGGGTATAGTTACTCTGGTTGAAATAAA
The DNA here is from genome assembly GCA_025769975.1 of Gallinago jamesoni. Lineage (NCBI taxonomy): Eukaryota > Metazoa > Chordata > Aves > Charadriiformes > Scolopacidae > Gallinago > Gallinago jamesoni. The sequence goes on from JAOQGH010000012.1 coordinate 145,310,923, forward strand.
TATTTAAAGGAACAGACCTGCTACTTCATAGCCAGAACAACTCCTAAGCAGATATGCTGCAAGATATAGAAAGTGGAATTTCTGTTCTCATATTGGATCAGAAAGGCCTTTTTTTCCCTCATTTCCTCCTTCCTCCTCTCTGAAAATCCTATTAATTCACCAGATAGGAGCTGTGTGAGAACTGCTACATTCCAGGGGGATTAGATAATGGGGAGGGAGGAAGGAAAGGAGTTGCTGAAGGGTCTTGGCAAAACTCAAGAGCCTTCTCCCCACACCTTTTCCCCAGTCTCTCATCTGCCTTGCTCTTCCCTGGTATTGAATTACATCAAAAAATAATACAAGTCTTGAATTCAAGCAGTCACAGTTGCAGACACTTGCTGCAAATCCCTGTTTGGCCATATCTGTTGCAGAATTTATTGCGGTGGCTTGAATCCATTTAGTCAATGTCAGCTGGAGACTTTCAGGGTTTTTCAGGTAGAGCAAAAAATCTGTGTGTGGAGACCCTTAAATTACTATAGCACTTTTTTATTAATTTAGCTTCACAGCACTCAAAAAAATAAAATAAAACCCCCAATGCTCTGAAAAACGAGGAGTCTGACACTCTGAAAACTGTAATAGTTTAGCTAGAAGTGTGAATTTAAACCAATAGAAACCCTCTTGTAAATATTATTATTTCAATTTAGATTAAGTCATCTAGAACACTGACTGATGGAAGATATTTCATTGGAAAAACCCTGCTTCTCTCACATATAATGTGACTCTGAACTGAATTAAATTTTTCATAATCTAGAAAATATTAAACTGCATGAAAGTTATCTCTGTTCAGTCAAGAGAATTTTGGCTGGGGGGGTTGCCTGTGAATAATTTCCTTTACAGTTTTGTGCTTTATCTTGGCAATTCTGTTATTGTAGCCCTGTAGTAAGTAAGTAAGTAGTTTATTATAATTTATCTTAAAAGGAAAGAACAGTCCCCCCATGGCAGTCTGCTTGGTTTTAACTGGTACCCCTGTGTATCTGGGTACCCCACAGGGCTTTATCCACCTTAAAATGGAAGACTGGACTGCAGTGATGTGAGCATGGCAGATGTGAGCAGATACCTCTGTGATCTAAGAGGAGGTCAGTGTAGATATAACTTTGTCAGAAGTGCCTGCAGCAGTGCTTTGTCATAAGACCAGCTGTGGACATCCTCATTGTCCACCAAATCTGCATCTAACAAAGGCAGAATGTGAAAAACCTCAGTGTGGCTGGGCACCTGGAGGCACCTTGAATGCCAGAGTGAGTACTGCACCCTGGGCTAGCTAGATGTGTTCTTGTCTGGCTATGTACCCCTCCTACAGTCACATCTCCTGGTAGGTAGAGATGATCCTACCATCGGACTAGGGACTCACTTTACTGATTTTCCTTGGGCAATATCTAGTAAAATCCATTTTAATTGGAACAATTCTGAAAGAAATTTTGGAAGTACAAATGAGGATAAGGAGGATAAGGACCAGGCTTCTTCCAAAAAGAAATCCCAGCAGATCAACCCTAAATTTCACTAAATGAATCATGACTGTAAAAACACATCTACCTTGTAACCTAGGGAATGACTATGTCTGAAATCTGAGAGATGTTCAATCCTTCTTACTTTCACAAACTATAATAATATTCATTGTTTGCTGTATGAGGTACTTTTCCCTAACATCTAGTCACCTCACAAACAGGAAGAATTCATCCTTTTTTTCCCCCGTTTGTTTCTTTTGGTAAAGCACTGCAAAATTAGTTGCATTACAGCATTGCAAAAATTGCAAAACTAGCATTAAAAGTTGTTGCTTTTCCTTAAAAATCGTGTGTAGTTATTTCCAGAAGAAAGAAGGGAGGGCTCAGCAAGTCCAAGGTGTATCCAGGGCAAAATATATAGTAGTATGATATATCTTATGAGTCTCTCCATCCATTCATGTTCAAGTAATTCATCATCAGACTGAAGGGAAAGACAAGTGGTCAGCTGGTGGCTATAAATCCATCCACTTCTGTTACTCACTCTAATGAGACATATTTGCAGAAAGTCCAGGAGCAAACTCTCCTGTTTTAAATAGTATCTGAGTGCTACTCATGTGTGCCTTATCAATCATAGAGTCTTAATGCAAAGGCATCCATGCTCTAGATGGAAATAAAAAAAAAAAGTCCAGGCACTACTGGGACTGTTGTTTATGGAAACAAGCAGGTGAAGTATTGGGCATCTTTATTCTAAAGAGCAAAGAGTACCAAAAGAGTCAAACTGATTTTATTTCTACCTTTAAAGGTCAGTGCCTGATTCTTGTCTAAGTGCTCCCATAGAATTTTGCTCTCTGAAGGTAAATGTTCAGGATCTTGACAACACCTGGGGCTTTATCCCACCTATCTTCAGCCACCTATAAAGCAGGCATCTTATGTAAACTGATCACCTCGTTTTCTTCTGTAATTAGCAAGAGAAGCAATTCAGCAAAGTTGCCTCCCGTGGTTCCTTTTCTCTGTGTTGATGGTGGAGGGAGCACATATTATGAATATAAACAACCCACCTACCTTTCAGATGCTCAATGCTGTCCAGTACCTGCTTTGTTGGGTTTGAGCTACACCAAACCTACTTTTCTGACCCCTGGGGAGCCTTGGCTTAACCAGCACCTGCCTCACTGCAACTGCAGCAGCTGGAACGAGGGGTTGTAATTAGGGCACTGTCACTCTAACAATGTGTACAGAGAAGGCAGAGGATGAAATGCCTTAGCACACTTGCGTCCTACAAGCGGTTTGCAAAAGGAGCTTCCTCCTTGGTTGTCCACATCATGATGAGATGCCAAGTCAAGATGCCACTAAGAAGCCTTTCTAGGAAAAATGATATTACATGTCAGTGCTTATTAATATCTACAGGGCAGGCACTAAGATGATGGGGCCAGACTCTTTTCAGTGGTTCACAGAAACAGGGTAAGAGGCAACGAGCACAAACTGTGACACAGGAAATTCCATCTGAACAAAAGGAAAAAATTCTTCGCTTTGAGGGTGCCAGAGCACTGGAAAAGGCTGCCCAGAGAGGGTGTGGAATCCCCTTCTTCGGAGATCTTCAAAACCCATCTGTATGCATTTCTGTCCAACCTGCTCTAGGTGACACTGCTCTGGCAGGGGGGTTGGATTAGATGATCTCCAAAGGTCCCTTCCAACCCCTACTATCTGTGATAGATGTAGCACTCATTCCTTTTTGTTCTGCAAGATCGCTCCATCTCTTTATACTCCTACAAGGCTCTGGGATGTTCAAGGGACAGAAGAAATACATAAAGTTACCTCTGGCAACTTGCCTCTGTATGTTACAAGCTTGGGCAATTTCCATAAAATGCATGGTACTGTTCCAGAATTTGCTGTTTATATTCTGCCTCTTAGACCTATTAAAATATGTCCCCTCTACCAGAACTCCCAAGGAGAAGGTATTGTCATGAAACTGCCTTTTTAAAGTTCTCTAGAATCTGCACTGAAGGAATAAAGGACAAGAAAGGTTTCTGACTCTATTCTCTTCATATATCAGAAAAGAGTCAAGAAGGGTGAAAAGGAGAGAAATGCTGCACACCATTACTCATCTCAGAGTGCATTACTGCTTCTGTCTTATTTGCTGGGCAAGTTTGTCTTCTGCACTCTTGCCTTTACCACCTTGAAAAATGCAGTCTGTGATGTGGTCAGATTCAAGATCTGTCCTGTATCGCATCATCACTCACTTTACTCAGCATAAAATGATGGTTTTTCACCACATTTACTTGTTTTTCATATTTCCACCCCTGAACCTTCCCTCTAGCTACCAATTCCACACACACTTGTTGCTTCCTTGTCCTGTCATTATTCCTTCATAATCTTTATTCACACACTCCTGCCCACTTACTGCTTCCACCTGGGCCACCACTGTGGCCTGACCAATCAATTCCCACTGTGACCTGCACTTCTCAAAGAAAGATGAAGCCCAAGTTAAAAGTGCCTTCTTTCTCTATCCATTTGCAGTTTGCACATTGAAACACACAATTTGGTTTTCAAATTGCTGACAGCCAGTGACTGCATTTACTACCTTTTGCTTCTCAGAGTTTAACAAATATCACGGATGAAAAACCTGCATGTCCAATTTGCATAAGTGGGGAATTCAGATGCAGTTGAGCTGTGTCTTTATGAACTCCAAGAAGTGCCAGATGACCAGTCACTCTAATTGTTACATGGGTTTGGGAGCATTTGATTTCTGAGGAGCGATTATGCCTGAAACAGACTGTGCTCAAAGAAAAATGATCTGCATGAAAATGCACTTAATTATAAACTGCCACAGCAGAAACGGAACCTGACAGCCCAGCTACCCCATAGGACTTCTGCAAACGTCACTGAGCAGAAGAAATGGTGTTAAGAATCAAGATCATAAAATCCACTGACAGGTATGAAAATAAACTCTGATTTTCAGAAACAGTTGGTGCCCTGGTAGCCTTCATAGATGCAAGGGAAAGCACTGGTCATGTAGAGCATTTGAGAGGAGAATTTGGTAAAGTCAACATTTGCCACCATTTGCAATCATCCAGAATCAGAGACCTGATGTACATATAAGTATATAGGTGTCACAGGTTCCTCTGGTAGAAAATGGGACTCTAGTAAACAAAGCCATACATCTTCTGCCAAGTTAGGGGTTTACACCTTTCTTTTTTAATTCCTTTATGCTGGGATTGAAGCAGATAGGTATTGAGTTCCTTGTCCTTTCTCCAAGGATACTGGGATTCCAGATACAATAAAGACCTGGCACCACATCATGCACAGCTGGTAGCAGATTAAGAGAGGTATTGCCTTCAACTACAGGATCTGTGATGTGAACACATCATAAGGCAATTAAACTTAACAAGGTAGCACAGTACCACCTAAAAGTACAGCAAACAGATACCATGAAAGGCTCCTGATCACAAGGATTCATCAATCTCCAGGCAAAAACTTCTCAAAAGTGTGGTAATAAGAATAGACTTTCTACAAGAATGATCATGGAGAATAAAAGAAAGAAAATAGACCTAAATCTTTAGTATCTCTACCAAAGAAAAAAAATGGAAAGAAAGAAAGAAAGAAAGAAATAAGTAAGACAGGAATAATGTCCAAGCTACTGGCATGCTAAATATTGTGGATGAAGATGAAAAAAAAAGCTATTGGGAGATACTGTATTATATGGAAAGAAACCAATTAACAAAAGGAATAGATGCTTGTGTTAAACAGCAAAGATACTGAAGTAGATATGGTTCTATTAGTGGAACTTCTGACCCTAGCACATCAGAGCAGATCTAAAATGTAGAAAAATGCCAGCAAATAGTAAATACAATAGGCATTTGTGAGGAAAACTTCAACTCAAGGAGAGATGTTGTGCAGAATAAGAATACAAGTACCCAACTAAAGTAATGGGACAAACAAATCGACTGAGGATGGTCCAATAAGTACATGAACAATGGCACCATGAAAGGCAGAAAGGAGATTCCAGGCACCCACACAGTGCCATGGAGGCTGTGGAAATATTGGGTGCAGTACAGTTCTCTGCAGGACTAGCTATCCTCAGTCGAGTACTGCACTAACATATTTTGCCTGGTTTGGACACACAGTCTGAGCTGTTCAGAGCTGAATGAAGGCTCACCACATGGAAAAATGGAGCATCATGTAAACACCTTTTATATCCCAGCACCCAAGTACTCCAGGGAGAAAAAAACAGAGGATCCTATAGACTGGTTGTAAAGATAGGGGGATTTCCAGGAAAAGATCAGTGGTGTGATTATACGGTGTTCAAATGGTCTCAGTGCACAGATGCTGCTGAAGGAGGCCAGCCCTTCTCCTGGTATATGAGCATCTGAACCAGTCTGATCCCAGCTACACTATGGATCAGTCATAAAAAAGAGCAAAATTCTATTGGAGACACTCAGCTAAGGCCTGGGGATCACAGTTAAAAACCAAAGGGAAAATGCAGACTGTCAAAAAAAAAAACAACCAAGAAACAGGAAACAAGACATGTTGCAGCTTGTCATTTATACTAGTTGGCATGCAGAATTCTTAAGCACTGTGGGACAGCAGGTAGCATGAAATCAGAAATATTCTCAATATCAGATGATCCCTGTCTATAAACACATTTTTGAAAGCAATGGGCGTCTGTGGAACAAATCTGAGTTAGAAATAGTGCAATCTGAGGCTGGTGAAACAGCTGGATCCATCTGATCTGCTAGTGTCAATGGACAAGGAGCTGTCAGGACCACAAAGGTAAGGTAGCACTGCAACTTAAGAAACCAGTGGGTAAGCAAATCTGAATTGGCTTAAAGCTGTTGTAGAGAGCAGTAGTGATACAGGTAATAAACTTTACCAGGTTCCAAGAACACACCTAATCCCATCAGGATACTCTGCTGGACATCGGTATTTCACTGGTGTACACCCAAGGGGGCAGGTGCTTCTAGATATGTATGACACGAAGGGTAAGGCCCTGTGTTGCTATGTGATCAAGAGTTGTGTCTCGTGGATCTCCCAAGCAGAAAGTTTCTAACTGATGACCTTTGTATTATCAGGGGAAGTAAAGTCCAGACGAGAATATTGGCCTATAAAACTGCCATGCAGGAGATCCTGATAAGACTCCACAAACACTTTAAGGGAGGGATAAAGACAAGAGGGTTTAAAACTGTGAGGTCCTACTGGACTTTTCAGACTCTATTACCAAATTCAGCAGTATCTGGGAATGTTCTTGAGCACTGGGACATATTTGTCTATGTCGTTAAATTGTCAGACTTGGGTTTGGCCCAAGCAGCCTGGTACTCTACTGAATAACTTCCAGGAAAAGTTTGGAAATTATCGCTGGCTGGAACTATCCCCAGTAGGCAGTTCGGATGTGGCTACTCTATTTCAAGTCTAGGAGAGTTCAGTGGTTCAATGGCCCAGTCATGGGTTGTTCTGCGTGTGCTGGTCTCGGTGCCAGGAACTTTGTCTGGACATGTTACACTGCCATAGATATAACTTTGAGTCTTTCTAGACAATCCAACAGAGTGTTATAGGCACTAAAACCACCCATAGCTGCCCTCCTCTCCAGAAATATGAAGACTGTGACCCACTGCTAAGGGAGGGATGCGTAGTGCACGCAAAACAGTAATCTGTTCACAGAATCACAGAATCACAGAATCACCTAGGTCGGAAGGGACCTTTTAAGATCATCTAGTTCAAGCAATAAAAAACAAACAAACAAACAAACAAAAAACCCCCAAACAAACAAAAAAAAACCCCAAACAAAAAAACCCCCACCACCCACACCACACAAAACACCACCCAACACTAATGCATATCCCCGAGCACCATGTCAACTGTTGAAAGGGAGTAAGCAATCTTTCCATCAGACGTCAGAGGTAGCCTGAGATGGAGACATACCTCATCTGGAGGAGTAAAGGCATTTCTCTGACTAGCCAGGGACTTGTTATATGGGTAATGCTTAGTTTTAAGATAGTTTATAAAAAACAAATGTGTGAAAAGACCATGCTGCAGAGCTGTGCAGGTCTGAGTCTAGCATCAAAGGCGGCACAAGCTGATGGGAAAGCACAACAGTTAGGCTACCTAAATGTGTGACTTACAGGCTCAAGGCAGTGGACAAAGCAAAACTGAAGAGTGATAGTGAACAGAAAACATGTTGTGAAATGGCATACAAAGCTAGAAAGACCTAAAAACAGCATGATGTCCATAAGTGAGCCCGACATGACATGAGGGTAGTGGGACAGAGGAAACACATATTTGGAAAAAAACCCAGATCCAACAGGTTGCCATGCAACAGAATGAAGACAGCAACAAGGTTAAATCAAGTTCATAATCAGGATACTGAAAACAAGGAGTAGGGGAACTGGTTTGAAAACCAACTCATTTGAAAGTATATGACTTCAAAACATTAAAAAAGGGTAATGGTTAAAGCCACATGTCTAGGTTCAGGAACATACTAATATCCACTTGCCTTAGTGGCAATTGACCCTGTAAAGCATACTCAAGCTAAAATAGCTTAAAACAATGGTTTAATCATTTTTGTGTGACTCAGAAGGAGGAGCATATCTTTCAGCAAGGAATCCTTTGGAGGGATATGGAAGAGTCACTCTCTCTATACATGGTTGCAAGATCTCTGAAGAAATAAGACGTCCATTTTGTGTTGCAAATATCTCACGATGTTATCAAGTACTGAGAACATGAAATGTCTGTCTTTGACTTGCACACTTCCTTATGCTTCGTGCAGCCCACACATCTCCTGTAAGCAGTCTTGACTCGGGCAAATGAGGAAAGATAGATCAGTTGTAAAGCACTGATAGTGCTGGCCCTCAATCTTATTCATGACTGAAACCATTTCTACCTATTTTAGAAAAAGAATGTAAGAGCTCTAAGTAGGGAAATAACAAAGTAGATAGAAAAAGTAAAGGAAATGGATCATGCCACATATCTCTCATGTCTGTAAAAAGTCATTTTATGATGGAGAAATGGGAGAAATGTCATTGTGTGGAAGAAAGCTAGGAATTCTCTGATAAAATGTCCTACTGACACAGAAACATTAGTGTGGAGGGAATACAAATAAGAGTAAACAAATATTTGATTTCTGACCTGGGATATTTGAATTGTGTCAGGCTTCACCTAAGATGCTGAACACGCTTTGGAAGAAGGCAAACCCATGCCCTAACCTCTTAATCTCTCAAGGTGTGCATGCCAGGCCATACCTAAACCGTTTCCTGCTCTGTGGCACCACCTCCTGGCACAGAATGACAACACAAATCCGGAAAGAAGATAAAAAGCAAACTTTCTGTACAGTTGTTTTGTTTGATCTAAAATATTCTTAGAACTGCTTGTATGAGGTAAGCAGAAGATGATACCATGTTTTAATGCAGGAGTCTAAAGACATATAACAGCAAGTAATTGCATCATTAGCACCACAGAATTAAATCATGAGTAAAAATAATGGTGTATTAACACACCTTTATATCCTATTGTAATCAGAAATCAAGTGATCTTTGGTAATATGTATATTTCATGCCCACCCACCCAAGGTTTCCTGTGTCCTTCAAACTTATATAAACACAGAGAAAAAAGGAACTGTCCAAAGGAAGAAATCACAAAATTCTCTTTTGTGTCATGTAGCATCAGGAAGCCTTGAAATAAGATCTCATCTGCACAGGTTGTTCTGCCACTTCTGAAGCCAGCAGAAAGCCATGCTGTCTCACTGCAGGAACGATTTCAGTTTTAGTATGCCTCAGTCACCACTGGGTGTTCAAGGTGAGCCACACTAACAAACACGGCTCACTACAAGCTATTAGGCAGGAGAAGACTATTTAGAATGAAAGCCTGGAGGCATTTTTCAGAGACAGTCCTTGGTCTCTGCCCATCATTCTCCCTTCTCCCCAGAGGAAAGCTTTGCCTTCCTTCCATGTTTAGATAAGGAATGAATCTGAAGTTACAGTAAGGAAGATGGGCATGTGAATACAAATAAAGTTGTTGCTTTTTTTGCCTCCTATTTTTTTTTGTCTTCACCTTTAGTCTGTAAATTGATGAAAAATCAACATTCATGCTTCCAACAGGCTACAATGTCTATTTTCTAGCTATAGGTTGTTCAGCTCCAGTCTTACCCTAATTTTCATATTCAGAAATGTGTCACAGTAGACAAGCTAATAGTCTTGGACAAAAAAGCCACCTGAATATATTTGGTACACCTTTATTAAAGATTTGGAAGCAAGTTGACAAAAATCGCTTCTCAGAAAAGTAGAAAGAATTCATTTAGGAAGAACTGAGAACACCAAACTCAGTAAATGGCTGGAAGGCAGAACATGTTCTATTTAAATAAGACATTCCTCAATTTAGGAGGACTAATCAACAGATAAATGTAAATAAAATTTGCAAATGATGCTATTTTTAAAAAAGATGGTATTTTTAAAAAATTGTTTAAATGAGCACAAAAGAAGAGGGGGGAAAAATGATGATCTTGTCACTTTCCAGGTGCAGAGTTATGGATCTGGAACAACAGAATAGAGACTTACAAAACTGTTACTTGACATCGTTATTCCATGTGATTGAGAAAAGGAAACATATTCCCCAAACACAGTGGAAGAAGAGATGCTGTGGGAAAAAGGTTCCGATGTAGCTAGATCTGCAGTTTCATCTTGCTACAAAACAGAAATTCAGAAAGGGCTGACTTTCTTGCTATCCCGTTTACCTTGACCACAGGAAAGTTAGTTTAATTATTCATCTTGTCCCCTCCATGTACTGCGGTTTTGTGTAAAACTTCAAAACCTTCCCTACCTAATCTGTAAGAGGAAATAATAATTCTTCCTACTGGTGTGGCTGCAAAAAACATTGGGATGGGCTGCCAATACCTTCTGTACATAGCTGTCAGAACTGTTTGCTAGATTTGTATCTGAAAGTCATGACTAGATGAACTTTGCATGTTGCAGTTTCAGTGATCTTGTAGTCTAACAACAGTACTGTTTTAGAGTAAAGTGTTTCTTGTTTAATAAGGAATAATAAAACCATACTCAAGAATACTGTAGAGGCAGCATATGGAATGCAGCTCTTGTTGTAGTTACCAGAATCTGATTACTCTGTGGGAGGGACTCTAAGGCACATGGAAAATAAGGAGGTGATCTGTGACAGCCAACATGGCTTCATTAAGGGCAAATCGTGCCTGAAAAATTTGATGGAATATGATGGCATTCCAGCATTGGTGGATAAGGAGAGAGCAATTGACATCATCTACATTTCCCAGATGACATCTTGGTCTATAAATTGGAAAAACATGGATGGGACAAATGGACCACTCAGTGGATAAGGAATTGGCTGGATGGTCACACTCAAAGAGTTGCGGTCAATGGCTCAATGTCCAAGTGGAATCCAGTGACAAGTGGAGTTCCTCAGAGGTCAGTACTGGGACCTATGATGTTTACCATCTTTGTCAGAGACATGGACAGTGGGATAGAGTGCACCCTCCGGAAGTTTGCCAGCTAATGGCACACTGGAATCAATGCAAAGTTAAAGATCTTGTGAACTTTGTTTGATTCCTGCCTTACTTTCCTGTTGCTAATGTGCAGAACACCTTAAACAACAGGGATTCACAGGTACCCACATCCCAGAGGCATTTCCATCCATGTGATGACAACACTCACAGCCAGCATAGTGTCATCTCGACAAGAGGCCTGTTCTACTTCCTCACCTCCACACAGAAAAACTCAGGCAGGTTCAAACAGCAGATACCATTGCACAGAGGCTCACTGGTTCTTGTGGGTCCCACTTTGCAAGTTAAAGCACGGATGGGCAGATCACGAGAAAAAGCAGGGAAAGGAACTTTGGGTAGGGAGAAGGGATAAGGATCAGTACAGGTCTGGTGAGGAACAAAAGTCCCACCCAGGGCTGATTAGAAACATGACTTTTTCCACTCAACTTTAAAATGGGGTAATAAGTCTAGAATTTAACAAGGCTTCTTTGAGGCACTTGAATGACATGGTAGCAATTGCTGCAGAGCTGCCTATAAATCATTGCTGTTTGTTGAGGCTCATGGTACACAGACAAGGTGACACTTTGTATTTGCTAGTTTTGAACACCAGGTATCTGGTGTTTACAAATGGATTATGAGATACCTTTAGCAAATGCTTACTATTTACAGTTGTTTAGTCCTTAGCCTTTTGAACCCAAACCAGCCAGTTTCAATAGCTTACCTAAGAAGTTATGTAGTTCAACACTCTCCACCTCTGTGCTAATATTTTTCTAGCAGACAATCTTCCTAACAATCTCTTCCTCTTTGGACACCTTTATTCAGTTGCCTTGCTGCTTAGCCATCAATGCATGCCTTGACACTCCATTCTGCTGTTAATAAGTGAAGTCAGCAACTCTGGACACTTTGACACGGGCAATACCCTCTCTCTGTCTATAAAGTAAGCCTTCCCCCAACCAGACTGGACTGCAAAGCTATGTCCTAAAGGCATTTCCATATAGTTCTCATGTTTTTATCTTCTTTGGGTGGTGACATTGTCTCCCTTCTTCTTTTAGCCATGGAGGACCACATATGACTCAAAAATTTACAGGGTTGGGCTCAGCTTTGGGGAACAGTATTTTCATTCATCCTTGAGGAGCTCAGCAGGTGAATATGAATAGCATTGAGAGCCATTGCTTTTCATAAATTAGAGGGAGAAGAAAGTTCTACGAGAAACATGTTCCTTACCTCACACAGGCATTAACCACAGATAAAAAGGTAGCGGGTAACTATTGGGCAGTACCTTGCAGGGTGTTTCACATAGCAGAATAAATAAATTCTCAATGACTGCTGTCCCATTTTCCACTTCCAATACCAAAGCCTTTTCACAGCAGTGACATTACTTGGTTTCCTAAAATAACACAGGGGGAAAGATGATGGAATGGGATGGGTGCAGCTTGCCCTGCCGTGCTACTTCAGAAACTCGGCAGTGAATTTTCTTTATGCTCTTCTGCTAGCCTTCAACTCTCCTGTGTGCATCTATAAATTTCATCATGATTGAAAACACCCAGGCAAGTTAACTGACTTAACTTCCTTTGAAAAAATCCAAGCAGGCACAGGAAAAAAAGAAGCATTAGCTGGAATGTAGGTAGACAGATGCAAGTGCTCCTAGTGTGTCTAAAACTACCTTCCTCTTGGCCTTACAGTAGAAGAAATTAGTTAGCACTGGGAAAAGCTGTGTGGTTCCATAGCATGGGACCCTGAAAAGTATTTATTAGGAAGGTTCTCCAGCCTAAAATATATTAAGCTGCCCACACGCTGGGCAATTGATATCATAGGTACTCTGGGATGAGTTAGGTGAGATCAGTTCTATTGCACTGAGACAGCTGCTCGGTTAGACAAGGCATGAAGCAGAGCTTGGGAACAGCACAGTTTTTTGGCTCTGAGTGATTTAAGAGAAAACACATGGTTGGTACAAGTAGGAAAATATCTGGAGTGGAAAGAATGGGGCAATCAAATGCCTACTGAAACATAAAACCCTCTGAAAATGCAGAATACAACTGGAGAAAATGTGAGCAAATGTGTGAACAATATGGCCCTGTCAAATGGGACATCGTTATCTGAATGTGACCCAGCTGTCAGGTGTTCTTGGTCACAAAACTGTTGGGTTCCTTTGGAGGTAAAAAGACAAAAAATAAACAGTGATATAAGCATCTCTCCAGGATGCAACGGTAGAAATAGGGAGCCCAGACACTTGAAACAACAATAGCTTTGCTTTAGGGACAGAACAAAAGAAGCTTGGAAATGGTAACATGTAGAAGAAGCCCTTTCTAGGATGTCTCAGCAAGGATCTGACCCCAGCCCTTCCCTCAAACTGTCAGTGGCTCAGGAGGAAGTGAATACTTAAATAGAAGTGCAATATTTAAGTGTAATATTTGAAGGGGTGCCATTTTTTCCCTTTTATTCTGCACTCACACATTTTTATTCACAACCATACAGTTCAACTTCTGTAGGAAGTTTATCTACTGGCATAGAGGGTATAACAATCCCAGTGTTCCCTGGATACCTTCTGATTACCCCAGATGAATGGACACAGATCTTATGTTAGGTGGTGATATGCCTTCACAGGAATCATTCTGCAAAACTACTGCTTTCTGCACCTACAGCATAAGCTGTTTCAGATCTGCTCAACACCCTAAACTTGCCTGTTAGCTTCCTCAATTCTGTGTTTGCTTGCCACTTCAAATCTGACTCCATTTCTTGATGCCTTAAAACCGTCCCTACACAACATCTCAACTCTTCTCATCACTTGGATGTTACCTTTGCTCCCTCTTAGCTCTGCTTGTCACCTTGTCCCTTCAAAGCTGTCTCTTTGTGTTATTGTTTGAAGGAGGATTTATTGTACAGAGGGTATCAACAGAATCTCTGTAAAGGAGCACAGTCACTATAGCCTCTTTTGTTTCCTTTGTCATATCCAGTTTTCTTACTCTGTTAGTACTACTGTTGCTGAGGTCAGGTTCACCCCCCTCCGGGTACTTCTGATATGGTCCCATCATTCATTCTGTATGGCATCAAAAGCTGACATGTAATTGACATGAACATAATCTGTTTAGTTACTTCTTCTGTGGAGAGAGATACAGGGAAAGAGGCCAGAAATCTGCTGGGACTGTTCTTCTTTGTCCTTATGTGCATGAATCTTTTGTGATTTCCCTTATTTATAGAGTTTACAAGGTGAGTCTTATTTCTGACAGCAGATGACTGGAGCAGATTGATGATTTTGATAGTTTTCATTTTACTTGGACAAAATTTATCATGAGACTATACAGGAGTGTGGGGAGTGAAGCGTTCCACATCAAAAAGGAAGTGACATTTATTAATTCTAAGTTGAATACACAACCTGAAGTGAGGTCAAGCAACAATTAGCAAGACAAACAAGACAAATAAAAGCTCTAGCAAGTAAATGAGTTAAGCTCAGGTTATACAATAGTAAACTTATTTACCATTAAGGAAGTTTGTATAGAATTCATATAGGCAGGAAACATATGAAGTCCTTTGGTTCATCCTCTGGCAGGGCAAGGGACCAATGGCACTGAAGAAGCATTTTTGGTATAAGAAAGTTGTTGACAGGGTACAGAGCTAAACTGAAAGACCACGGCCATCCCACCTATTAAACTCATTATCACAGTTCTTGTCCTCAGGCAGAAGTTGATAGAGGAACTTAATTGGTTTATTGCTGTAGACTCACAACAGTTGAAAAAAAAATAAAATCAGCAAAGCTGGTGAACTCATTGGTCATTTGAAAGCTTCTCTAAACAAATAAGTGTAAAACATCCCATTATACATTTATAACAAGGAGTCATTTTCCTCCCTACCTGGGGAGAAATTCCAGAAGACAAGGCTGAAGTCAAATATTTTTCCACGCCTGATGCATCAGCAGAGTTCTGGCATGTTCCCTAAGAAAAACAGAGCATATATTTGTGAACACTATGTGAGCCTTTTGGGAGACATTGTGAGTTGCACTGTGGTACATACATAAGGTGTTTCACAGAAAAATACAACATATTCTTGTCAGTAAAACACGTTCTGAGATTTTCTGTGTGAAATCCTGAGCTGTGGAAAAATAATAGACCATATTAGCAAAGCTTCCGAGGAGATCAGAAAAAACCCAGATCAACGGTGGCTACTGCAAGTTCTTCACATCAGATGTGACTTTCCTGGGATTGTAATTAGTCCAACAAGGTTACAGGTAAATCACAGCAAAGATAAAACCCTGGCTATCACAAGGGGTCCCCTGAGGAAGGGCAGGCACAGAGATTAAAAGGAAGTTTAAAAGGGGCAAAATTTCATAGGAAAGTTTGTAGATTAACTACTAATATGAAAGTGTTACTCTGCAAAGATGACAGACATTGAGTGGAAATCCTGCTGGAGCATGAGAACATGATAAAGTGAATCAGAAGCTCTCATTTGGAGATCCTCTGACAGTAGACACAAAGCTAAACTCATGCAGGGACACCTCTCAGGAGGTATCGGTAGGGTCTCCTTACAACAGCTCGGTCATACATACTCAGAGTGCCAACAAAAACAAAGTCAATACAGACAGAATGTAGAGGGGTATAAAAAGTTTCAGTTATTTCCAATATATCAGTGTTGGCTACAACTGACCAGAAACCACTATTATTATTTTTTTGCCATTACCAAAAAGGGACGGACAAACATCTCCTTGCAATTACAGACATAGTTTGGGGGATGTTATTTTGTGGTTTGTTTTTTTTTTTTTTCTTCCCAGCAGCTACAGATCTGTCATTTCCAAACTGAAAACCTGGGTGATATTTAGATTCCAGACACTCTCTAGTGGTGGAATTCTTTGTCTTTTCATTCTAGAGGTGGCTCCATGGCAAGTAACACTCTGTGTGTGTTGTCTTGTTTTGATCTATGTGTTGCTTTCAGGCTAACCTTTTACTGTCCATCAAACAGATGAATGCACAACTCTTGAGTTCTGCAGTGGCCCTCTTTAGTTGACTACTGCATCTACAGGGTCAAAGATGGTAGTTTACATTACCTAAATATGAAAAGTCACCATACTACATCCAAATAAAGATCCACCTATCCCAATAGTCTCTCATGGCAGTGGTAGTAGATACTAAGTGCAGCGTAAAGAATAAGGCAAATATAAGTGGAATTCTCCAATCTTCTAGTGACTTGCAGGGCATGGAGTTCCAGAGGCATGTCTTTGTGTCTGATAGCCTTTGTCTAATTTCCTTTTGAACCTATGTCAGCTTCAGCATCCACAGGATCCACAGTCTATTCCGAACTTGTGCAGTTAGTAACCTACTGATTTTGAGTGAGTTTGACATTTCTTGTTATGTTACCTTTGATTGTTAAATTATTATTTTCTCTCTCTCTCTTTTTTTTTTTTTTTTTATGGGTAAGAAAACCTATCTTTCCTGAGTACAGCAGTTAGCAGTCAGGTGCTGAGGGGTGTGGACCATGGCAGGTCCCTGGGATCTGCGTGAGTGTTGAACAAGACAACCGTTAACAAGGTAAGAACGATTTCTATGAAACCATTACTTGCAATCAAATTTTCAAGATGGTCCTGGATAGACGAATAATATCACTGAAGCACTTGGAGCTAGGCCAGCCACTCGCAACAGCTATATTTTAAGTGTGAAGAGGAATAGTAAGTTAATTATGTTCTGATGCATAATGTGTGCACCTTAAGACGATGTAAAAAAAAAATAAAAAGAAATGGAAGACAAGAAAGAATAATGCTATAGATTAGGTATAACAACTGCTCTTATTTTAAGGACTTTAATATTTCATAAGGCTTCTTTGTGGAGCTAGTTAGCAGCAATGACAGCAGTTTTACTTCAAGCGCAGGCATAAAGCACTGGCCCAAGCAAAGACACTTGTAAAACATGTATGAACAATGAGGATCAATTCTGTATTTTTCAGCAAGGTTTTTTAGTCTCTGAGAAGACATAAAATGATACAAAAGAAGGTAACAGCCAGCAAAAAATTACCATATTTGTGAAGAATCAACAGTGCGACTCAGAGACAACTTGGTGGAGGGCGGGTAGTGTTAGGGAGAATTTGCGGAAAGAAATAACCACAATCACTAAAACTGTGCCATGTTTCTGTACATAAAAGGGATTCCATTTGTCTCCATCAGCTGTTTTTCCAAACAGAAAAAATAGAGAAGAACATACTGTTATAGCTAACTGTTTGTGTCAGGAAAGGTGGCAGGAAATGTTCTGGCATTGCAGGATTCCTGTGCTGAAAATATTTGACCATAAAACACGGTTGGATAAAGAAAACAGAAACAAATTAGAAGGAAAGACATACCTAGAGAAAACTATCTTTCCCATGTTTACTTTTCAGCAATTTTACCTCCAAATACTCTTTTTTTCCCCAGCCTTTTATTTGCTGCTTCTTTAGAAATCAGTGATCGGGCCCATCACCGAATTATCTTCAGACTGAAAACACTCCTCAGTAAATCTATTCTAAGCTGTTCCTGCCACAGTTTCAGTCTGTTAGCAAACTGGTCATTTTATTTTCATTTTGCATTTGTGTGCTGCCTGACACAAGACAAAATCTAGGGGAATGATTTTCAATTCATATTTGTGTCAATCAAATGTCACTCTGCTGGCATCAGTAGCATAAAGTTGACTCTCTTAAATCGTGCAAGGCCCTCCGGTGAAGGGTTCCTTATTCAGTGCCATTATCTTCCACAGGCTTTGGAAAAGTTCAGTAAAACCTAAAGATTTGTGTTTTCTTAGCCTTGGTGAAGAGCCAAAACCCCACTCAGCTGCTTACTAACTCCACCTCAATGGGACAGGGGGAGAAAACAGGATGAGAAACTTCATGGGTCGAGATAAAGACTGGGAAATCACTCAGCAATTAACATCACAGACGAAACAGAGTTGACTTGGGGAAAGTTAATTTAATTTATCGCCAGTTAAAATAGATTCAGGTAGCGAGAAGCAAACATTGAAACACTTTCCTACCACCCTGCCCAGTTCTCACCTCCTGCCCTCCTCCTCCTGCGCCCTCGGGCTCCCTCTGCTGCTGCTCCCTCCTTGCCTTCCTCCTCCTCTGCCTGGGCCGCCTTCCGCCCTTTCCCAAACCTCTTGTCCCCGTTCCCGGCGCCCCCAGCTTGGCTGAGGGGCTCAGCTGTGTCCTGCGGTGGGGCCCTTGGAACCGGCTGGCACCGGCTGGCACCGGCTGTGTCCGGCACGGGGCAGCCCCGGCCACCCCTCACACAGGTCTCAGGGCAGCCCCACTGACGGGAACCGGGCATGGACACCCCGTACAAGACTATGCACAAATGCAGCCATTAAAGATTGCTTCTCAGACCTTCTTGTGGGTCTGGATTGGATCTTTTGTAGGTTGACAGAGTGAGGATATTTCTGGACATGCCCACGCCCAACACATGTCCACACCTTCGAGGTGAGATGGAAGCCACCATTTCTCCTGCAGGAAAGACAAACTGTGATGGAAACCCCAGCCAGCCCCACCACTGGGAAGGGACTAGGTGGTATCACACAGCTTGGAGAGCCTGGGACTGCCTTTCACCTGCTTCCCACCCTGCTTCATCTCCTTCAACACATTGTGTCTTCAGCAGCTGTCAGTTTTGGAGACACACAACTCCAACCTGTCAAGCGGCTGACAGGAATTAACTACCTAATGGCCGCTGGCTGTCTCCTGGCTGAAGTGTTGCCTGGGAGGAGAGAGGCAGCTAAAAAAGCCTCTCTCCTCTTCAGCTCCCCCTCCAAACGACCAAGGGCATTTCAGAGCAAGCTAAAAGAGGCTTCTTCACATTTGTGGTCACTTGCTTTCTCGTTTTTTCACGGTTGGGCAGGGCAATGAGAGAAGTCAGGTAGCCACATTGCTGGGGTTGCACTTGATACTCACATGTACCCTGGTGGGAATCAAAGCCAGCAGATCTTGAACAAGTAAATAAATAACTTCTGGGTTTTGTAAAGCACAAGAGCAGGGGGACATTCAACAAAGCATATTGAAACCTGTAACAGGTAGGTTTTTATTCAGAGCAGCAGTATGAGGTTCCCAGGACAGTAACTCAGCAAGGATTGAAAAGGGATTAGACTTTTTCAGATACTGAGGCAGAGCAGTTCAGCCTAATAATGTTTTTCAATGGGATATCACAGAGCGCGTGGCAGGAATGGAGTCAGTCTCTAATAAACTGAGATTAGAATGAAAATTCCAGTGCAGTGGAGGAGAGCATATAATCCCACATCTGACTGCCGTCTTCCTCCAGGGAATGTAGGACTCTCCATATGCTGGGCTAAGTGTACCTCCAGTCTGGTCAGCTCCACAGCCCTGTGTCTGGCAGCATTATGGCTTGCTTGTTGAGATATTACATTTTTAGGGAAACGTTTTGCTTGTTTGCCTTGATTTGCTGCTTGTTAGCATGTGGGAGGCAGTTTAACCACAGCCCAGACTGCTTGAGACTCATTTGATGGCAAGAAAGCTGTCTCTTTCAGATTTCTCCTACTGACTGAAGTAGATTGACTATAAACAGAACAGTAAAAAAGTGGGGGAGATAAATTCTCACTGTGCCCCACATGCATTACTCAATGAAGCACATGATCCCAGTCACAAGAGGACACAATTCCCCTCCTCCCTTTCCTGCTCTAAAGTAAGATGTGGAAAATCAGGACAGTGGGGAAAACAGCTCAGCACATAGAAAGAGCATGACACCAGGACACAGTCACTGATGTGCTAATAAGTAGGCTTTGCTTATGATGGCAATTGGGAACTTGATGAAAATGCCTCTTGTTGATAAGGTAAGTTCATATGGGTTTCAATTTGATGAATTAAGGACTATTAAATGGCACTAGGAGCTGTTCAAAACAAGCAAGTAGGTTTTGTTGACATTGTGTAGTAGACCTGTGTAACCCAAAGGATTGTGCAGATGCAAAGAATTTTAGATGAGTTTAAGGGGAGACAGGACATGGACAAGGACAAGATCCTTTGGAGATATGAGTAGACAAGGCACATCAGACTTAGACTCCCTGAAATAGTCAAAGGTGGGGAGAGTGCTTGAGGGAATTTATACATGCTTACCTTGCTTTCTTTTTTCCCTGGCCATCTGTTTTTACACTGTTTGCCACAGATGTCAGTAGATATGGGATTAGGCTGACCCTGAGGAGGAATGACTATGGGTATGCTCTTACGAGGATACCCGTTACTCCATGGTGCTGTAAGTATGACTGCACACTAATGTCACTGGAAATATTTAGATAAGACCAACTTTTTGACAATCTATACTTTTGGAGACAAAAACTAAGGTCCTCCAATCTGGTTTCCTGTCTAGGCCTTCACCCAGAAATTCCTGCTGGAATAAGGGAGAGGACTCACAGGTATAAGCATCTTCTTGTTTTGAGGTAATTCAAATCCATTATCAAAGCAATTTTGTGGTGTTTTTGGAAGTTCTAATGTCTGTTAGTTAAAAAAAAATAAAATTGTTTGTCTTTCCTTGAGTCAAATTGCCTCTTGCAGCCTTGCCTCTTCCTGCCCATGTTTCACCAGTGCAAAGAAACTGGGAACCAGCTCTTGACTCCATTGGTCATCTCATATCTATGTTGGCTAGGACTCCAGCTGTAAATTCCTCATCCTCTAAAGATAAGAGTTATAGACAGATAGACAGTTATAGACAGATCTCTGCAGTCAACATACCTTTCAACACTAGGTGCCTTTACATCTCCTCAAATCTCATATTTAAATTCCAGTTCAAAACCTAGTCAGAAAGGAAACTTGAAATAGTTCTGCCAATAGCTGGAGTCTTTGACTTTGGAGTGTTGGGAAGCTCAGGCCAGGCACAGGGGCATGTTAGCTCTTTCACTCATCTCCACAAGCTAATGTCTATTAGTACCAGAACTTCAGGAAAGGGTGGGAGGTTGAAAGGTGATATCCCCAAAGAGTCAATGTGTTGTGTTTCTTCTACAGCAGTCTGGCAAGTTACAGTCTAATAACAGCTCCTGGTCAGCTTTTTTCCCCCTATCATCTTCACTCCTACATTCCTGTGGTTTTACTTGAAAGGAATACATGACATAAATCTATACAAATGCCAAACATGCTCCCAGCTGCTGAGCAGAGTATTTCTGATTCAGAATAGCACAGAATAACTGCACAGAACAGGTCTGGAATAGCCTCAGAAGAGAAGGAGGAAAAAAAAGAAAAAGCCAAGCTTTACAACATTTCCATTGAAAAGCCTGTAGATGTAAGGGTGACAGTGACAAGACCTGACTTGTCTTTGACACCGTCATCAAATTATATTCGCTAGATATCAAAGAGTGATACAATTTTTCTCAAGGGAGCTGCCAACCCGGGCCTGGTTCTGAGAGAGTCCAAGCACTGTCAGGAATGGATTGCAAGGCTTATGAGTGTCTTGTAGGAACCCGTCTGCTCTTCCACCTTTTTCTTGGAATATGAGCACATTTGCAAAGCTTTCCTTTTGAAAACAAGCCATTCATCATTCTTATGATGATTGCAAAACTGAGGCTCTATTGTTCAAGCTACCATACAAATAGTACCTTAATTCTGCAGCATTTGAGATAATGGTCTGTTCCTTCATTGCCTAAAATGTTTTAACCTATTTTGTAACAGCTTTTGCCTTCTGGAGGTCTCTGGAGCAGCACATTGCTCATGACACATACGTACAGCTCAATGCAGGCCAAGATGCGGATCTAAGAGACTTGCCAGCACCTGAGAAAGTGAAATGTTACAGTAGCAATGTATTTTCTATACAGCTCTTCTTATGTAATTTCCTGAGACTCACATTTTCTATTAAATTGGGGTGGGGGGAAAGAGACTGACAAATGACTTGTAGACTAGGTATAAAGCTACATATGGTGCTGTTGGGAACCTTTACATGCAAAAATGCACATTAAATGAACATTAAGACTTCAAATTCAAACACTCAGAATTTAGGGACTGTTCGGGTCTGGTTTTCCTGTTCGCCTTTCATTCATCCTCTTCATTTGTACACATGTGAACTCAGTCCTCAATGACAAATTAACATGCTATTTTTAATTTGGAGCTAATATCTTCAATGACTTTATAAAGCGTCGAATAAATTAACAGAAGTATTTTTGGTTAGTGATCATATGTCCAATATACTTTTTGCTCTTTGGTGGCATTTATCAATACACTTGTATGCGCATACACACAAATAAAAAACTAATCTTTTCTCAACATCTCTAGTCAGAGGTAGAGGACTGAGATTAAAATCTGGCATATACCTTCATTCTGGACATCTTTACGAAGTGCTACGTCCTTGCTTTTCTGAACACTACCAGTCATACAACCCCCGTGCCCGAGGCACAGCTTGCTACTGACTTAAGATACAGCTGGACATACTGAGGCATTTCTGCAAAGTAGATCCTCAGTGTCTGCGTTAGGTATGCAGAGCATGAGGAAAACACAATAGTGAGGATTGCATTGAAATTTAATTTTGAAATCTAATACAACCTTTAAATTTTGCCAGGTCTTTTACAGAGACAGTTCCCTTTGCATTGATGAGGCATACAGGTAATGGAAAGACTGATGAAAAGAAAAGCGTATGAATTAAACCAAACTTGAAAAAGATAATGGGTCCTCAGGTTCCTTCAGCGATTAGATGAAAATATTTCTCTTTTTTGATTAATGGAAGTTCTTTCATTGACTGTAATGATAGGTAGATGAAATCTCATGGGACATAATGCCTCATTTCTGTGCAAAGTTCATGCTCATTTAATTTAATAGAGACATTAGAAAGCAAAATATCGTACAAAGTTTTCTTAGGAACCTCCCCGCTCCCTATCCCTGTCATTTCTTTAATGAAGCCTTTTAAATCTTACTTTTTTTAGAATTTCTCAGACTGAGCTGTCACTCTGGTTTCCCATGATGAATCACATTTTGCTAAAGTTGTTGAAGGGAAAGACATCCAAAGTGCAAGGGCTGTAAATTCACTGATATAATCAGCCACCTACTACGGTGCTACTTTACCCTCCCAGCTCCTCCAGACTGAAGCTTATTAGTTGTCTTGGCCAAAAGCTTAGGGCCTTGTGTTGTCTCTAAAGTATGAAGAATTTGTTTTTCAAACCAGATCTTTTAAGTGAACCACTCTTTTTTTGGAGAGTTTCAAGTCTCCTTTTGAAGCCAGGATGTGCTCTTTGCTTAAGGCCTTGGGGCACTTTAACTTCTGCAGCATTAGCTTGGGCAGAACCCTGAAGTGGGCTCCAGTCTTACATCACTACCAGCCTTCACTGAGGGTTATTTTTTAAATCACTATGTCCCCTATTTCTGTATTTTCACTGTTAGCACCCAACTGTATTTCTGTTAATTCAGCTCATTTCTCTTTTCATTTTTGGACAAATCTACTATATTTAGCACTAAAATTAAAGATGGTTTTAAACAAGTAGAATTTCAGAAAAGAACTCTGTAGGAAAGAGGAGAAGAACAGCCTGTCCTTCCTTCTTAATTCATTGTCTTGCAACAAAGGAGGAAACAGTGACTGTTGAAACTGCATTCAACAACTTTGCTAGCCTTACCTTGCCCCTAGCCTTTGCAGCTGCAGTAGGAGCTTATCCACCATTTGCTAGGACCTAAAAAAAAGGAAAATTTTTGCTGCTCCAGTTTTCATTTTTTGGTTTTACATCAACATCAGCCTGAAGAAAGTGACAGCGAACCAGCAAGCAGGGGAATAATTGCGTACATGTATGTGCACACACACACGTGCATGTGAGATTTTGGAGACATGCATGTGAGTATGCACTGGACCAAAGTTTGCCACTGAGTTAGTCAGCGGCCTTGGATGAATCACCGAGGTCAGACTTCAGTATTTTAAATTGGAAGAGGGGAGATTTAGATTAGATATTAGGAAGAAATTCTTTACAGTGAAGGTGATGAGGCACTGGAACAGGTTGCCCAGGGAGGTCGTGGATGCCCCATCCCTGGAGGTGTTCAAGGCCAGGCTGGATGGGGCTTTGAGCAACCTGGTGTAGGGGGAAATGTCCCTGCCCATGGCAGGGGGGTTGGAACCCGATGATCTTTAAGGTCCCTTTCCAACCTAAATGATTCCATGATTCTATGATTCTATGATTTCTCCAGTGGGCAACAGGGGTAAAGACCAGTAAAAGGAGGCACTTGAGAAGGTCAAAGCCTTGAGAAAGTCAAAGCCAGCAGGGAGTGACTTGAAAGAAAGGAATGATCAGTGCCCCTGTGGAAGGGAGCAGAGTCTTGTGGCATCATTTGCTTTTGTACCTGGGAAAATAACCAGCACGTTCTCTCTCCTGTTATTGCTGTATGGAATGAGTACATTCTTCTAAGACAGCCTTTGTCCCAGACATATTTAAGTCAAGGTTAAGTTTTAATAAAAAAATTTACCTTGATCTAGGTGACTGTGACACAAAGAATATGCATAAAACCATTCCATCTCCAAAGTTTTATTAATTTTAAAATACTGACATATCAAAACCAGAGTTGAGTATAAAATCTGTCACAAATACCAAAAGACTAAAGTCTGAAAGAGTGAAATAGAAGTATTATTTATCTTGCAGTTGCAGCAAGAAACATGACTGAGCTCAAGGCATCACTGTAGCATGTGAAAAAGGAATGAAGAGCAATCCCCAATTCATTCAAATACATTCAAGCTGTTTTTCAGAGAGGAAGGAAGAGGACAGCCAGGAATGAGGTAGATGAAGCATTCTGTGAAATTTTTGGAGCTGAATAAAAAAGGAGCAATCACCAATTTCCACACATAGCTCTTGCGGGAAAGATGTTAGTTGTTCTGTCAACACTCACCACTGAACCCACACCAGACAGATTCTGCACCTAAAACAGAAATCAGCCTTAATAAGAAAAAACCAAACATATGAAACAATGTCATAATGAACTGGAGATGACCAGTTTATTCTGGTTTTAATAGGCACATGTGTACAAGCTGCTGATTCGGCTGGCAGGACAGACATGTGAGCCAGAATGAGATGAATGAGGTTGCTCTGTGAGCCGGGCTTTGTAGCTGGGGGCTATCCCAGCCCTTATGCTCTGTTGGCTGGCACAGATTGGGCAGTGTGTAACTCACCAGTGAATTACACATACTGTTAAATGAGCTGGTGAAAACTCCCCTTTGCCTGGAAGGGCGTTGAACAGAAAACACGCACCAAAAAATACCTTGGTAAGGATATGGGCTTGAAGTATTTTAATCTGAATACCAGTGGTCCCCACACTCTTTCCTCAAGCTTACCTGACTGTCTTTACCCTTAAGAGCCAGAACCACAATTACTGTGAGATAAGACACGCTGCACTGAAAGAAACAGCAGTGGAAAGGAAAGAAACAGTCCACAAGCAATGTGACCCACTTTGCACATTAAGCTTGTGCCATGCACACACAACAAGGACCTTGTTCTCAGCACCTTTCCCAGGCACAGGTGTGTTGTCTAGTATTTGCATATATGTGGATATAAATTACACCAGACCAGGGACATCCTCTGATGCTGCATTTGCACGTTTCTTCTCTTGAGCCCAGGGTCATCCCTGGGATGGTTTTGTCCCATGTTAAGTGGTTCTTTCACAAATCCCAGTGCCACTTAACCACTCACCCATGCCTAGGTGAGTGGTTAGTGGGTCTGGAAACTGCTCCCAGGAGACACTGTGGGTGCAGACACCTTGTTCTGAAGGTGAAAGGAGTCCAAGAGTCCAGTTTGGGGCCAACCTATGCCAGCTCACCTTAGTATCAAAGATTGGTCCTGGAAATCATAGAATCATCTGGGCCAGAAGGGACCTCCAAAGGCTATCTAGTCCGACCCCCCCGCAGTCAGCAGGGACACCCCCAACTAGACCAGGTTGCCCAGGGCCTTGTCGAGCCTCACCTTGAATGTCTCCAGGAAAGGGGCCTCAACCACCTCCCTGGGCAACCTCTTCCAGTGCTCCACCACCCTCATTGTAAAGAACTTATTCCTAAGATCCAATCTAAATCTGCTTTTCTTCAGTTTAAACCTATTGCCCCTCGTTCTGTCACTGCAGACCTTTGTAAACAGGCTCTCCCCAGCCTTCCTGTAGCCCTCTCAGGTACTGGGAGGCCGCTATTAGGTCTCCCCAGAGCCTCCTCTTCTCCAGGTTGAACAACCCCAGCTCCCTCAGCCTGTCCTTGGAGCAGAGGGGCTCCAACCCCCTGATTATTTTTTCTGGACCCACTCCATCAGGTCCATGTCCTTCTTATATTGAGAGCTCCAGACCTGCATACAGTGCTCCAGGTGAGGTCTAACCAGAGCAGAGTCAAGTGGCAGAATCACTTCTCTGGACCTGCTGGCAACACTTCTTTTGATGCATCCCAGGATGCGATTGGCCTTCTGGGCTGCAAGTGCCCACTGTCTGCTCATGCCCAGCTTCTCGTCCATCAGCACCCCCAAGTCCCTTTCCTCAGGGCTGTTTTTTAATACCTCTTCGCCCAGTCTGTATTGATGGCGAGGATTGTTCCGGCCCAGGTGCATAACCTTGCACTTGCTTCCATTGAACTTCGTGAGCTTTACTTCATGAGGTTTATATTCAATCTGCTAATATAGATGTAACTTAAACAACACTATTACTCCAGATTCAGTTTATTCTGTCATTGTGGTTCTAGGGTCAGCCAAAGTAGGTAATAAGAGCCACTATCAAATTATCATATAAAGATTTATATCAGCTACAGATAGAAAATATCTTCATGCCTATCCAGTCCTCCTTAGAGTTGAGATTCACGCATTCAGGTTAAGCCTGCCTTTGTATTTGCTTCTCTGGGACCATATTATCCCTTACCTTGTTATGCTTCTACAGAGGAAAGATTCAACAAAAAATGTGCTAAGGCTGTAGCTGAACAAAAGGTCTCTTGTTTCTGTAAGGTATGGATTAGTCCTTGCAGAAAGCAGAGAGATGAAAGCTGTTGTGTTAAGAGGATTTTTCGGGTAATACTTTAGAGATGCATGTACGTATGCCTTGTGAAATGGAGTTTAATGTTAAGAATAAGAAGGCTGAGAAACTGAATTCTTCCATTTATCCACAGATATGCTTTTGAATAGGTTTCCCATACTGCTTCATCAGTGTGTCACAGTCCTGAAGGGGGTTAAAAGTCCATCCACACTTTTCACTCTATTTTTTTTCAGAGAAATAGATAAAACACATTGCACAGCTTTATTTCTGAAGGATGTTTGCAGAACATTTTTTTTTCCTCTGTAAATATCTCACTGGATTAAGGGAAAGATATTTTCAGAAAATAAACCCTGTTCCAAACCTATTTTTCAGATATTTAGTGAAAGCCAGCTGTGGATAAAAACAAAAAGCAAAATATGTTTTTTGGAAAAAAATTAACTCTCCCAAAGAGAGATTAACATTTGCCAGTAGGCTCCCAGATGGGCAAGTTGTAGAATTGCACAGATTATTTGATGTTTGGTCTCAGTGCTGAGTGTCTCTTCTGCAGTGTGAAGATCTCTGGTCCCTACAAGCTCTGGAGCTTTTAAGAGAGGTTTAAGTCCCAAATACCTCTCTCAAAGCAGGCTGTAACTAACTTCTATGTCCTTGCAGCCTCATTGCTCCATCTTGAGGTTAAACCTGGGTTTATTTAAACTCATGCCCTGGTTGTTGCAAGAAGGAAATGGGAGACAGGAGCCATGGAGCTCTCTAGCCAGGTCCAGTCGAGAAAGCAGGAACACAGGTTGTGTGGTGGGGCATGCTAAAGCACGAACCTGCCCCCAAGCCTGATGTGCTCTGTGGCACCTTGCAGGTAGGTGCTTCAGGGTGACTCAGAGAGCTGCAGGCACACAGGCTGATTCACCCTCCCAGTGCCCCATCCATAGCAGCTTAGGGAGTTCCTACCTCACAGTGCGGGGATTCAAGTACCTGCATGAGAAACCTGGGTTAATGGGAACCCTATAAATACTATAAACTAGATCATGCCCTTCTTCAGTCTCATATTGTAACAGGCTCGCCTCTGAGGAAGAAAAAGAAGTTGCTACAGCACAGAAAATGTCAGCTCCATCAATGCAACCTGATACAAGCCCTTCCTTTTATTCAGTTGGCAGCAACCTATCTCATCTGAGCAAAAAAGGTGGGATCCCATTCTGCAGAAAAGAAACGTTGTTTAAGGTTGTCTGCAGCAGGTGAGGTTGTTACTACACAAGAAAAGAGACTTCACAAAGAGATCCCTTGGAGACACGAGATGCCCAAGAGGCTTTTCTTATCTGTCCTTTGCAGTTACCAAGATAGGTTCTGATCAGGGCAAAGTGATGTTGTAAATTTACCCCTTCCCCAAATACCTCCTGCCACCCACAGTCAGCAGTCTACGTGCTTTGTCTTCAGTAATGGAAAAGCAATTTTCTCCAGTTGCTTATGGCAACATTTGAAATAATTGAAAAAGGTGAAAAGACATTTTTATCATTTTATTTCTTGCAGGTCGGGACCCTGATGTAAATTAGGCTAACTTGTAAACCTCCAGCTCTTCTGATTTATGTGGAAAAATCTTCCTCCATCTCACTGCACCATGTATCATAATAACACATGACTTTGATAAGTGCTTTCAGACAGCAAGTGACTGCAACAACACAGGAAGGATGTGGTGTATTTGCAACAGTGATGAATAATGAGTGGGATTTTAGTCAACATAGTGGCTGGAAACTCAGCTTTACTCTTTCTTATAAACCATATTCACCTTGGATGTAAACCCATCAAAATTATTTAATTAGTCCAAACCTTATTGCCCTGTGATCATGCACCAGTTGAAATTAGCTGAATTATCTTCCTTTGTTTTAAATATTTCATTTTCAAAATGAGTATGCAAGGAGTATTAGTGGTCTCTGATATGTGTGATGGGGATTTCTTTTGCAAACAAAAGACACGGTTCGGCGTATTCTTATTTAAAGGGATAATTCCAGGTCAATTCCTTAAGCATTCATATTAGCATTCATATTAGAATTAGCACCATGATCCTATTATAACTTTGCACAGTTTCAAATTTTCTATTAAACTTTCCTTTTTCAATGGATTTTGAAGATAAAAAAAAAGACACAAAGTTTTCAGCCAAAAAAAGCTTTTGCATTAGAAGAAAGTTTCCATTGTCCTTGAGAACAAGGAAGGAGGAGAGGATATCATTTAACCAGTCCAGCAATTTGGTTACATTTTATCTGAGTTTGGTAAAGCAAAAATGTCTTGTTATTCTCCTTCAGTTAACAAATGTATTTTCTACTCATATCACACCACAAGACTTCTTAAAACTTTTTTGTTGCTTCTTCTGTACATAATATTGCATGAGAAAAAATTTTACAACATTTTCTGTATATGAGAAGTATCAGAAATTTTTTCAGCAGGAAAAGCACAAGGAACTGTCTTTTGAATAGATCCTTCATTCCTTTCCAGTAGTTCATTCATTCCTCCTATCTTTGTAATTTTATACTGTCAGTCCATATAATCTTTCAGCTTGCAAGAATAAAGGCAGGAACATCAATTTTTTGGGTGGGCTTTTGAAATTGTATTAGACTAGCTTCTTCCTGTATATCTAAACCTAGTTTTCTTTTCCACATATAAGCTTTAATTTGCAGTTTCAGATATGCCACTGTGTTTATTCATACAGATCTGAACATTCCATCTATAATTGGAACTTTGAATAAATTATACTGAACTTGCAAATGAAATGAAGTTTATTCCTGAAGTTATAATGCAATTAGTTATTAATTCAGCAAGGTGCTTGAGCACCTTTTAGTTCCTTTGAAGTCAATTAGACTATTCCCAAGTTTACAGTTATGCCTGCATTTAAAAGTTTCTTATTGAACAAAGCAATATTGATTTAATTTTTAAAGTTAGAACCAGAAATTAAATATAAGAAACTTTTACCAGTGTTCCCAGAGATCAAAAGAATGATTAAATCTTTGTGTGAGTTGAGGTAAAAACCAGCTATACCTTAAATAAAGAGGGGACTACATGAAAATTTTTTCTATGTCATTGCTGATTATTGTCTGTAGACCAGATGTTGTATTACTGATGGTTTTCTGGGCTACTTGAAGGCTAGCTGTTGCTTCTTATCTCTTTCTCTGTTGCCTCTGGACAGTGCTGTAAATGTCATAAAAGTTAAGGTGCAACTGCTGTAACCATTGATTTTGCAGATGGAAAAGACCATGGACATACTCTGTCCCCTTGTAGGAATATCCTGGGATGGGTGAGCACCAAATTGGTAAACCAAAGGCCTCAGACAACCGAAACTGAAGAAAACACAGCAACCAGGACTCTGTGTTTGTGTGCCAATTTACATTCCAAACAGTAATGTCCTCCATATCCTCCCAACAGAGGTGCAATGTTCACTCTTCCAGCTTGATGTAGAAAACTCTCCAAATTTGTTTGTGTGGATTGCTCAATGTGGTCATGATTGGTCGCTTCAGGTCTGTGACAGTACTTCTCTCTTTTACTTATAAAGTAAGATGAAGAGTAAGGAGAAGCCATGCATGGAACTGGGAATGGGAGAAAGAAAAATAGAAATAGAAAGAAAAATGGAAATTCTCTACAAAATCACACACAAGATAACTGAGACTCGATGGGGTGAGTTATTATTACACTGAATTTTGCACAAGTCAGACTCCTACTGGGATTAACCAGAAAAATCTGTGGCCGGGTCAGATCTCTGGCCCTGCTCACAATTATTCATGTGGTTAACCCATAGCACAGTGAATCTATGGTGCAACTTCTGCTAGGGTACTCTAAGTGTCCGGGAGGGAGATGTGACTCCTTCCCTATAGAGTTCAAGTCTGTTTCTCAGTTCTGATCAGAGTCCCTGAAATTAACTGTCTAGAATAAAATCCACATAACCCACTGTTATTGACTATTGTTGGCTCTGTATCACATGAATTTTAGATATAACGGTTTGTTAAATTGACTCACAAGTCTTGGCATCTCATGGCCTACTGGTTTCTGGAACTACCCAGGAGGTACAGATTTGAAACGAGCATTGACAAATCCAATACAGCTCGGGGTAACAAAGCTCCAAGGTATCAGCAATGTGCACTCACAGCAGGCTCCTTGGATGGAAACAGTGGCACACAATGAAGCAAGTGGCATGAAGTGTCAGGAAGGAGGAGGATCCTTCAAAACACTGGCAGGTGTGAGATAGATGACCAGCAGAGGCTTTCACAGGAGAATGGAATGTGAAACCAAAGCAGACAATTTTCTGTACCTGAACAAATTATAATGAAGGAGAAGAAGAAAGGAAGCCCACAATGAGGAAAATGCAGGTAGATACTAGCAGGCAGGATTTCTCTATGCCACCAAAGGACTAAATAAGATCTGTACAAAACTCATGTGGTAATACAGAGAGGAGAACAGGAACTATTTCAACATAGCACTTCAGATTATATAGCATGAACCAAACACATGTTCCTGATAATGATCTGAGTTTGCCACCATGCTCAGTATATCAACAAAGTAATTAATCAGTCAGAAAGCTCTTCACAGTCACAGAGTAGAAAGTGGCATCAGCAAGGAGATTTCATGATACACAGTACAAGGGACTGGCTAAATGCAGGTAATGAGGAACAGTGGATTATAACCTTTTAGATCAGGTTCCTGGAGGCTCCTGAGATGTACTGGGCTGTCTGCCACAACTGACATTTTTCCAGTGGTCAATCCTGTCCTCAAATGGAGCAAGGATGTGTGGATGGGCAAGGTAGAGACAGTCTGATTGCTAGGTCAGAATGCTCCTGAAGCCATTATGGGAGTAACTGCACCTTGAAGGGCTGGGAGAGAAGAGTCAGAAGATGCACAGGGTCTCTTGGAATGTTGACAGGGTCCATTGAACAGCACAGTCTATTGAAAGAGAAATACCTGGGAAGGAGAACAGCCTAATTCCCGAAGCCACCTTTTCCAATTTATCATAGTCCACTATCACCTACCTATTTTGTAACCTCACGAGTGAGATTAGCCTCATCTTTGATGTAGAGGAAAAAGTTCCTCTTGTTGTGGCTTTACATGTGAGTTATGAACCAGAACCAGAAGGAGTACAGCACTGCTCAAACAGCCAGTGGATTGGTGGCAGAATGGTGTAATGAAGATATGGTGGAAAGGTTCCCATTCACTAGAAGCATCGAAGCTGATGGAGATCAAGAGGTGATAGCTTTGCATGCTACATACTGCATAATGAGATAGTGAAATATTTGGTAACCTGGGGTCTGACAGCTTGAATAGTGTAAATATTGCTGCACTTGAACTGGGTGGTGTTGATTCTGCATCACTGCTGAAGGTGACAAACAGAAAGCATACTCCCAAAAAAGCTTGGGATCACCCCAGCCTGTGCATCGTCTGGCTGTTCAGAACAGTTAATCCTGGAGTTGAATGGAAAGACATATTGGAGCAGACAGGAACTGCAAGACAGAAAAAAAGCCTTTATAGAAATATGCGGGAAGGCATTCAGAAGTGCACTGTAGACAATGTTAAGCAGACCCTCCCAGAGGAGAAAGGGACATTCATCAATGGAGCAACAAAAGCTTCTGGCAGGCCCATCAGGAATGTCCCTGGACCTTTACAGGCCAAAGCAAAGCAACATCTCTCCTTCTCTCCTCTGGTCTCCTCCTCTTCCATCATACAGCACTTGCTCTTTCCCATTGCTCTCACTCAGTGGCAGACGTATTTCCAGTCTGAGTGTGATGGAAAGGAGATTTGATTCATATGGTACAGGAATTTATACCAAAGTAGCTGATACTGTTAATGGGGAAAGAGCCCACCCATCCATACATAAATCTCAGTCAGAGAACAAAACTGTCAGCCACAGTGGGTGTCCTGTCAGCCATGTGGAAGGGAAGGACTGAGAAACAAACCCCTATCACCTGCATTTGCCACCTAATCGCTACAGTCCTGGTTTCTAAGATTTTAACTGCAAAATCAGCCACCCACTAGGTTGCTCACAAAGACTATATTATATTTCCTGCACCCTTTATATTCATACTTAGGTATCCACTTCCTTATATTCCTTTTTGTCCTAGGAATAAGCTATTTTTTTTTTTTTTAGGATATTAACATTCTGGGAGCCAATAACCTAGCCTTCTGCCAAAAGTAGATGGCTTCTAGATTAATTCCTTTAGATGTTTTCTTTATGAGCAGGAAATATTTTAAAATTAAAACTCCTTCTGAAAGGTTAGTAGGAACACGTAGGGTAGTTTTTCTATTTTTTTCTATTCTTTAACCATATACAAACAGTTGGCTTAAAAAATGGAAATAAGGGCAAATACAAAGGCTTTAAACCCTGCAAAAGAAAATGTCGTGCATTAGCATACGTACCTAAGCTTCTCCTTACTAAAGTCCCTTTTTTCATTGTTTTACTCTTCATCTGGTTCTGAATATTAAAGAGCCCTTGGTCCCTAAGACCTTCCATTCAGTTTCATAGACTCTCCTCAAAGGTTGTAAGCGAATGTATTTCTGTTTCATATCTCTTAGTCTCTCCTAGTCTCATCCTTAGCCCCAAAGCTTGTTTAATACTCCACACTGGTCAGGACCACAATTGCTAGTGTGGTTTGGCTATGATGGCACTACACAGTGGTTGGCCCTGCCTCTCCTCTATGTCCTGTATGGTGCTCCTCTGACGTTACTGAGACTTGATTTGA
This sequence comes from Gallinago jamesoni, assembly GCA_025769975.1. NCBI lineage: Eukaryota > Metazoa > Chordata > Aves > Charadriiformes > Scolopacidae > Gallinago > Gallinago jamesoni. The sequence goes on from JAOQGH010000012.1 coordinate 145,344,474, forward strand.
AGACTTCTGGAGTTCAAATTCCTGTTCTGAAGCCCATCAGAATACTATTTTTGTGATGAGAAAGTCATGACAGGTGTCGTGAGCCATGAGATGTGGCATGAGAACATGTGGGGCTATTTAAAAAATGCAAAACTTGACGTAATAATATTGGATGTAGAGCGAAGGGACATACACCCGATTTGGATCCTACAAAGAATCCAGAGTCAGTTAGTCCCAGAAATTCATTAAAGTTGGTTTCACAGGGAACTGGCCAAAGAACTGATTTACATTGCTGATCCAGAGAGAATTTTCATTGTATTTATTTCTTGCAGGCTTCTATCTTTCTCTACTCACAAAGGGGCATATCCGGAAAATGGCGAATTTCAAAATTCATTGTCAGTTTTAAGGGCAGTGGGCAGCCAGGAAGGAGAGGCTGCTTTCCTGTCCTGTGGTGCCTGTACAGGAAAGTTCTCTCTATAACTGTGTGTCTGGACTAGTCCTAGTCACGAAGCCAGGGGTCCTGTAGAGGTACAAGGGTTGTGGAAGGAATCATGCAACATGTACATTGAGATGCAGGTGATAAGTTGTTCATAGAATCACAGAATCGTTTGAGTTGGAAGGGACCTTAAAGATCATCAAGTTCCAACCCCTGCTGCCAGGGGCAGGGACACCTCCCACTAGAGCAGGTTGCTCAAAGCCCCATCCAGCCTGGCCTTGAACACTTCCAGGGA
>JAOQGH010000012.1:145345283-145421463 GCA_025769975.1 Gallinago jamesoni
TGAACAACCCCAGCTCTCTCAGCCTGTCCTCATAGGGGAGGTGCTCCATCCCTCTGATCATCTTTGTGGCCCTCTGCTGGACCCGTTCCAACAGGGCCATGTCCTTCCTGTGTTGAGGACTCCAAAGCTGGACACAGTACTCCAGGTGGGGTCTCATGAGCACACAGTAGAGGGGTAGAATCACCTCCCGAGACCTGTTGGTCACACTTCTCTTGATGCAGCCCAGGACACAGGACTTCTCTGTCCACAGAGGCAGTTTTGTTTTGTCAACAGGAAGTCTTGATTTTGCTGGTAGGACTCAGATGTGAATGAAGAGAGGTGGAAATCCGTACCAACACATAAACAATTTTTGCAGGTAGATCTTTACATTTCAGAGCTTTCATGCCCTCCCTCCCACGTGCCCTGTCTATTTAGTCAGTAAGCTCTTGTGTGTTTTCCTAATGCCTGGTAAAAAAGCAGGACTGTATACCCTCGTTGGCACTACATTAATAAGCATGATTAATATGCATAATTAACTTAATTTACTTCACTTTAATGGAGTTCCTGAAGGTCTTCCAGTAGCACCATTAAGGCTCAGAAGTAGCGGTGAGGACCTTTCCTCCCAGTTCTCTGTGTCAGCTGGATCACAGCCAGCTCTGATCCAAAGTGGCTGTACCCACCGAGAGAGCAATGACCTGCCAAACGGAGTCAGACAGCCCTTGGGGTAATCCTTCCCCATGTTCTGGCACCTTAGAACGCAAGGGGAGGGAGCATGAGTTGGTCTGCAGTTGGCTGGGCAGATGGACTGCACTCCAAAAGAGAGATTACCACTTGGTGCCAGGCTCAGGAAATGGTCGTTCTGGTAAATTGGAAGGCAAAACTGAAGGAGAAAAAGTATATCTTCCTATTAAGCAAATGCAATATGTTCTCACAGTGGGACTGAGGAAAAAACCCAAAGAAACATTTGTTCATCCCACAGTTAAAAATGCCTGCTTTTGGGATGAGTAAAGCCTCTCCAGAAAGCTGCTCAGGATATATATTTCAGTGCAAGTGCTGGTCAAAGCAGACCAAAAAAAGCAGACTAGACTTAGCTGTACTCAACAAGTAAAGGTTTATGAAGGAAGCATCTTGTAGAATAAAAGGCCCATTTTCCTTCCCCACATTTCCTCACACTTCTGGGACCCTGGTTCATAAGCTCATCTTTCTGCTCCATAGACTCAGCTGCCTGAAGTGCTAGAAGCCATGGAATCAAGCTATCACATTTTCAGACATATCTCATATTCAAAGCTGTAAGACGCATTCCTCACAGATGGTCATGATAGCCTTCATCAGGATCTGAGTCAGACACACACCTCTAATGAGACCAGACATCTAGTGTGTTGTGTCATCTCTCATGAACCAATGGCTATATACTTGAGAAATTGGTCTAACCCTTGGCAATACATTTTTTTATTCTGTGATTTTTAAGGGCTTGATAGATAACCCTTCCCAAATCTTGCAGGGCTTTTAGGAACCTCAAAGGTTAGACTCCACTTTTCTTGATGCTAGTCATGCTATCCATTTTCTCAGCCTCTCCTGCTTCCTTGAATGTCCACTGTCTCTTCTGAACTTTCTGGGGAACTGTGAAATCATTGCAATAAAATAAAAAAGTACAACTGTGGGCAGCACACATAAGAAGGATCACAGGTGCAATACTGCAGAATCGGTGAGTTAGCTAACTGCTTCCTGAATGTCCCCATGACAGTCAAAGAGCTGTTAACCCTGGCCAAGTAGAGGAAGGTCATTCACTGACCTCTAAAATTGAAGCCATTGGGAAATGTCTGTTCCATCTAGGAGCACATGTCAGCACTTTCTGGGCAGAAGAGACTTCCTGACCTGCATGTGTCTGGACCATCAGCTTTCCTGACAGGCAGGAATTTCATCCTTGCAGCTTTTAGCTCAAGACTCATTTTTCTAAGCTGTGTACTTATGCTTCAATGATAAAGCTAAGGTGTATTTTCTAAGAGAGCTGGCTTACACAAGTGGATGCAAGGTGGACAACTCCTGGATCTGGGGCTCTCCGCTGTGTACCCAGGCCCTGGTGTTTCTTACACAGCAAGGACAACCTATGTGCTTGGCAAGAGGCTCCTGCTGCTTGAAGTCTGTCATTTTAAAGCAATTTGGAGACAGTTTCATTCCCGTTCTCCCAAGAGATTCACACTATTTTTCTATGTAGGAGTAAAGACATACCTTAATGCTCGTTCTTTGCTGGAGTGTATATTGTCTTTTTTTCCTTAAATATTATACAACTGAAAGCTAAAAGACTGATACAGTAGAAGTTAAGTTGTCATGGCCCATACAGTCATTATATATAAACGTTGCCATTATGTAAAACTGCAGTCATTATGTATAATTACTAAGGAAGTTTGCAACAAAGGAAGAGGTCTATCTTATAGAAATAAAAATGTTGTCCTGGAGATCGCTATTGACACACAGCCTGCTGAGACCTGTGACTAGACCATGCTTCTTTCTTTTCATTGCTCTAACTAGTTCTTTTTCAGAAAGCCAAGATGTAAATTAAAAACATACTTCTTTAATTAAAGGCATTCAACAATCCTAGTGGGAAAAAAGTGGAATTTAAATGCAAAGTCAAAGATCATCTTATGGATTCCCTCCTTCCCACTGCCCCAGCTCTCCAGGTGCAATGAAGATGTCATTTTCTGGTCTCTGTATTACCATTCTTAGCACAATAAAAGTGAAATGATAGTTATTTGCCACTATTTTGTTAAAATGTCAAACTGTGTTGCAAGCAAATTGATTTCAGGCCAGTTCAGCTGAATTCATCTCAGCAGCATGAGCTTTCTTCCTGCCTCTGCTCCTTCTTTGAAAAGCTACAGCAAGACTGATGGGGAGAGACGGACTCACTCCAACTAAAAATTTGTAGCCAAGGGCAGCAAATTTAAATCAGAACTATGGACAAAATACTACAGTTGGAAGTGAAGGCATCAGCACCCAAACACAGCCATGGCTTCAGCAGTGCAAGAGCAACTGAAGGCAGTGGGAATTTCTTCAGCTTAGCCTGAAGTTCATATGCTGGCAATAGAGTCTAATTCCCAGGGAAGGTTCTACTAATGAAGCTTTGGATCACCAGGCCCATGGTGAGTAAAGTCTGCCATGTTGGAGGGTACAGCAAAGCAAGAACACCGAGGCTTGTTCTCCACATGGAGCTCCTCAATAAGGCAGAGGATGTCAATAAAGACAGGATTAAAGTCTTCTCCAAAGCTTCTATCCTGCTCACATCTATCCTATGGAGCCTCAAATATAGCTCTGAGAACTGTCTCCAATGACATTCACCAGCATCTGGCACACACAGAATTCAAATAGGCTGCAAGGATGCTGAAACACAGACCAGTACAAAGCCTGGGGTGTAAATCACCCAAGGCTGTGCTCTCCATGTGCTTCAATAGGTAGTGTGAGCCAAATGTGACAAGCACACCAGATGCCCTTAGCTTCTTTTAAGTAGGCTTTAAAGTAATGTACCCAGTAACTACTTCAACCTTGACTCATGCCATGTATTAGAGCCCAATGTAAAAAAGATGAACCAAAAACTAACACACTTCTGAGGTGTGTTTCCTATTCAGACTCTCTGAGGCTTGGACAACATTCTCGGTGCCTGCTTGTGTGACACAAGCTGTCATTATTCACTTTGAACTTGGTCAGTGTGCTGTGATTCCAGGAAGCAAGTGCTAATTGGTGTGGACAAAAATGAAGGTTTCTGACTTCTTAGGAACAGCAGACAAAGGGCTTTGCAACGGCTCATCAGACAGACAGTCTGGAACAGAGCTCTCTGTTATGAACTTTATATCATTAGAAATGTCCTCAGCTCAGGAATTTTGGGGAGGAAAGGGCAGCTCAGGAGTTTAGAATGAGACCTTTGTATTTGACTGCTGTTATAGAGGGTTGTGTTCTCTGGTAAGCAGGGTCTTCCAAGGGACAGTAGAAGATGTGGGGTCCCAGTTTCACACAGAGCAAGTCACCTCATGTTTCTGTACACTTTACCTCTTTAAAACCCTTGTTAGACTCCTATGACTGACCTTTTTTTTACTATATTTTTGTTGTAGCACTAGAACACCCATTTCATTTAAGATGATATTTTGATAGACAGTAGCATATTTGAACATGCAGTGTCTTCACATGAGTCTGGTAACCAATAGTGTAAGATTCACACCTGACTAACCATACATTTATTTTTTGTCAGAAAATACACTAACAAATTTAAGTAATCATTTTATGGAGAGAAAGAGTGTGGCTTTTCACATGGTACAAATGTATGAACCTTGTTATTTCTTTTCTCTCTCAGATGAGAGACACTTATACCTTGACATGAAAATCAATTAATGTATTCAACTAGCTTTTCCTTCTGTTCCAGCAGTAGTAGTGGAGGAGAAAAAAGATGAGGTACTAAAAGTAGACATTTTTATAAATCAACAACTTGGAGCAATTTGTGTCTGAATATTTAAAAGAACAAGTAAGACACTGGCAAGGAACTCCTGGAAAACAACAGGAGATTCAGCCACATCTGCAGCAAGAGACCCCACAATGAAGGCGAGCACAGGAGGACCTTCTTCTGACATTTTGGCTGGGGTGGAATTGATTTTACAAATATGGAGGTGGGTTATGAAGACAGTTCTGGACAGTCCCAATCCAACTTGGAGCTTGCCCTCTTGATCACAATGCTAATGATTATTCCGGTTGGGTGAAACATCACATGAATTAGAGCTGCCTGAGTTTCTTTAAGAAATCCAGTATATGCCAGCTAACCTTATTTAACATTTTTCACCAGCACACACAAACCTGCAAAGGTAGGCAATGATTTTCAGAGCTGGTCTGTACATTCCCTGTGTTTAGTACAAAGCTGTGACAGAGCTGTGGATGTTTTACCCTTCAGCTGCTTATAGACACAGATCTGCTGAAATGGGTCTTCCAACTCCAGGCATGAGGTCCTACTGACCGTGGAGACAGAGAAAGCCCCTCCAGCTGTCAGCTTGCACCAACCTTGAAATAAGTGAGAGGTTACCTGAGCTAGTCACCGGAACACTGGAGGCTGGATTCTGACCTCATTGATGTGAAGGCAGGTCAGGGGTCTCCTCAGTTAATTGATTGCATCATAGCAACAAGAGTGGCAATCAACATCGAGCTCCCCCACGCTGTGGCACAGCTTGTCCTGAGCATTCACCTGGCAGCAAGAAGCTGCGTTTCACCAATAAAGTCACTACAGCCGTGACAAAGAGCCAAAGGGGAAACTGCAGTTCCTAGATGATAAAGAAACACAAAGCAAGACAAAGCAGTAATTCCTTCTCTGACTTGCTCCCGAAAACAAACAGATATTTAACCTCTTTATGAACAAAAAATAATATGTGAGCTTACAAGAGATTTTCTCTGAAACAAATTAGACCAGCTGCAGTTTACCAGCCAGGTAAAGGTAAGCCTGGGGTTAGTACAGGGGAAAGAGAAAGAAAGGGCAGTGGAGCTGCTTGGGGTCTACGAGAGAACAGTGTTCCAACTGTTTAGGTGAGCTCAAACAAGTAGCTAATGATTGAAGTGGTCAGTGGAGAAAACTGAGCAGTGAACACAATGGAAAAGAAAATCAAAGTAGGTCTCCATTTTTGGAGGAGATGGAAATGGGCCCGTCACATTTTAATTCCAGCCGTCAGCTAGAACCACGCAGCTGCTCGTGCAGTTCTTCCCTTGCCCCCAGAAGGGCATGGAGAAGAGGGAGAAAAGGGGAGAGGGAAGGAAAAAAAACCTTCTGGGTTGAGATAAAGACAGTTTAATTGAACAGTGACAGAAAAGGAAAAAAACAATAATAATAATGACACAAATCACTCTCACCGCCTGGTGAATCGGGACCTTTCCAAGCAGTGATCATGGATTCCCCCACCCCAGCCAACCCCTATTTATACGCTGAGCAGAACAGCTATGTTCCATACAGAATGTTCCTTTGGACATTCCGTTGCTCTGCCTCTGCACCTTCTCAGTTTCTATGGGAAGCTGACAAGTGTCCTTGAAAAGTATAAACATCACCTAGCAACAACTAAATCAATATGCATTATTGAAAAGTCCTTTCACAGCAATCACTAGAAAGAAAATAAGCAAATTAACTCTTTCCCAGCTGAAACGAGGACAGGGTCATATAAGAAGGAACTATCTTGCTGATTTATAATGAATTGAAAAGCATCATAAATGTTGTTTTCTCCTGTCTTGTTACATACCTGTTCTCAATTGTTTTACAGGGCCAGTGAACAGTTATCTTCTTCAAGATAAGAAATTATTCAAAATTTGAACGACATTATGTTATATATTATTGGAAGAACAGCTGAGAATGGAAATTACTGCTAATGCATTCTTAATTATTTACAAAGGTCCCACACCAAATCTCTCTCCTTAACTTCAGGACAATCCTACCATAGGTGTCCTGACACTCTCAAACCACTTGCTAATTAGCCCTTTAACTAAAAGTTCTATGTAATTTTTTTCTTGGTGTAAACCTATAAGAATTTCTCTAATAGCAGTTTCACTGGTCCTCTTGGCAATCCTCATTTGTTTTTCCTGTCTGTCATAGACACATATGTGGATAGATACAATATTAAACTATTCACTGTCATATTTCTTTTTCCCTTTTTGAGTCTGAGTGAAATCCCTTCACCTATGCAGTGGAGATATACCAAGATGGTCTTAACTGAAGCTATTTCTATTAAGCCAGATGCCAGACTGGGCCCTGTCTGTTAGAATAACAGACACTATCTACACTAATTTATCTTGAGTTTAGATGATTAAGTTAATGGGATACCTTGATTCAGTCACTGTATGAACAGAATTATTACTGAAACTATAGATGGTTGGAGGCTTCATGATAGGAAATATTGTTATGCTTCCAAATTTTCTTTCACACCCATCCTCACCAAATTTACTTAGATCAGTGTGGACTTTTGGGCAAAAGTTTACTGGAGGTAATTTCAGTCTGAAGTGCAACATTTTGGCAGAATTGATCTGATCATTTTTGTTGTGACTAAATGGGAGGAAAATGTACAGATGACCACCTGTTTTTAAAATTATCCATGAATTTTTCAAGCAATCCTATAGGGGTCTATAAGATATCCAGAAATGCTTAGTGTTCATCTACTTCTGTTCTCACTGTAATCAGGCATTCTATCAAAATGAATTTAATACTGACTTTGATGAAATTAAAACAAGGTGAAACCAAAAATTGTGCCCCTCATGGCTTTAGAGTTCAACAGGCCTGATGCAAAATGACTGTGACAGACTATGAATAACTGTGTTTCATATATCTAACTTCAAGTCCTGGTCAATGTAGAGTTCTTGTATGGGAGAACTGAGAATCAACTCATTGGTTGAACCCAGCTCTTGCACAGTCCACTCTCTGTTTTACTTTTTTATCTCCCAGAGGATCAGACTCAGGTTGGTGCCTTGCTAACAACACTATTTTTGGTAAGGTGCCCAACAGCTATCAGGCCATGTCTGTTAAATGAGGTGAGGCTGGTCTCAGCTCACTTTAGTGGTCTGCAGGGCAGACACCTGTATCTGATACACTCGTCAAGGCTCCCTCAGTAGGTAATGGAGACTGATTTACAGAAGGTGATATGTTTTACCTTCCTCTTTTGGCTTGGGATAAATAACCCTGTCTTTCAAGTGGCTAGAAGGGGAACACAATTAGCTTAAACTAAATGCCTAGTTTGGGATGATGAAGTGAAATGAACCTCTGAAGGAAGTATAGGAAAACCTGACTTTTAAAGCTTTCTTTACAGATTATGGAAAGATCAGATGGTATTTGAGGCTGCTTTATATCTTAGGGTGGTCTTCTCTTCATGCTTCTTCCACATGCTGCAAGTCTTATTCTTCTGTTTAAGGAAACTGAACATGTCTTCCTAGTACTTCCCTAAAACAGATCTTTCTCTTTCACCTCTTTGCCACACTCCATTCTTCAGCTTAAGGCATTTGGGTCTCTTGTTTGTCTGATTTATTGATTGTTTTTGTTTAAGAAGCTTTCAAGTTTTTTTCAGAGAAAGTAAAGATTACTGCACCTTACCTACAAAAGCTCCTTTTAGAGACTGTACACTGGGACGAGCACATACACTTAACCTTTAATAGGCTGAGAGTAAATCAAGGTTCCAACATGCTTTGAGCAGCATGTTCCTCTTTTTCCTAAAGGAAGCATGAGCTTTTTCAAGGATAAGCATGTAACCAGACAAACTATGAAAGGAGTATGACTCTCATTTAACCTAGTTCCTTTCAGCCAGGTTATGAAGGCAGCCAGTCTTGAAGAAGGTCACAAACTTCTCATGGCTAAGAGTAATCAACAATTCCCTTATACAGGACTTCAGTGGCTTTACAAATACAGCTGTATAAGCAAATACCACTGGCACCAAATATTTGAAGAATCAGTAGTGAGTGCTGCATTCAGTAATGTTTATCATAGGCTCAGAACATAGATAAATACAAGTCTAGAGATAAGTCACTTCCTTAGAATAAAGTTACTTTCTTTTATTTTTCTACAGTGCATTGCTTTCCCCATTAGCACTTGGTGCACAGCATAAGTAGCTATGAGGTTTAACTTGGGATTTATTATCCACTTTCTTTTAAGACCTGAACTTGTAATGAAAACTGGATCATGCTACAACATCTCATTTTAATATAAATGCATATTAAAAATGAGTCTATAAAGCAGAAGCTGTCTGCTGGTAATGAGCTACAGTCATGAAACCATTTGTAAGTACCTTAATTGAACAGCTTACACTCTAAGAATAGCAGGTCGATTCCCATCACAGCATGTGTTACACCAGCTGTGCAGAAAGAGATGGTGGGGTCATCTGCGAGTTAATTTACAAACAAAACCAGTTATATATCAACATTTCCATGACAAACAGCTTTTTTTCAACAGTTCCTCCTCTTCAAATATGCTCAAGCAATACTGTATTGAAAGGTCAACTTGGACTCTCTCCAGTGCCATAATACATCAAGCACTCAGAGCTCGTGCTACGGCAATCCACCCCCAGTGCTCTGCCAGACTCGGGCTATTTATCCCATAAGCAGCCTGATTCTGTATTCCTTACTCATGGAAAGTGCCCTGGGAGTGCTGGTGTCAGAGATTTTTTGAAAACAACCCCCAAATGTGGCATGAGGCAAGAGGTGGGTGTGAGAAGGAGGAGACTTTGATAATGATTTATTTTACGTTTTCCTTGCTGTGAGTGTCTTTATTTACCACAATTGATTGATTGAGGAGTTGTGTCTTGCAGGTACAAATCTTGCATTCACCCCTTAGTGTAAGCCTGGACCATGGGGCTCCTTCCCACCTTATTTTTGTGTTTGAAGTGCATGTAGAGCCTTAGGCATGGGGACTCTGGTGAAGAGAGATCCCCCTGCAGGAGAGGAGAGCTCTCTGGGACATTTACATTCACTGCTCCACTGTAAATTTGCTCTGTGACTTTTGACAAGTCACATTCCTGGTCTTCCTGTGCTGAAACTAACAGCTAGTTACCAAACTTAAAGGCTTGCCAGGGTTTAATTTAACCATTCTTTAGATATTTGGGTGCAAAGTATATGAGAATTGCAGAGTCTCTTGATGTACCATCCATCACATTGTCTCCGTGATGGGGGCATTTAGTTGTTCACTGCTTTAGGAGCTAGTACACCAGTGTAAGAGCAGTGCTGTTCTGAACTACCATCTTTCACAGGCCAAGCTGTCACTGTGTGTGGCGATTTAAGAAGGTATGACAAATGTTTAACAAGATTTTTAATGGCTGTTAAATCCACAGTCCTGGATGTATTCCAGTTCAGGTAATTACATTCAGCCTGCTTAAAGAGACTTTAACAGGATAGATCATTCTTCACAGAGCCTCCAGTATGGAAAGAATGAAAGAAACCCACAGCACTGCTGGCAGGCAGGGGAGGAAGGCAAGCAAGGGTATTCCTGAAACAGGGAAGCAAGAAGAGTCATGGGTTTATATGTCTTTGTGTGTGGTGGCTGAGAACAAGGAACCTTTGGTAAGGGAAATAAACTTACCCTAGAAAAGCAGGAAAACTGTTTACTGTGCTGACTTTATAAAAAGGGAATCAAAGGGCAAAACAGAAGTTGGGGTACTTTGCTAAACTCAGCAGTTAGTTGATGTCAAATTCCTCATTTGTTGCTAAATTATAAACGTGTACTATTTTGAAAGTTGCCATTTCAAACATCAAGCTCCAGCCTAGGAAGCCGCAGGATGTTTTTTGAAGAAGTAAGAAACAAGGCTTGACAAACACCATCCCTGGTTTTTGAACTCCATAGACTTCTTTTCTTCTGTAAAAGATTTCTTCTCACAATTTTGGGCGTGCCAGCCTTTTACATTTGTTAAAAGTTATAGCCCTGAAGGGCCCTTTATACAGCTATCAGCTAGCTCTTCTTTTCTCACAGCTGGTATGTCTTCCTGACATGATTTCATTTTCTTTTCTTACTGAGGAAATTGAGACTCACTCATAAATCTGTAGCCCCAAATTAATCTGCACATGCAGATTGATTTCAGTAAATTGGATAACATATATTTGTTTGAAATAGGCAGAAACTGCCAGCCTTTTAGGCAACGCTGTAGATAACATCTGTTTTGACGGAATTTTGAGAGGACTGAGGATATGGGAACTTGATTTTTAGTGTTTCTGACTGTCTATCACTTGTATAAATTGTTAATTTTTAATAATTGTTTTCTTGTTAGTAGTAAGCAGAGCAATCGAAGGCAAAGCACATAACGCCATTCAATCATCCTTCTCTATTTCACTGATTCCCGAGTAATTATGTTTCCATCAGCCGTGATTACTGCTGCTGATTGGCTTTGAATAGTGCCTACACTTGGGATATCCACAGTTTTATGCCCATTTGCTTACTCTGGTTTATTTTCCATTGTCCACCTATTTTGCCCACTGCTTCCAGCCTGTGCTATTTTATAACATTAGCTATTTATTTTAGACTACAATCTACAGCTTAGGTTTGATTTGAAATAATAGGTGCAATTCTATTAGAAGTGATAAATAAAGTAGCTAGGTGAAATGGAAGTTCAGCTCTTATACTAATTTTCCCATGTCATTTTTACCTCATGCACACTGGATTCCTTTTTTTGTTCCAGGAATGATATTTCCAGGATCCAAGAGAAATTAAGAAACTCTTAGTGATACTATTTCTAGCTCTGAGAAGCATCTCTCAACTAAACTTGGAGTTGTTGAAAACTTATAATGGCTTTATTCCCAAACTGTCACTCTATCTCGTGGCAATCTTGGAGGGCTTCACACCCCACAACAGATTGTAATTTACACAAATAGGTGGCCTAGATGTGTTGTATTACCTTTAGAGGAAGGTCCTGTCTTATTTAATCAGATAGAAGATAGGTCAAGCAGGGCTATCAACCCTGTAACCTGCTGAACACAAATTATTTCCAGATAAATAAAGAACGTCCTGACAGGTTTTTCTTTTAGGGGTTTTGTAAGTGTATTTAATGCTATTACTTACTATCTGCAAAGCAATGCTCTCCTTGGTGACAGATATGAAAATATTGTTTGAAAGTGGATATATTTTACCTTGATTTTTCAAGTGGGAACCAGTTTAGAAGCCAGGATAATAGAGCACGATTTAAGCTTATTGCATCAATATCAGGCATGAGTAAAACCATGGCTTTATTCTGCATGAACCCCCCAGGGTACAATGTCTCAACTCTGTGCTGGAATTTATTTTTGTATTGCTCTACTGGAGTAAAGCATCTAAGGATCTTTGGGCATCTCAGGGCATCAGTAGTGCCAAATGTGTTAGCTGTGTGGTTTTTCTCAAGCTGTAGTCCCCGTATCACAATAGTATGTTAAATGTTTATAAACTTTCATATCTGGCTTATAGACTTTCCTCTGCAGAGAACCAACTAGCTATATCTGTGTGGAAACCTAGATGTGGGATATCTCACTCCAAGGATAACTACCCTTAAGAAGTGTGCATGAGACCACACAAGGTTTTCCTCCCTTGACACTTGTGTTTCATCAAAACCTGAGACCTCCCATATCCTCTCAGCATTGCCCTTGGGCAATACAACCTTCTTGACCCTCATAATGTCATGACTCTCACATTACTTTGGGCTCTTTGAACTGAAAAGCCACTAAACAGCCTGATAGCCTAACAAACACCCCTGTGTAAGGCTCAGTGAATGCAGGCAAAAGTTAAACCCCAACAGCACGAGTATAGAGTATGGCCAGGTGAACAGACTAGCCTTGAGGTGGCTGAATTTAGGAAAGGACCCCTGGAAAGAATTAGTATTTCAAGGTAGGCAGGGACATTCTCATGTATGGTTTCACAGGTGATGTTGCACTGTGTCTCCTGCAGATATTATGAAAGATGGTGTGAAGGGACTCTCAGCAGGGCTCTGAAAATCCCACTGTAGTCTGGAGCAAAGGAAATGTTGTTCTCCCACCCCTCCAGCTCTCTTTCAAGCACTGTCAGTCAGAACACACAGAAGTGACATGTCCTTATCTCTGTTACCATCAATATATAATGCTGTCATTAAAAGATATGGAATGGGATTGGGGAAGAGCTGCAGATTATTATTTTAAATCTGAATAAAGAGTTCGAGGTTGAGAAAATAATGCTTTAGAGACTAATGTCCTGCTCCAGGAGCCAAGGAAATAAGAGTTTATTTCCTAATGTTTCTTATTCTGTACCTAAATCCAATAACCCAGTGTCCCATCCCAACCCCTATCACTCCTTTCCTTTTAAAATAAGATATGAAACTTCAAAATCTTCTGAGAAGGAGGATGGCAGGTGAGCAGTAGCCATAAGGAGTTCTGACACTATAATGATAACTACCTAAATATGTTTTTAACTGGTGATTCATATTCACAGATGTCACAAAACAGGCATTGGGGGACTGGAATTAGGATTTCCCAGAAATTACCACAGAAAATTATTGAATTGCAAACATCCTTAAGAAAAAGAGATTTCTTAGAGGCATCTTCCCTATTGCCTCAGACTGATTTTTTGAAACATGAATAAAACCCAGAAAGGGCAGAATGAGTTGTTGGCAGATGGAATGTTCTCATTTCCAGGCTGTAGAGGAAGACAGGACTATGTAACAGCTCAGCAAGAACACCCAAGATTGAAAAGATATATATGTCTGATTTTTCTCCATGAGATGATGATATTTCTTCTGCTTCATGAATCAAATACCATTGCTTGGGAGACATGTTGACTGATCTACTGTCTAGTGCTCTGCCAACAAAACTGTGAGCTTAATTATTTCTACTGCTAAGAGAAAATAAGACCTTCGGGCCCCTGGCACTCCCTCCTTGAATTTTCCTTTTGCTTTCTGTCTTAGAGGTTTGGGCTTCTCCTTATGACAACCTCTCCTAAATGCTGCCATGGTGAGGCAATACCATCAGCTATGCACAACACCTCTCCTCCTGCTGCCTCCTAGCTCAGAAATCACCTGAGGCAAGAAGTAATAACTCATTATTCCATAGTCTAAGCATGAGCAATAATGAGCTGGCTGCTCAATTAAAATCCTATGTCCTATAATATAAATGCAGCACATGGCTTAGAGAATTTGAGAATCTCGGGGCTTAATTAGTATGATAAGAAATTCTGGGAGCAGTTACTGTTATGGAAAAGCACATTGCAGCTTGGAATTAATATATGTCTCATAAGTTAAGATCAGGGTCTGGAATGTCATGAGTGACTTGTATGGCTGACAGGTTGAAGAACAGGAATAAACTCTCTTCTGCCAATGAATCTGGTACTTTGATTACTAGAAGCCTGTGACTCACTATCACGCTGATCAATAGCTTCTTATTTCTGCATTCCCTGTTGTCCACCCGTATCCATCCGGTACCTCTTGTTTTGCACTGAGTTAGCTGATGCAGGAGGTGGAATTTGCTTCTCTTTCTGTACAGCACCTAATGCATGGCTTGGCCTGCTAGGTACTTGATCAAGGTAGAAAATGAGAAAGTCCTCAAAAAGCAGCTTAACTATTGAGAGTGTTTAATGGCCTAGAATAAAAGTGAAACTGTTAATGATCTCTAGAAGTTCTTCTCCCAAATTGAAAGGCCTTAGAGGAGTAGGAGACAACTAGATGGTAAGGGAAGGCTCAGAGAAAGGTGCAGTTGCTTAAAGTTGGCAGGAAGGATGGAGTTATTGTCATGATTTACCATGATCCTTTATAAGGTTAAGCTATCCTTGGGAGAAGGAGGCGTGTTAATGTGTAAGCCTGCTGAAGGGATCAGACTTTACCCAGTGGGACTAATTGTTTCTAGCACAGACCAAAGGATGGAACAAGCTGTCTGACCTCTCAGGGCCAGCACCACCTTGAGGAAGGACCACTTGCTGCTGGTTGAGGTTAAAGTGTTACCTTCTTCTGATCCTTGTCCCACCATAGAAGTTGCAATCTCCTCGCGGGTTTGAATGAACACCTCACCTCTCCTCAGCCAATCCTGCCAAAAGGAAGAGCTGTAACAAACATAAATAAAACAGCATATCTTTTTCTGGTTAGATTCAGATCTGGTTTAATATTTTTTTTAACCCTTATGGTTTTGACAGAAATGGGCAATGGAGTGGCTACAGGTACCCCATGAGGGGACACCCACCTCCAGTGCAAGGGGAGAGGAGATGAGTATCTGGAAAAAAGTGACCTCAGTTCCAAAATGACAGCTGCCAGGCCATCATACCCCAGACATGTCTGAGTTCCTATGAGCAAATGGCTGAAATTTCTGCTCAACAGCTTTGTTTCATGCACTTCTACCCATTCAGTTAATTGCCTTTGGTCTGGGAGGTTTCAAGCCACCTCTTAGTTCTCCAAGATAGAATTGCTAAGTCCTTCCTTCACTGAAACAGCTTCATAACAAAAAAACCCCAAACCCTCACTGACATAATTTTCCTAAACAGATGGGTTGTTTTGTTTTAGTTTTATGAGAGAAAAATGGAGATTTCGGTTTGTTATTTTATTCTGGTTTTCTGTTTTTTATTTTAAGCACACATTTTTACTTTTTAGACCCTCTGGGGGAAAAAAATAGTTGGAAAAGAATATTTATCAAATTCTACAAGACCGGAGGTTGGGGGGAAGGTGGGTCTTCTACTTCAATGATTGCAATCAGAGAAGGCTTCTCTGCTCTTCCCCTCTGTGAGAAATCTGTGCCTCTTCTAAGCAGGTCACTGGCATGAGGCTTGGGGAAAACAGGCTCCAATTCCCATCTCTATTACAGCTTCAGAAATGGAAGATGGGAATGAGTGAGTTCCTTCATGTGGCAAATTTGAAATGCTTTTCATCAGGTCTCTCAGGGACTGATACAGCCTGTCTCTCCATCTCTCCCTTTCTCAGAGTGCAGCTACAGCCACAAAGCCCCTTAAAGAGCTCTCCACCACCCTGTTTCCAGCTGAACATATTACAGTTTTTGTCCCATCCACTGAGCCAGTACAATTGTTTCTGCAGATGGAGAGTAAATCTTGTTACTGATGTGGCCAACAGATCTCTGTAACATGCAGCTGTTGCCTGAATATTTAGCACCAGAACCAGGGGAAGGTCTGCTCTCCTGTCAATTAGCGAACGGGAGCATCGCAACTGGCTTTCCAGCTTCCCATCACTCACAAAGCCCTCCCTGCTCCCTCTCTTTTTTCCGCTCTGCAGAAAACACTGTACTCATAAATTTTATTTTTATAGGGAGTGCTACACTCCTCAAATATGTAATATATGTTCATGCTTCTCCATCTTTAACGGAGGTAACTGGAAACTATTAAATGCCTCTAAGTGGAAACTGTTAAATGCCTTTCCTTTCCCTGGCACCCGTTGCTTGCAGATACACAGTAAAGTGTTCAAGTTTTCCCTGTTTATTTTTTTTTTTGCATCCCTCAATTGTTAGTCTTTGGAATGGATTTTAACTGCCCTATTCTTCTTGGTAATGTATTTTTTATTTGACAGCCTGCATTGTTCAATAAGAGCCAAGAAATAAGGCCTCCTACCCCCTACCTCCAGGAGCCTTCCCAGGACATACTCCTTGCCAGTCCCAGGCAGGACCAGAGACCATTTCGGGCAGCACCATCAGGGCAGGTCTTTGAAGAGAGTGTGAACCCAGGCCTGGAGGTGAGCAATTGCTAAACAGCACAAGCTCCTGCAAGCCAGAAATAACCTCCTTTTTAAAAAAAAAAAAAAAAAAAAAAAAAAGATTTACCATAGCAGAACTAGCTGTAACAGCCCAAAACCATTACGTTAAGTGTGGGTAGTCAGGGCTCAGTGCTAGAAATCTCTCCTTGTTCCCTTTTATAATTGGCAGTACAGGAGTTCCTGCTCTGTCCAGGGTTGCAGAATGCGAGCCTTGAACAGCAAAGTAATCGGCTGCAGATGGGTCATCCCAATCCTTTCTAAAGCACAGCCCTACACAGTTCAAATCCCTGTTATTAACAAGCCACTAAGGCTACACAGACGTTTAACTGCTGACACTGGTGCTGCGCATCGCTGTACCCTCTTGCAGGTACTCTCTTGCAGTGATTCATCTGTACCTTTCCCTGTGTCTGTGTCAGATCATTGTGATAATAGTTTTTTTGTATATTCTTGAAGTTTCTTCTCCCACTAAGGTTCTTTCCTTCCAGAAAGAGCGGAACTGGCTTACATGTGATCAAATGCACCACATCTTCTCTACTGTTAGGAAAATGGCTGTTATAAATATACGGTGCATGGTGAAAATTGTTATAATGAATAGTTGCAGTTCTCACTTCTGCTCATGCAGTAATACATTTTGACTGTTCAGTGTCAGAGGCTGAAATATTTCCTTTTTAATGAGGTCAGATATTTTTAATGTAGATTCTACAGAATCTGGATGATTCACAAGGTATGCGAACCACTTATACTCCATGGAAATAAGTAGGGTATAAGAGAGGGCAATCGCTCTATTGCTCTGCCTTCAGTAGTGGAGTTTCTGAACACAAGAGGTCCAATTTTGAGTCAGCTGCAGCTCAGCACAATTCAAGATCTACAGAGTGTGATTCTGAAAGAAGTATGGGTGAAGGTTTCCTGATGAAAGGAGGATGAGAAGGCAAAAGGCATTGCGACGAGCTAATTAAAATCGATGCCAGGAGAGATCTCTCTGATGCCTGGGTGGTGAGCAACCAGCAGGTGTCTTCATTACTTAGACTGCTGGTGACAAGCTACATCTAAAATTACAGGGTAGCTAGTTTAATTTCAGCTGCAAAGAAAGTCTTAGCAAGTCTCTGGAGAGATGGAGTGGGAGGAAAACCCATAGAGGCTCAGTCTGACGGCTTGATATTTGGACAAGAAAGAGTGTTCCAGAAGAGAAGACCAGGGCCCTTGTGAGCTTAAAACCTTTTTCTTTAAGAGCAAAGGGAATGAATAAAAGAGGGTGAACTTTGGTTTAAGAGGAAAACAATCAACATGGCAGACTACTGCTGTTCTAAAGGGTTTGACTTGTATCCCAGTGGAATGCTGTTGATATCACACAGTCTTATTTTCCCCACAGAAACCCTCCTCTAGCAGCCCCATCATGGCGCAAGCCATGGTATGGATGAAAGGCAATGTTATTGGTGCTAATGGCTGCTCTTCAATTTCCCTCCTTAACGGAATTGCTTGCAAGCTGGAAAAATGTTCCAGCATTAGCTGTGAGCTGTTATCAGACTTGTGCAGGTTGCAGCTTTTACAGTTAAGGATGCAAAGCAGGGTTCATTCAGGCGCTGGCTTCATATCAGAGCTGGGCAAAATTTATGGACACGTTTCAATGCAAAAATGTATGACATTTTCATTGCTTTTTCATGTTGCTTCATACAGGTGACTTCTGTCAATGAGATTTTGATAGCCCATGAACTCGGAAGGAGAATAAAAAAGGAAGTATCACATTAGACAGCAATTCCCTGTTTCAGTGGGAAGACAAAAAGGAGGTCTGTGTATTAGCAAAGCATCTCTTTACCACATAATTCGGAGACAAGATCTACAGCTCTTTTCTCCTCCCTGGTACTCAGTTGTTTACTTGGCAGTGATAGTGCAGGAAAAGAAAGAGGAGCAGCAAAAAATGTCAGGAGTTGAGGGAGTATTGTTTCACTTCTGCAGTGATGATGCTTTAGAAAGGCCAAACTGATAATTGGTGTTGAGATACTTAATTGTGATATGGAAATGTTTTTCCATACATAAAAAAATGTTCATTTATTAAAAACAAGTCATCTAGTAACGTGTTTAAAAGCCATGATAAAATGTAATTTGAAAATACCAATACCTTTTATTGACTTGCCAAGACTGGAATTTGGAATTTGGTTTATTTTAATGTTCTCATCCCAGTTAGCAGGACAGTTTGAAAGATGGTTCTAATGTACTGTGATGTTTCTCACCACAAGGAAGCGGGAAGCCTTTAATTTATTTTGAAATTCTATCTGCTGACTCAGAATAAAAGTAGGCTGAGATGGGAGATATAAAGCACTGCAATTACTTTGCAATTACTTTTCTGTTGGCATCTTAATGGATTGAAAAGATATGAGTAGCTCAGGACAGATACTTAGCAACTTATTCAATTAATTTTGAAGGAAAAATAAACACCTGGAATTGAGCTTAGCTAAACTTTGAACAATAGGAAACATAGCTCTTGATAAGATCTTTAAAATATGCATATTTGCTGCATCACAAATCAATGTAAAATAATTTACATTCTGTCTTTATCTTTTTAGAACTATATTAAAGCTATGTTCATTTTCTGAATAAATTGGCAGAACTGTAAGGCAAGGTGTAATAGATAATAAAAATTAACCAATTAAATCTTCCTGCTTTTACTAGGAATAATAAAGTATCTCTCACCGAAGATCAAGGTAAGGTTGGATCATTGTTGGTTAGAGGGACAGAAAAAGGTCTGGAAACTGGAGCCACAGAGGTAGTTTTGCATCCTTATTTCACTCCTGTGAACTGCAGTAGAAGATGATAGTTTTGCAGACCTGAGATTGCTGCCGAGGCTGTATGCATGGCAATCAGGGGAGCAATTACAGGCAAACAAAACCTGGTGCCTGACACATTGTGAGGGAGTCTGCTTATTTGTATTTTCACCTAGCTCATGCAGACAGTAAGAAATGGCCAACTGTTCCTGTGTGCGTTTTCTCTCTATTTAACATAAGGTGTTTATGTGGTGCCTAATACAAAAAAATAAAAATCATAACAACCCTTGCAGATATACTAAGGACCGC
This sequence comes from Gallinago jamesoni, assembly GCA_025769975.1. Classification (NCBI taxonomy): domain Eukaryota; kingdom Metazoa; phylum Chordata; class Aves; order Charadriiformes; family Scolopacidae; genus Gallinago; species Gallinago jamesoni. The sequence goes on from JAOQGH010000012.1 coordinate 145,364,479, forward strand.
AAAGGACTGCAAAAACAACAGGGAATGGAGAATCTTGAAACACTATAGTTCTTTGTAAAGCTGTTATCTCTAGCAGGATATAGTGGTTTTATTCCTAGGTCTTTTCTAGCTGAAATTGTTGGGCTTCCCTATCAAGAGGGTAAAATTGGGCAAAATATCCTTGATGTTGTGAGAGAGAAAGCTTCTTCTTCAATCTGCTAAGCATAAATGTAGCTCTATTTATTAAGCAGCACCTTTTAAACAAGCAGCATAGAATATTATTACAGGTAAAGAGCCCTGAATAAACAGTGAGACATCTATAGAAGAGAGAGGACGTGTGCCAAGCTTTCCTAAGTTACAATGCCAGCAAGTTATTAGCACTTCTGAAATGCAGACATATATGTGAGAATTAATGTTAAGCAGGTGTTTTCAGAAATAAATCCCCTCAATTATTTGATAAAAAACCTGACATGGAACCAGGACTGACTTTGCCCATTTGTCACACTGGCAAACTCTGGGCAGCACTCATCTTTTTTGACTACACATCCAAAAAGGTACATGTGTAGTCAGCAGAGGGAAAGGACAATACACAGGTACGTGTACCATGGGCTCTTAAAGCAGCTGAGCTGCACTTTCCCACGGAGGTGGCTGTGTCTCCTGACTGAGTACAGAGACAGCATTGGTAGCAACCATGAGCTATCTTCTGGGACTGGAGGTGGTCTGGCTGCTTTTGGCTTGATGACAGCATCTGAGCGTGCCATCCTGGTCTTATCCTTAGCAATGGAGAAGACCCAGTGAACAAAGTTGTTGGCATTCAGTGGCATTATTGGATACATCCAGTCTCTTCACTAGCAGCCTGAGCTCCAGTAGCTATATTATCTAGCTCCCATCAACAGTAACGGGGTTCTACACTGCTCATTGAGATGTCTGCGACATAAGCTTCTGCTGCTGAATTTAGGTATGATGATAATAACAACTCTGATTTTAACCAGGTGAAGCTAGGTGGCATGTATCTTAGTGCAGCGGAGATAAGTTGATGTATTTGTCTTCGATAGGTGCACAGCTCTCAGGCTGTAGCACATGACAACCCTCTAAGTTAAACAAATCCTCACTACATCCGTCTGGGGTGGGGAAGAGATTTTTCACATAGAGAGCACAAACCTATTGCTGTATCCAGTTAAGCAAACAACCCATAAAGGGACTTTAAAATCTATGTAACTACATGAACACAATACTAAGTCAGTGAAGTTTCCTTCAGTATGATTAATTAATTTATTTTTGGTGATATCCTCTTCAAGTTTTCTTATAGAATGGTGGGAAATTAATCCAGTGCTTCTAGAGGTCAAGCTACACACTGTTCATAATTAAACCATCTTGTGAACTCATCCAGATTCTCTCAGACTTCAACAACCATAAAAAACTTTTTAATAGATGGAAAACAGATTTGTCTTCAAGTTTAGGGAGAGTAAAATTTTGAGGTTTTTAGGCTTTGTAAACTTTTTGATGGTGATCTTTTTCTGTATGAACCAGAAAAAGTAACCACATTCAAAGGGTATTCAGCATCCCAGGGACAGGCCAAGCCTTAATGTTTGGTCTTTTTGGATGAAGCTAAACTCAAGCCACCAGGCAGTCATGTCTGCCAAGGACAGTCTGGGCACTCGCAGTGTAGGACTTGCTTGGTAGTATAGATGGAGAAAAAAAAAAGTATCCTGTAGTCTTGAGCATGTTTTCTGAAGGCCTAGGCTAAGATCTGCATTTAACTATAGTACCTCATTTTGTGACTTAACATGGTAATTATTTGTGTATTTTTAAGCATCTGAGCAGGTTTATTAAATTTAGTGCTTAAAATAAGGGTGTTTTAAGCACTCTGCTAAGCTAGAGCTTTTAAAGCTCATGCTTACACAGCAGTTATCACAAGATTCAGGATTGTCTCCTACAATGTGCTGCTATTGGAATACCGTTACCACAGCTATCTATTTAGCCCTGGGGTATACAGGTGACTGGTTATCACTATATGTTTTTGCTCAGAAGCTTTTAAAATTGTTAAAGGGCAGTTTTCTTCCTGCCACTGGCTAAAATATTATGTGTCTGTTTTATAGTCTTCATTAAAAGAGAAGGTTGAAGATGCACAGAGTATTCAAGTTTAATAGTGGTAGAATCAGACACTTGGATATATATATCCCTTGAAGAAATTTAGTGTATAATTGATTTAATTTCTTTTCCACTAAAACTATCTCCAAATAATAGATATTAATTAGCACTGTGATGTAGTATACTAGCAAGGTCATGTGTGGTTATCTTAGATATTTCTTGAAAATTATGTTTGTGGCTAAATCACAAAAGAAATTCCATTTCAGCTTGAACCTTCCACTGGCAAGTAGTGATAGTCGGTGCATATAAAACATTACTGCTCTTGTGGATTGTTGAGATGAGTTTCCAGTTACCTAATGACACTTCTCTGTTGCTGAAATTGAGAGTTTGCAAGATTCTTTGATTAGACTATATATTTTGTTGGCATTATGAAATAATCTATTTTTAGAGGAGGAAGAAGATTTGGGTTTTTTTTAAAATAAATGTTGATGACAGGTGCTGTTCATGATCCTTAATTCTGTGCCATGCGCTATTGTATATTCTCATTTAGCTCTGTTTCGACTCTGCACAAGCATAGAAAAAGGAGTCGTGAGTCTGTAATTGGGAAGTTTTAGGAATGTGAATGAGAAAAAATAGTTAAAAAGGGACTAGCTTCTATTAGACCAACAGGCATGCCCCCAAACAGATCTGGTTTCGGTGTTTGATTTTTATTTTTTTTTATGTTTGTGTGCTCCATCTCTGTTAGCTGCTTTAGTGAAAGACATTAACTTGCTTAAGAATGGGAAGGAAAAATTAGAGAATTGACTGCATCAAGGAGCTTCTGTAATGACCCCATTTATGACCAACTCCAAGATATTGCTGCCCTCCCTCCATTCCTAATTTCTTGGGCTTAGTCTACAGGGTGCTCCGGGAAGCACTGAGTGGGTTAAAGACTTTATCTCTGCTGGTGATAGCCTTGTTGATGCAACCCAGGTTCTTGTTGGCTCCCTTTACCATAGCAGCACACTGTTTGTTCATATTGACCTTGTTGTTCACCAGGACCCCCAGGTCTTTTTCCACAGAGCTGCTCCCCAGCCAGGTAGATCCCAGTCTGCGTTGCATTCCTGGGTTATGTTTTCCCAGGTGCAAGACCTTACATGTCCCCTTATTGAACTTCATAAGGTTCTTGTTAGCCCACTCTTCTAGCCTCTCCAAGTCTTCCTGCAGGGTGGGTCTCCCTTCGGAAGCATCCACTTCCCCACTCAGTTTGGTATCATCAGCAACAAAATCCATCATGGTACACTTGATCCCATCATCCAGATCGCTTATGGAGGTCTTAAACAGTGTTGGGCCTAATATCAATCCCCAAGGGGACCCCGCTTGTAACAGGTTGACAGTTTGAAAAAGAGCTATTTACCACCACCCTCTGGGTGCAACCTGTCAGCCAGTTCCCGGCCCATCACACAGACCACTTGTCTAGGATGTAATGCATGAGTTTCTCTAGAAGGAGGCTGTGGGGAAATGTATTGAAACCCTTGGAGAATTCCAGATAGACAATGGACACTGCTCACCCCACATCAACTGAGCAGGTTGCTTTGTCGTAGAAGGCAGTCAGGTTTGTCAAGCATGATTTTTCCTCACTGAATCCATGCTGACTTTTCCCAGTTGCGTGCTTCAAAGTAAGTTAAAGTTAAATCCATCTCAAAACACTGCATTTTGCATTTAAAAGAATGTCCAGGTTTCCTTCATCTCAAGAAGCTATCCCTAAAATATATTTTACCAACTTTACAGGAATATTATGGCAACAATAAGCATGAGCAGTGCAAAGAATTCACACATCAATATGAATTTAGGTAGCAGAGTGACTTGTATTGAATTTTTCCTCAGTACAAGGGTCAATAATTTGTCTGTTGACAAATTCAAAGTGACTGTAAGTGGCAAACAATCTTTTTTTCAGTTCTCTGAAAGATGATACATTCAGTAAACCCATGACTCCATGTTGTAAGCTCCATGCTACTGTAACTCCATGTTAACTCTGTAACTCCACTGTAACTCCATGTTACAGACTCCTTCAGCTTCTGCTCTGCAGGAGACTAGTGTATTTGGGTTGTCTTTACATTGCCATTCCATTTATAGAGCTGCATACTGTAGTCCTGGAAGCCTGTCATTCAATTTTGTATCTGGAGTTGTCATCACCAAAATGTAGTGGGTCTGCACATAAATTCACCTGTTCCTTCAAATCCAGAGTTGGGCTCTAATGAGGCCTCAGGTGATGGTAACAACTGTGTTACAGTTGACATGACATTTCTCATAAGCAGTGTGCTGCATCAATGCAGGTCAGGCTGAGAAGGCTAAAAAAGTGGGGGTTTTGTCTTTTTTCTCCTGAGCATGCTAAGGAAAACTGTATAGTATTTTCTTTTCCACTGCTCCTGGCTTTGTCTTCATGCCAACCTTAACTTTATCAAATGCATAGAATCATATAATCATTTTAGTTACAAAAGACCTTTAAGATCATTGAATCCAACCATTAACCTATCACTGCCAAGTCCACCACTAAATCGTGTCCCTCACCATCACATCTACCTGTCTTTTAAATACCTCCTGGGACAGTGACTCAACCACTTCCCTGGGAAGCCTGTTCTAGTGCTTGACAACCTCTTCAATGAAGATTTTTTTCCTGATATCTAATCTAAAACTCCCCTGACAAAACTTGAGGCCATTTTCTCTTGTCTTATCACCTGTTACTTGGGAGAAGAGACTGACCCCACCTCTCTACAACCTCCTTTCAGGTAGTTATAGAGAGCAATAAGGTCTCCCCTCAGCCTCCTTTTCTCCAGGCTGAACAACCCCAGCTCCCTCAGTCACTTCTCAAAATACTTGTTCTCCAGACCCCTCACCAGCCTCATTGCCCTTCTCTGAACATACTCCAGCACCTCATTATAGTGAGGGGCCCAAAACAGAACACAGCTCTTGAGGTGTAGCCAGTGTTGAGTACAGGGGGACAATCACTTCCCTAGCCCTGCTGGCCACACTACTCCTGATACAAAATGCAAAACCTGCAGAGAGCCATTTTAATTCTAAGATTGTCCTCAACCTCCTGAGTCCTGATGACAATACACAGCAGCCTGAGTAAGATACAGAGCGTGGTACCAATGTGTTATGTATTGCTGGAGTGGAATTTAAACTATTCGAGCATATAAATTGAAAACTCATTCTGAAAAATTGCTTTGCTTTCCTAAACTGAGTAAATGGTAAAAACAACCGAGACATTCGGGAGACTTATCACTGGAAATGAATGTAATAATGTAATTCATGCTGTGTAAGGCAGACTTTAGTCTTGATGGATGGTGTTTGGTTGGTATCAAACTCCGATTTGCAGAATGAGAAATTCCTTAAGGAAGCAAAATTTCTTGCCAAAGCTGGCAATCTGAGTGCACAGTGATTAACAGTGTGCCAAATCATTCACTAATAACTCAGATAGTCAGCCAACACAGTCACCAGCTGGTTTGAAAACACATGAAAGCAATTTATGGACCCTTTCTAAATTTAAAGTGGGAATATAATTGCAAGTATAATAACCTCATCTTTATCTCAAGCTGTTTCTTTGAAAGAAAAAACTAGAAAACACTCACCTGAACTTAGAAGAGCTAGTCTTCCTCCTCTGCTCACCAAGGAAAGAGTCATCTCCATTTTCTCTTTGTGCAGAGCAACATTATTCAGGGACTAACTGTGAAATCTTTTACCAACTTTTCATACATTCCCTCCTTAAGCAATTCACTTGGAGCTTTTCTTGGGTGAAGATGGTGAGATTTTTCTGACAAACAAAAGAAAATTTACTACAGATTCTGTCTTAGAGAATGTATCTCTGCCAACTCATCTCAATCTTCCAGTATGTTGAGGCAGCTGTGTTTCAGATCATTTATCATCTCTTCTGCAGCAATGTCCCTTCCAGCCTAGACAATTCCATTATTCTGTGGTTCTATGCCCTCTGTAAGAGCTGAAGATGTGATGGTGACTTGTGTAGCTCAAGGTGTTATTTGACACTTACTATATCCTGGGGATTGCTCTGTTCTTGGCAAAAACAAGGGTGCACAAGGATTGGGTGGTTCCTGGTCACCTCTACCTCAGGACTGGAGAGGTGAAGACAACTTCAGTTTGTATAAAGGTTTATGAAGTCCTGTGCTGCAATTGGTCATGTTCATAATATACTATTGACAGGAGAATAAGACAGCTGTAGCTCCTCTATGTCCATAGGTACCTCCCAAAAGAACCTAGTTTATTTTATGCCCTCTTTATTCAAGACCATTTCATGGTGGTGCATGGTGGGAAGGGAATGAAGTTGAGGAAGGGCCGAGTGGTCCAGCAGTCTAAGTCCCCATTTCATACATAGGGAAAGTACAGTTAGCCATTCAGTCACAAAAGGAACAGACCTGTCTGAGACAGTTCTGGGCCAGGAAGAGCACCAATGGCAACCGTTAAGCTGAGCATGGGCTAAGGTCCCTCATGAGGCAATAGGACACTTGCAGGACTGAGCTGAAGTCTATGAGATTATTCTTCGTTGTTTCAATTGATTTAAATACATTTGCTGTAGGGTTTTAGCTGCTTGATTTGCTATTGTCATGGGGCAGACGGAAACTGAAATCAAAGCACTGAAAGAATATTTTTTTCTTTCTGTCTATTAAATTGTGATTCTCTTTAAAACAGACTTCTCCAACAACAATAATATGGTCTTCACTCCCGCTAAATGTAACTGTCCGATTTTAACCCAGAAAGTATTTATTCTACATCTGAAGTTGGTTATGAGATCTTAACTTGAAATAACTTCTGGTTATGCAGTCCTTCTAAAATGGTAAAAGGGGTGTAAAATGCTGCCCTCAATATTTAGGCTTAAATATCACAGCAGTTTTGGCTAGTGTGCAGCAACTACCTAGGGAAAGAAATTACTTATAGTATCCTTCACTCCCATGCAAGAAATGAACATTCCCAGGAAACATCTATCTGAGTTGAGAAAGGCTTGAGAAACAGGGCTTTATTTGGGAGCCCAGTAATAGTTTAATAGGTCTGGCTGTCAGGAAGATTCCCCTGAACCCAACATAAAATTTTCTAATTGATTTCCATTGATCCTATATATGCCTTTCTTGCCTTACTCTGTATAATTCCTCTTTCTTCACTACCTTCACATACTTATTCCTAGTCATGTTCTTCATTATTCATTCCCTCCAGGATCAGACACAAAATTGAGCTCCTAATTCCTTCTTCCTTCTAAATTTACTTTCCCATCCATTTTTAGTTCTCACTGATTTTCTTTTTCTTTTTCTTTCTTTTTTTTTTTTCTTCCCAATAGGAACTGCAATATCTGTGGTGCAAATTGTGGAAAGAAATCTCTATGGTAATACTCCTGTTTACACACTGTTTTGGTAGTTTATGAAAGTTTGTATAGTACTGTGCAACCCTGCACAGCTTTTTCTCAGCAAAGAGCAGAACAGTCACATCAATTCAGATACCATACCCTTAGTTTCTCACTTACATTTGCATTTCTTTTGCCTTTATAAGTATTATTCTTCACTTACAGAAAAATAGAGCATTTCATGCTTTTGATATTTTTTTTAAGTACATTGAAAAAAACAAACAAACAAAAAAATCTTCATCATTAATGTGCATGGGAAACATCTGGGTTTTGTAGAATATTCACTTTTGGGCAAGCACCCAAATCCTGAAGGCTTTTTGTCTATATATATGTGTAAAACATTAAAAAGTGAAAAATGTAATTACTGTGGGGAGAGGGAGTAGCAGACAAGGGGGAGACAAGATCCTCCAATCAGTTCTAAGCCTCATTTTCATCTGTTTCTAATCTTTGTGAATTATCTTGCTATTACATCTGATATGCACCCATGAAGGATTTAGAGTTGTGTGATTATATCCCTACTTATGTGATTTCCTTGGTCATTAATGACAACATCACTTTTTTACAAAATTATTCAACAAATCAAATGAATGCTCACTTAACCTTCTGGATTCTGGTGGACATCTTCAAGATGTCAAGGTGGGTGTTCAGGCTTTATGATCCTCAAGCCTCATAACTCTATCTGGGATGTAAGAGTTTCTCTTCATAACAGTACCAGTACTTCATACCCTGCAGGATACGGAGGTCTGATACGCTCTCAGACTCTCCTATTTGTCTTACTTACCTCTTCAACTTATAACTATAGTAAATCTTGCTCCTCTTTGTAGGCAGATCTCAAGTTAATTAATGCCTCTACCTGCAAAGGATCTTGCAATAAAGAGAGGTGATTTGTGTTGTTAACAACTTGAATGCAGTAAAAGAATCTTTTGTGATCTTATTTACCAGCCTGTGGAACAAATATTAAATGGGGTTTTTTTTTGTCTCCAGAGAAATTAAGTCTCTCAGGTCTCCAGTTTCCCTAAATCGAGCCTGTTTTGTCAGTGAGTGATCTCTCCCTGTTCTTATCTTGACCCATGAGCCTTTCATCGTATTTTCTCTCCCCTGCCCAGTTCAGAAGGGGGAGTGATAGAGAGCTTAGTGGGCATCCAGCCAAGGTTTACCCAACACAGATACAAGCAGAAAAAACTGTTTCTAGTGATGATAAGATGGATCAGAAGTTTAATAGGTAGTAATTTTCATGTGGTTTCATTTAGTTTCACTTGGATTCATGTAGTTTTCATTTTCATCCCTTGTACTTCTAGATAGAATTTATGGTGAGAAATGTAGACCTTGATACAACTTCCCAAGGAATTTGCACTGATTTAAGACCCAAAGCCAGTTTATATTACTCAGATGGTTAAAAAACTGGACTCTCTTCTGCTTCCTCTAGACCAAAAAGAAAGCTTATCTGCCTGTTTTCCAGATTTAGAGTTTGATTTAAACAGGTTGTGGAAGTTTGGGTACCAAAGGGTTGGATCTGCTCTTTAAGAGTCCTTGAAATCGTTAATGTAGGCTGAAATGTAAGACTTTTAGTACTGGTGTTGTGTTGCTTCAGTGTAAATAAAAACTCATTAGTTTTATAATACAAATAAATCTTCATGCCAGTGCAGTTGATGAAAAACCTTGACACCTATAGAACAATAAGGGAAAGCAGGATTATATTTTTAATATAATTTACTGGGGAGCTTGGAAACAAAGTGGATGCTAACATCCTTATAACATCAGGTAGTGTAACTTGCATTGGGTCTGATTGGCCAAGGCTTGGGTAACACCTAGGTCAGTGTTGATGAACCTAGAAGTTGTGACTTGAAAAGTATTTTTGTCAAAGTTGGCAGTGTGGCAGTGGGCTACTCTCTGTATTCCCAGCATATTCCAGTCCATGGTGGTTTGATGTATCATATACAAATGTTACAATGGCCACATTAATACAATATAAGCCACATTAAGATAAAAGACTAAAAAATGGCTTTTTAATAGAGTGAATAGAGATGCTGAGTATCAAAGATCTCAGGAATGGCTTTTCTTGCACTTTAACTTTGCATTTTAGTGTTTTTTCCCTTAATTCTAAATTTTAATGTTAAACAGAAATTTGTGTGTTTATATACCACATTTTTAAAAAAGAAATGCTAGTGTCTCTAGCAAGAGAGACAAGGTTACTCTAGGAAGTAGTATATCCACTATTGCTCCTGCCTGCCAGTGTTATTGGCCTACCATGTATGAACACAGTCTGCTTCCAAATCAGAGTTAAGTCCTTCACAGTCTTCCAGATCTTTAATTAATGTCAATGAGCAATGGGTGACACTTAATACAGGTTTATCTCCCTTCTTGTTGTAGCCCTGGTATTATTCAGCTGTACCGTCAATGGAAGGACATGATAGACTGAATGTTGAAAGTCTGCACTCTCACACGGTTTGCATACAATCCGAGAGAGCCACACCACCTTCTTGAGCTCTGTATTCCCTACTTGTAGGATAGTAGTCACAATGATGATAAACTCCTTTCTCAAGTGCTTTGAACAAGATTCATCTCAACATTGTGTCCACATCAAACTCCCGAGTGGTTTGATGTGGTCACTTCAGCAGTGCTCTAGTCACTGCAACCAGTGAAGTTTTGAACGTGAATCACCTGAAAAAAATAAGATTTCCACCATAAAATGAGATGATTCCCCACTAAACTCTTTTAGCTCCACCAATCAGCTCTGCTCACGCTGTAGCTAAAGTCTAAGGTTACTTGCTCAGATGAAGACATTTACATGGAATATCCCCACATTCAATTAAAAATCACTGTATAAGTGATTATATTAGTTATAACAGAGTGAGTGAAAATTTAAGAGTTGTTTGGAGCACAGACTATCCTTTGGTATATCTGGGCAGTCCCTAGCACATCAGCAGCATAAGTAGAGCTCTCAGACTGCTATAATATTTAGTGCTTGGTTTCATGGAGAATTGCCATATTAATTTTTTTTATAGCTTATTCTAATCACAGATTGACATGAATTTATTTTTTTATATTTGGATTCAAAATCATTGAAAAAATTTTGTTGGAAGGGATTGCAGGATCTGATCTGATCTAATATCCTGTGCTGACTAGTGACAACTCCAAAATTACTTTATATTTCCCTGGGCCTTCTCCCATCAAGTTTTGAATATTTCCAAGGAGAGATATGCCACAACAAGAGTCTCAGGATAACATATTTCAATGTTGGACCATGCTCATTTTGACTTTTTCTTTTCCCTTATGTCCATTCAGAATTTCTCTTAATGCAATCTGCCTCATCTTTCCCCAGGTACCTCTGAGAAAGAGTCTGGCTCCATCTTCTCTACATCTTATTATTGTGTACTTGGTCTTTCTGTATTATTTACATTCAGTCACGCTGTAAGACAGACTTTATTTTTCTTTACATAACAGGTGTGTTCTTAGTTAATAACATTTATATTTTCAGAGTAATAAACCAATATGTTGATAGACAGGAAAAACCAGACAGTTCCCACTGACAAATATGTCTGAATAATTATCCGTGAGTTTCACTTTTCTATTGAAAAGGATCCTTCCATCAAGACATTTTAAAGACTATCTGTGTCAGCTTCTACAGGAGGAGTTGCTGATGGTACTCATCATCTATGCGTTTTCAGCATGGATACTTCAGAAATTACTTAACACTCCTTAATGTATTTGTTCTTTCTGACATTTATGAAAATTAGTGAACTGTGAAATGAAGAAAGAACCGGTAAAAAGGGTCACAGTGTCTTTTCCTGTGATCTGCAGAGCTAGGCTCAGGTGAATCAAATAACAAAAGAGTTGAACACATGTAATTCTTTTTCATTATGAATCCTCAGCTGTTGCAAGTGAGTGAAATAATCTAAATTACTGATTCAAACCGTCCTGAAAGCATCTTCATTATGAAATGAGACAGCAACTAATATGGCAATAAGCACACTTTTTCCACTATATATATGCGTGTTGTGATGCTGAAAAAAATTTTGCAAGACAGTCCCAGTCTTCACGCAATCTTTTGGTTGTGGAGGCACTTATACTACTAAATAAAACAAGATAGAACTTTCTTCTATGGCTAACCTTTCCTGAAAAAAAGGGGTGGCTGTAACCAGTCTGCCTGCTGGGAACAGTCCTTGAAATTTCCTGTTTTTCATATCATTGCTGGCATTTTTGGTTGTCCCAGAGCAAATATAGTCTAGAGAGCACACTAGTAATTAAACAGCACAAATAATCATGGCCTAGTTCTTGAACCTGAGACCTCGTCCTGTTTATTTACTACTTTATACAAGTCTGAGTATTCAGTGAGATGCCTTTGTCTTCTGGCAAGTCTGGAGATGTTCTTTTCATTTCCAAGGCTTTCAGTATCTTTCATTCTGATAGACAATCATAGTGCAAGGAATCATTGGTTTTCTGTGGCTTTCTTTGTCATCACATAAATTACAAAGCTGTGGTTTAATACACATTGCCCCATTTCGCTGATGCAGCAGACAGAAGGATTTAGAAGATGTCAGACCTTCATCACAGCATTACCTGTCAGACGGGTCTTTCTGCCAAGCCACACAAGTAACTTTACACCTAAGAACTTTCTTACTGGAAACAATACAATATTTTTCTTCTTATATAAAGTGTGATGTGTTGCATCATTTGGGTAAAGTTAGACTGATGTCTTTACTAGTCCACTTCCATGCATATCCTGAAGTCTTCAAACAAATCTCTTTCATCCTTGCTAAGATGGCAAGAGTGGATGATAAGCAGGTCCTCATTTACATTAAAATATACATTCAGATACTGAAGCTTAAACTGCACTACCAATAAATCTGCACACTTGTACAATAATATGAAAAATGTGCACCTATTGAAAACATCTGTGTTATGGGTGGGAGCAAGAAGGTACAACTCTGTTGTTGGGATTTGTTATGCAGACCTTTGGTCTCTTGAAAAATGTTGGCAACTTCCACTTGATTTTTATATCGCTATTTGAAAGGCTTGTTTTCCTCTGAGCTTTATATATTTCATATAAGTTTTTCAAGAATAAATTCAATGTGTTAGGAATTTTACACTTGGAAAAAGCTAAAATGAAGGTAATTGCTCTGAGAATTTGGGTTTTTGGCTTGGATTTATTTTTGGATTGTAAGGCAATCTCTAGAGATATTCAGTGCTAACGCTGACCTGTGTGTGACTGCAGCTTATTTAAAATAGCACTCTAAATGCAGCCTTTTCTGTACAGCATTGCTTTAAATTCAAAGTGCTTGCCAGTAGCTTGATTATCTGTTCCAATTTTTTTTCTAGAATCTCAAGCTACTCTGACCAGTCTAATTCTTTGGCTCAATTGTTTTAGCCTTTTTAAGAGACTTTCTGCCTGAAGTAGGTAACTATGTTCAAATTCACTGACTGAGGCATAATGTTCAAATTACGATGAGGCATAATTATACCTTTGTTGGCTGCTCTTCTGGATGTAGGGAAAGGTAGTTGCAGATGGCAAGGTGGTATCTGTAAGAAAGGGAACCAAGTTTGGAAGTCCTTGGATTATTTTACAAAGAGTCACATAGCAAAGATGGGGGTGATGAGTACAAGTTTCTCCTGGAGAGATTCCAATTGACATAAGACAAGAGTTTTTGACAATGAGAACAACCAGCCATTGGAATAATCTCCCCAGGAAAGTGATGGATTCCCCATCATTGGACACTTCTAAGATCCAGCTGGACAGGGTGCTTGGCCATCTTGTCTAGACCACGCTTTTGCCAAAAAGGGTTTGACCTGGTCCCTTCCAACCTGGTATCCTATGATTCTATGATTCTGTGGCTAAAGGTCTTGCTTTGAGGGTAGGCTCACACAGTTGCAGAAGAGTGAGTCAGCCATTGAAACAGGATTTGTAACCTTCATGCCTATGTGTGTTCTGGTTAAGAGAGTAAGAGGGATGGCAGAAATGCCCAAATCCTTCTCCAAGGACAAGAGTAGACTTTTAATCCAAAAGAGCTCAGAGATTATCTTTACTGACTTTAAGATTGCCAGTGCTAGAGTCAGTTGTCTAGATCCCTGGTGGGGGTTTTGTAAGATCATCTGGAAAGGCTACTGCTGTGTAGGAAACATCAAAGCTGCATTTTCCTTTATATAACCCCTGGATACTCTGTTAATGATATTAATATGGTAGTAGTCTTGCCACAGCCTTCAGGACGGATTTATGGGTCCCTGATGAAAACATCCTGTCCAGGACAGAGTCCTCCATCACAGAGTGGTGAGCCTCAAATAGAAATGGGCAAGATACAAAGAAACTTCAAAGATTGTCAAATGGTCAATCTTTTATAGACATATGTGTATATATTTCATAACTGTAAATATTTGGAATGTAAGAAATACTACTGGAACATGCAAAATCTTGTCTTCTAGGCTATTTTTCTGCTTCTTTGTCATTCAGTTTCTATACCAAAAGAACTGGGAGGTGAATGTTCCATTATGTGTAAGCCAGTCCCCAAATAAAGGCAGAGTTTAAAGCACTCTAGTGACCAAAGGCAAAGGAGCGCCTTCAGACTGCAAACCAGGATTTAAATATCTCACATCTACATACATTTGTTATGAGCTGAAAAGAAAACTGGGATCAAAAGCAGTCCCAGAGCTCTACGACTGTTAATATTTTGTTGAGCAGAGTGTTTAATACAGCCCCGTTGTCAGAGAAACTCCTAATTAAGTGTACAAGATTAAGGGCAGTAGAAAAAGGTTTACTACTTCATTTTACACAGGTGATCAAAGCAAAGGGCTAATTAAGCAACTTACCCAAAAACTGGATAAGCAGAACCAAAGACAGATTTCTGTTGCTATGTACAAGGCCATCCATCCTTCCCCAGTTTGTTTCATCTCAGTTCTTTCCATAGAATGATAGAATGGTTTGGGTTGGAACGGAACTTAAAGATCATCTTGTTCTAACCCCCTGCCCTGGGCAGGGACACCTCCCACCATACCAGGTTGCTCAAAGCCCCATCCAACCTGGCCTTGAACACTTGCAGGGATGGAGCATCCACAGTTTCTCTGGGCAACCTGTTCCAGTGTCTCACCACCCTCACAGGAAAGAATTTCTTCCTAATATCTAATCTAAATCTCCCCTCTTTCAGTTTAAAACTGTTACACCTGGTCCTATTGCTACACCCCCTGATAAACAGTCCCTCTCCACCCCTTCTGTAGGCCCCCTTTAAACACTGGAAGGTTGCTGTGAGGTCTCCCCGAAGCCTTCTCTTCTCCAGGCTGAACAAGCCCAACTCCCTCAGCCTGTCTTCATAGGAGAGGTTCTCCAGCCCTCAGATCATCTTCATGGCCCTCCTCTGAACTTGCTTCAACAAGTCCATGTTCTTCTTATGCTGGGGCTTCCAGAGCTGTACTCCAGGTGGGGTCTCACTGCCCTCTGGCACATATTTCTGTGGTGCTGTTGATTTGGAGGAGGGACTTGAGACAGCAATTCCCACAAAGAAATTTGATGCACACAGCTGGGGTGGAGGAAAAGAGTTGAGGAAATGTTAAAGCCTTTTAGTGTCCTCACCCCCCATATGAATTTATCATCTACTCCAAAACACACTGGAGCCTGCATCTCCATAGAGCCCATGATCCAGTCCTCTGTGACCTCCCGCAAAGGTGTAGGTTTTATAACCTATATATGTAACATGAGTCTGAGACACAGGAGCCAAATTCACTCTAATTTAGCAGCCAGAGAAGGTTCAGAAGTATAAAAATCTTTGCACTTGCCTTTCTTTGCACTATTCCTCATCTTTAAAACCAGGATAACACTGACCTTCCTCACACAGGGGTTAAGAGAAATCCATTAATGTTTGTGCAGTGAAATGAAAGCTAGAAGGTTAATTGGTTGTTGTTCGTGCCAATAATTCATCACACGGGGCATAAAATTAAGGTTGACAGTGACCTTTCTTTTCCTGAAGTCCTCTTTAGGGCCAGACTCTGGTACCTCTTCTTCTGGCTTAAATCCAGAATGTATGCATTCATAACAGCAGAACTGTTGTAGGTTTTCTGTGGTAAAAGCTAATCAGAACATTTTGCTCTCTTTCTTTTTATTAACAACTCTTGTTATTAATCAGATATCAAAGTTTATGCAAATCCTTTCTGGCAAATAAATGTTTTTTATTGCTGCTATAAAGCTGATGATAAATTAATTGTCCCTCATTTCCATAAATATATCCAACAGTAGAATGTCTTTCCTAGGTAATGTAATTGCCTATTAATTATTTCCTTGTCTTGCTGAAAATGAGTGGAAAGAGAGGGAGAGACAGAGGAATTTATGTATACACAAGACGATAGAAAACTTCTCTTGCATGGGTGTAGGCTTTTCCATAGGGTTTCACTAATGTTTTCTGCATCAGCTACAAATTTTAAGGATCATAAAAGTAATTATGACTTTTGGCTCCAACTCCTGTAATAAATGAAGCTTTATTTTTATGTACATGTTTGCAGATAAAAAGCATTATTAAGCTTAAAGTCAGCAAATTCCTGAGTTATTGAAAGCTTGGTACATACATATGTACTCATACACAGCTTTGACAAATATTCTCTTTGGGTCTTTTCAAGGGCCGAGGTGGGAGCAGATAATTCAAACTTCTGCAAAAAGGTTGTGATATCTGACTGCTCTTTACATGTTGGTGAACTGACCTACTGGGTTTGGTTAGAACCAGAGCCAATCGTTCCTTCAATCATTTCTTGTCTTAAAAGCTCCCCCTTGAATCTTTGTTGCAAGAAGTATGCCCTGAGCTGCTTATTTGCAAGGTCTTAGTGAAGACAAAAGATTTTTAGCACTACTTCAGTGCAGGCCCCCTCAGCTAAGGTTTATTGCAATTAGATAAATCAATGTGAAATTAGGAGAGTTCTGTCACTTATTAGCTCAAATTCAATGATCTTGATTAGTAAGTATCTCTTTTTTTCATTAAAGACAAACTCTTAGACACTGAAATATAAGATGGTGGAGCTAGAAGCATAGTACCTTCCTTTTTAATTAAACAATAGAAGGCAATGATGCATCATGGCGAAAAGGCAAGAGCCCAGATCATATTTTACCCATGGTCATAATCCTCAGGGCACCCCTATTTACGTATTTCTGTCAACAATTTATGCTACGAGTAATTGGCCAATGTTGCCTTTCATTTATTCTCTCTAATTTATGGGTTTTCAACATACTGTTCCTGAAAGCTATGAAAGAATAAACAGAAATGTGTGTGTCACCTGTACTGAAGATGTGTGTTTCTAAACTCCCACTGACTGACTCCAGGTATGTACAAGTTGAAAGCACCATAAGAAAACTCTCTCCCTTTGGCTTGAATTTCTCTCTTGACATTTCCTGAAGTTCAGGAGTATCTTGAATCTCTCAGCCAGCTTCAAAGTAAGATCGGTCTGTAAAAATTAGAAATTTCAATATCCTGGACATTGCTCTGACCAGTATCTTTCCCTTGATGTTAAAAGATATATCAAGGATTTTTTCACAGGAATCAGATAAAAGAATCAAACCCTCTCACATCAGAAACTAGTTGTCATCATTCTCCCTCTCCTTTTAGAAAGAAGGATGCAATTGCTTGTTGCTGGGAAAATAATTCAACAAGCTGAGCACTTCTGGCCTCTATGAAAAATATTCAGACACAGCCAAAAGTTCAAGACAACAATAAAGACAGGGTGTAGCATGTTGACAGAGCCAGCATTGGGAGCAAAGCAGACAGTGGCATTTCCCTTCTCTTGCTTTTAGTAAAACCAGCCCTAGGGAACTGAGATGAAAGAGAATTTCTGTCTTCTACAGTCTCTCTCCCTGCAGCCAGTTTTGCCATGAAGGTGCACTTTGATGCAGCTTTATTCAGGAAAGGTGACAAACCACTGAAAATTCTAGCAACTTTATGAGGGTTGCAGGCTGACTCCATGGGCAGCTCTGGAAATGAACCTGCACTGGAGGAAAGATGCTCATACACACCAAAGTGGCTACCATTATGGGATCATTTCTGTTTCTGTGTGTGAATGTGTAACTAAAATGTAACTAACAGCACCAAAAGTTGTATTGAGATCTATACTGAGCCCCAGTAACTTCTCACTGGTACTAATCAAAATCTTTCCTGGGCAGCACATTCCATCTGAAATCTCTGTATAGTCCCTCTTGGAAGAAAGTTGGCAAATGAAATGTTAATTGGATTGCAAGAGTGACTACTCTGAGGAGCAGGGCCTATCGATAGCTGCTTGCTACCAATACAGATTCTACCTACAGAGAACGTCTGTAACCACTGCAAAGGCAGGTCCCGTTTCTTCTTGCCTTTGTTTGAAACTTGAGGCTGTGTCTTTATTATTAGATTCAATACTGGCAAGGGGCATTTGTGGATACTGGAAGTCATTGTCTCTACTGCTAAATTGCCAGAATGGAGCCCAGTGTGGCTGCCATAGGGGTCAGAGGCACAGCCCAGGAGGTAGCTCAGGTCCATCCCAACAGGCACTTGGGATGTCACTATCCTGATTTGAATGTTAACAGAGTTTAACAATATGAATGTAGGTTTTTCCATGCCCCAGTGTCAAAGAACAATACAGACATATTTAATTTCTTAAGATAGATGTAGCTTAAATTTCCCAGGGATAAAATGATAATAACAAAAGAGATCAAGAATACATTTTACATGTTATGTCAGCAGAGTATGTTGTGTATGATCTTAAAATATAATGTGCACTTCAGAGGTGGTGATTATATATCTCAGTGTAGAAATCTCACGTTTGTAATTAATGTTGCTCCATTTTCTACTGGGGAATATAATTCGTGGATGGAAAGGAAAAACCTTAATGAATCAATGTCACAGTGTTCAAATGCCTGAAAAACCTCCTCATTTTTGGCAGTGGCAGAAAGTAGAATGGTATAAATGATACAAGCGAGTAATCCTATCAGAAGCCCCTGTTATCAGCAGGGCTGAGGTAACTGATATTCAGCCCATCCCTTTTGAAATAAACTACAATTATTTAAAATCCCTTCACAGATACTGATTCACTGAAGCTCATTCTACCTGCTCAAAGATTATTTTCCTGATACTAGCACCAGCAGTAAAAAAAAAATGGTATAAATCTTCAAAGCAGGTTAAGCTAACGTTTTTAATATTTGACCAGTATGCTAAAAGGTGCTAAGTATGGTTAGTATTCTGCTGAGAAGTAGGAGACTATTAAGCTAATCCTGCTCTTTATAGTGGTCTGCCCATCATGGATGAACAGTCATTCTGTGCTTTGCTCAGTGCTTGTGTTCAGCTGTTTAAATGTTAAATAGCAGAAGTATACCATGAACAAAATATATGGACACTTAAAGAAGCTGCTTTGACACAGCCTGGGATCTTGCAGAGTGTAAGCTGCCCCTTTGTAACTGCTGGCATTGGTCTTTCTTGTGAAATGTGAAGCTATTTAGCTATATCTGCGAGGTGAGATGGGCCAGTATCCTGCACGTCACAGAAGAGGTCAAGCTGTGGAGGATGGAAGCACAAGAAGAGAAATTCAAAGCTGGTGAACTCAGGTCGTTCTGATTTATCGTTTGTTTCAAAACCAGTGTAAGATATGTTGGCTTCCACGGAGTTATACACATCTACTGTGGCAGGGAAGTACTGTTGAAGAAGAGTGAGAGAAGATGGGAAACTTAATGGAAGAAGCAGTCTGGAAGGTAGCCTGTTGGTTTCATGGCATATCCATCTCACTGAAGATGCTGTCACCTGTGTGTTTGGTTTTGGGTAAGGGAAAACTTGTGGTTCTGGTTCAGTTCCCACTCCTGGTCAAGGTATTGTTTCCCTGACAGACACAGGCAAGGATAAAGGTAAGTGGGAGGACTCCAGGACTCCAGCTGTAGTCATAATCAACCTGCAAACACCAGAAGAGAGTGATAACACTAATTCTGTCCACTTTTATTCCAATTCAGCTGTAAAAATCACTTGAACTGAAGCCATGAGTTTCTTCATTGCTTGTAAATATACATAAAGTACTGTTTGAGGCTTTTAGTTAAGATTTTAATGGGATTAAGTTATTTTTAAGAAATCACAAAACTCTGCTTTCAGATAATCAAGGTTAAATAAAAGAGTTCAGGCGGAGTAGACCTTCCAGTTTGAATGGAACTTTTGTTAGAAAACTAGTTCACAGAAAGACAGGGCTCAAAGTTCACTAAGAGGATCAACTTTCATTTTGACTTAAATGTCATTATTACAGAAAAGCAAAGAGAAGTCTGGTCAATAGCATTTGCCACATTGATCCCAAGAAACCAGCCACTGCTTACAAAGGGGATGAGGGGAAAGAAGTTTGCAAATTCATCCAACAGAACTATTATTTTAATTTTTTTAAAGAAAGTGACCTTACAGTCACTTTTTCAGTTTGAGACCAGACCAGGAGCTTAGGTTGTGCCTACCATCTACTAAATGTTCAGATATCACCAGCCTGTGCTTCATCTGCTAAATAAACTTTCAGAAGCTTTGTGGCTTAAGGAAACCTCTGCCATTTTAAATATCCATTAAAGAAATGCCACTTCATTCCTCACGTGCCAGGTTACTTTTTTTCCTACTCCTTAATGCCGCCCATGATTTGCTGTGATGTGGGCTGGCTGTTGAAATGCTCTCATAGGGATTTGAAGAACCTGATCTTCTACAAAGTCAAAGGCAAATCCTTGAATTGTTTCAGTGGAGCTGACCTTTACTTGTCACCTAGAGGTAAGACCCCTCTCAACTGCGAGCCCAGGAAAAAATGAGAATCAAAACATGATTGAATTTCTCCGTTTCATGAAAGTCATGAAAGTCACACCTGAATGTAGGTTTAGTAGCTGAGTTTTATCTGACATTAAGAATAAAAGAGAAATTAACATTGGTGCAAATCCAGCCCCTGAAGTATTGCTTATTATTACAATGCCATTCTATGTGGAAAGTTTGGAAGTGATTAGAAATCTCCTAAATTTCTGACCTTTTCTCTTAAGAAGAAAATTTCCTTGTTTTCTGAAACACAAGAAGAAAATTATTTAACATTTTCATCCCAAATTAGAAAATTTGAAAGAAAAAGTCAATTTTGTAAAATTCTTGGACTTAATGCCTTTTATCTCCATCAAATTTTCCTCCATTTTGTTGTATAACTAAGTGTCTCACAGGGAAAACATTTGCTTAATCTCACTGTGAGTTAAACTTACGTCCCCAAACAACCAGTGGAGCTTCTTGTGGGAACAAGGTTTGCTTTCGTCCAGAAGGAAGAAGTTAAGGTGCACAGTTTAAGTTAAGCACAGGTCATAAAAGCAGGTTTTTTTCCAGGAGTACGTACTAATGAGGCAGCTGCTCCAGCTTGATTAGAATTACAGTTGTTCCCTCACTCATTTGCCCTTGCAGGAGTGTTATTTTTAATTGGAAGCGGCATTTGTGAATCTCCTCAAACAGTTTGTTATTATGAAAGCCCATTGTCAGGAACTAGCGGGCAGCATAATGTATTCAGTGGGTGCTGTGCACGCTCCCCCTTCGTGCCAGCTGAGTGCTTTCCCTCCCCGAGGAGCAGATAGCTTATTGAACACCCTTGCTGTATGGAAATGACGAGCACAAGGACCCTGACGTGTCACGTCGGGGCTGACCCCCTTTGCAGAAAAACTGATTCTCTTTCTTGAAATACTCTTGAGGATGGTACCTGCCACTGGCTGCTGATTCTGTGTTGAAGAGGAAAGAGGAAAGTCACGGGAGGGATTAGAGGAGAGGTGATGAATAGCTGCTGAAATGGGACCCGGTTGGCACTCCTCCTATTGCAGATACAGAAACCGGTTGTTTGTGGGCTCTTACAAAGGAGATTTTTGTCCTGTCTGAGATTCCCTCAGTCCTACACATCAGTTTTGCAGGGAAGACACACAGTGCTTTCTGTAGTGTAAGGAATGCATCAGACAGTCTTTGTGGTGCAATTTCTGCGGCTAAGCAGGCAGGACTGCCAGGTGAAATTAATGCAAGCAGTGTCCTAAAGATAGGAACTTTGTTTTTACAACTCAGTCTTGAAAGAAATGCCTTGAGCCCTGAAGAAATCCTCTGGTGACAGTCAGTGCTCCAGCATTTGGGAGTTCAGTTCTGCATTTTGCAGTCATGCATTCATGAGATGTATCTTCTAGGTCTGCTTCAAATTACCCAGCACTGGCAGCCTTGCTGGGCTACCAATTAAATATTCAGAGTTGCCTCTCACTTTACTGATTTCAAATTTGATAGTGTTCAGACCCTGAAGAGGAAAAATATCACCCTCAAAGGCTTCCCCAGAAAAGGCCAGACTGCAAAGCACTGAATCTCATGGTCATACCGAAGCACATTTAATTTCCTTTCCTTATATCTCCAGCAATCCTTCTTCTAAAACCAGAGTGTCTCTAACATCACTTACCTCCTGCTCTGGATGGGGGATGTCCTTCAGCTGATAATATAACCAAATACTTAAGCATTTGAATAGAAAGTATGCTCACTGCTTAACATCACGGCTGTTGTAACTAACATATATTCTAACACCATCTTTTGCTGCGCCTTTAAAAATTGCTTGCCTGGTTGCAAAATCATTTTCATACTTTTATTTTACTTTTTTCTTTTCTTTTCTTTCCTTGACCTTTAGAAGGCTGCCATCCTTATTACTTCCTTTAGGGTATTATCCAGAACCCACCTAGTTACTGAAAATTTCAGTTGAGATTATAATTTTCTTGAAAAGAAAGAAGATTATATTTATAATCTTCTTGAAAACTCATCTATCTAGAGAGACTCCTAGCAAAGAAATAAAGAAGATGGCATCTTGCAATTTTTTCTGAGACTTTTGTAAAATTGACCAGCAGATACAATTATATGTGTGGTATAATGATACATATGTATTTTATCAACTATGAAAAAATGCCCTTATCAACGTCTTTTCTTGCTTTTCTTTTTTTACACAACTATAGCACATTCAGAGGATAAATACCTTCTTTTCTTTTAAGATCCTACAAACTGCCTATTACATTGGTTGTCAAAAAAAGAATATTAAAAAATAGATAACCTTAGAAAAACTTGTACCTCCAGATAACACCTTCTTTCTCTAAAACTAAGACCTGAGATGAATTTTCTTTTTGGAGATTGCAATCTTTTCTACTGGGTGTGAAGAAATTAGGTCTTTTTTTTCACAACTTCTGATGTCAATGTCTGTCTGAGATGATAGAATTTCTAAATATAACTGATCACACAAAAATATGTACTTGAGAAGCAGGTTTCTAAATTCCTTTTGTAACTAATGAAGGTCTGGACCTATATTCAGCTGCTGGGAGAGAGGCATCTCATTCCATGACAGTTGTCCTACCTAGCCTCCATCTACCAATTCAAGCAGATACTGTCACCCCATGAAGGTGTCTCAGACATTTTAAGGCATTGAAATGGCTAGGTGGAGGTTTGGTGGAATACTCTAAAAATCCTGAAATGGCACCGGGTCTTTATTTTTAAGAAAATTACTGCATTGAGTATAATGGGAGCTGTGTCTGGATCAAAAGTGGTAGAACTCAGCTGGTTAATTATTGGTTTCTTGTCACTTCTTAGGTGACTGGAATGCCTTTTCCATCTATCCGTCTCTACAGAAAGGCCCAGGTCTCCTATAGGTCCTCTGTCCCACTGACCTGCCTCGTGAGGCTGTATCCAGAGACTTTCTAGTCGGACATATAGAATAATCAGCTAAGGGCTGAGTGAGTTCCATGCATACCCCGTATGGTACTGGATGGTTATATTTAAGCAAATGAATCTGCCCTTTTGATTTAAATACCTTAATTCAGAGCTGAGTCCCGTTACTTGGTGGTCTCTAGATTTCAGAAGGCTAAAGTAGAAGGAAATTAACTTCTGCTGTTGTGATAGATTTCTGCTCTGGAAATATTACAGAATAGAGATCAAAATAGATATAATTACCTTTGCGCTGGCTTCAAGGTGACTGCAGCTGGAATCCTTACCTGCAAGCTAATTTCTGTCAGATCACTCTTAACGGAAGAACGTAGATCACTACTGAGACCATTCATGTACCAAAATTAGATGAGGTGAACTCAGTCTCACAGGCCTATTAAAAAGTCATGCCTACTTGAGGAGTATCCTAATTACCACTTGGAAACATTGTGCATGCACTGCGTCTGATAAATATGCATCAGTAGAACAGAACACAAGTACTCCTTGCAGTGTAGTATTGCTGAACTATTTTAATTGCATTTGCAAACAAATATATTGAGAAGGCAACTGATAGTTCTGTTGTACATCTAAGATTTTCACACCATCATGGTGTGTCCCTAATCAGTATTCCTTACCCAGCACATTCACCTGCTGACCTAAAAATATTCAACACCTTTTTTTAAGACTAATGGTCTTGTTTAGGTGTGGGGTAAAACTGCCATTCTTCACCTAAGAGGTAATCTCTTCCAAACACTGGGTAATTTTGTGATAGTAATGTGGGAAGAATTATCTGTCACCTGTATGGTACTAGCATGCGAGTCTTTGCCCAGAATGTGAGTCATTTCTCCATTACTGGTTGAAAATAAATGTTGAAAGGGGCTTGAGGAATGAAATGAACCTTCTAGGATCCCAGAAATACAGAAAGCCTAAAGGCAGAGGGTGAGGCATGTGCATTCCTGAAAGTTTAATTTTGATGCATTATGCTCAAATACTGACACGCTTTTCTGGAGAAAGGAGCGGGAATTTGTCATCAAGAATGAACAAAGAAACCTAAGATCAATATTTACTTGTACCCACCCAGAGGACAATTTTATCCCCCAGTAACATGTGCTGACCTGAACCCAGAGCCTACTAGGACTAGAATGAGACTCACTCAGTTAATTTGTAGATGTAAATAAATAAATAATTTTGCTATGAAAAGACTGGTTATAGAAAATGAACATATTATTTCTCCACGTATGTTATTTAGAGTTTATTACCACATTGTCAAAGGACCTCATGAAGCTGGTCTCGCTGAGGATGTGCTATCATATTTGAAATGATGTGCTAATAAAGATAATTAAAATATATATTGCTTTTCTTTTATGGAATAATAAAAAAGTATTACTTTTTAAACTACTTTGGCAAGAAAACAAATAAGTACTTTGATGGCTTTTCCACCACAAGGATGCAAACATCAACCAACTTTTTTCCATAAAATGATAAAATAGCTTCTCTTAAAATTAAATAATGTATTTGAATTTTGTAATTTAGAAATAGACCAAAGCATCACTTAAATATCAATTAAAACAGTATCTCTTTAGGAAAAAAAAAAAAAAAAGCAAAGAAAAAAGAAAGAAACCACAAAAGATGTCCCTTTTTATTTTCAAAGGGATTACATATAAAATATGTTGGGCTTTTATTATTATTACAAACACACTCTAAGTATCAAAAAAAGTTTTATTCTAATTGTAAAGAAAACTTAATACATTTTATGCATACGTAGAGAACAGTTTTGAAGGGTTCACTGTTCCTAGTGAATAAAGTCATGGGCAGTAACTCCAGAACCCTTTATACCCTACAGGAGGGGCCATTCAATAGGCCTGGTAACAAGGGATGCTGGTAATTAAAACTATATGGGTTGATGTTTTTCACCCAACTTGTACTGGGATTCATGGGGAAAGCCTAGTTCTTATTGGGTACAAGAAGGATATTTCTAAAATGCATTTTCCTTTTCTTTAATTTGGTTTTGTTCAAACCGATGCAAAAGCCATCGGAAAACGTTAAAATACCCTGTAAATCGGGAGTTGAGCTTGTTCCAACTGTGGCCAAGACTCAGTTCATTTTAGCAGAGTAAACATTTAGTCTCTCATAGATGGTTGACTCACAACATGAAGGTGCCAATTGATACTCATTGACTAGGAAGGTAATTTAGAGAACTAATTTTGAACTGACATCTAATCTTAGTGATTGATGCCACTTCACTGCAGAACCCACTTAATCTATGGATTTAAAAATATTGCCTAAGAAGTTTCCCAACTCTACCAGCCACCAGCAAGTACAGATTATCTAAGGGTTAGTAAACAAGTACAATTTACAGTGGAGCAATTTCTTAGTCATTTTTTTTCTAGGAGTTAAATCTATCTTCACTGCAACCGTAGAAATTCATATACTTTTTATGAAAGAAGAATCTATTTCAAAATATCAGTCTTGCATAGCTGGGGACAGGTTTCTTTTACTTTGTCCTAGCGAATCACAGCTTCACCTGTTTTCTCACGAGACACCTTGCAATAAAGACAGTTATTGATTTTCAGTAAAAACACTATGTAAATAGGACAAAATATTTATTGACAGAGGGGACATACTTCCTCAGTACAAGTCTGGGTGTGATCATCAACATCCATTTTGTCTCAGTTGTACTATGCAGGAATTCAATGGACTTCTATAATCCCCTTAAGTCATTAATTTATTTCAATTAAAATGTATCTTCATATGTTAAAATCTTTTTTATACTATAAAATCTAAATTGGTTCTTTTCCCTCCTCATGCCCCTTCACAATGTACCTCAGGACTGGGTTTACTGGGGTAAGCAAGTTTCTTCCCTTACTTTAGCATCACTCAATTTAGCTCATGAAACTGCAGAGATGTCTTCTCAATCAGTTAGTGATAATTAATCTCAGAGGCATGTATTGGACCTCTGGAACATTTGAAAACAGACTAGTTGTAGTAGTTAACATTGCAGCAAGACAACTGAAACGTACATCCTTCTTCTGCTTTAGAACGTTTTCCTCTAAGCATTAGTTTAATGATTTATTTTTAATATTTTCATTTTATGATTTATAATATTCAAAAAACTCGAACCTGACTCCCCATTGATGCTCATCATCGCTACATCAAATCCCTTATCTATGGGATTTCAGGGTGGAAAATCTCAGAGAGAGAGAGAAAGAGAGAGAAAGAATGCATATAATTGTAGATACAGATATAAAATATGTAATTTTATGTATGTAGATGTAAATTTATGTATTTTGTATCTACATATACAAGTATTAATTTGTAAAATTTTAAATTTCAAAAACCACTGCCTTCTTTAGATGTTTAAATAATGTTATCTCTCAACAACATTACCACTTTTTAATGGTTCTCTTAACTAATATTAAATGTAACTCAAGGCATGTGAACACGCAAAGCCATTATCACTGCAACTGAACATCTGTTGTTGCACCAGCTTTTGGGTATCATTAATTTCCCAATTACAGATTACAAAACATTACATTACCTTTAATGGCTCATCAAAATTATGAACAATTGTTGTAACCATATCTGCTCTCTCAAGAGTCTAAGAACATCAAGGTTTACATAGTCAACAAGGTAACAGAGTAGTATGAAAGTTTTGAAGGAGAATGAAGTTTATCTCCATTTACCTGAAGAGTCCTTTTCATGTAGGGAAGAAGAGCATGGAAGAAAGATGTTTCAAGAATTTCTCCTTTGACCAAGTTATTTAATTCATCACCCTCTTAGGCTCTGTAGTAAATTAGATGTATTTAACAGCTAATTTGATTTTCCCAATTTCAGCTTGACCTCTGGGCTGTTAATGGAATCTGAGAAATGTTCCCTATGTAATTTGCACAAAACTTCCCAAAGTGAAGTCCACCTTACACACTCATAACGGTGATGGTCTGATGAATCTGAGGCACAATCTAAGTGCTCATGCATCTACCAACATACCACATTTACAGTCATAACCACAATTAGCTCTGCACTTAGCTCTGTGGTGAGCTATTGCATATTGAAAAGAGCCACATCTATTTGCCATCTTAGATCTACATTGTCACACTTGTATACCACCTCCTTTCAAACTCCTGTGCAGCATGTTTATGTCCCCTGTAGTCAGACTGAACAACTTCTGTTTAAGTCTCTAATGGCACATCAGCTTAGCTTGCTCCCCATTTCACTGCAGATCATCACTCCCCAGACCATCCAAATTGCACACAGGCTGCTGCAGTTCTGGGCTCCCAGTAGGAGTGATCCAGTTGGCTCCATTTAACCAGGCATGGCTAACAGGACAGGTTGTTTTTGGTTTTTTTTTTTTCCAGGGGATGCTCCAACGAGTAGGAATCCATTTTGCAATATTGGCTCTAACATATAGCCTCAGTGCCAGGCTGTGAAATCATATAATGCATCAATTCATTATTTCATGAACTTCAAAGTGGAAAAAAAGCACAAAGATGAATCATAACTAAGCCTCAAGGTCAAAGCGGTCACACAGGACCTAGAGAAGAACTCGACCGAGTGCTACGCAGAGTGTACAGGAGCTAGTCTGCACCATTCGGGACTGGGGCTCTCACCCAGATGTTACCCACAAAACCATAATAGACATATGTCATCTTCTCTACTCTTGAATAATTTCTGGGGCTTTTCATCCTCCTTACATTTTCCAATTATTTCTCTCTCTATCCTCAGAGCAGGTAGAATGTCAGTGTCTCTCCCCATGACCATGTAGGGTATAAGCTCCTTACCTTGCTCAGTCTCTGTCCACAGCATTTCTGAGTGAGGGAATCCCACAGTTTGTTTTTATAGTTTTCAGAGAAACAAGACTTTAAAGATGTTTTTATGAGCAATCAGGTTACACTGACAAAAAGATGGATTTCTGTAGTTTACTTGTCTTCTCAAAAGGAAAAAATAAATAAATTTAAGGCTCCTGAATATGGCAAACAGCTCAGATGAAACAGGGTGACCTAAACTGAGCATTACAGCTGTTTATAGGAAATCCCCAGACACTCTGAGGGAAGTATCCTGGAGTAAGACCACCTGGACACCAAACAGAAAGAAAATGGCAAATGATTTTTCTTTCCCTATTTGGTTTGGGTTTGTTTTTTCTTTTGGTGATTCTCTCATTTCTTCTCTGTAAGGTCTAAAGAGAATCACTTTATCATGACTTTTCTGGATGCTCATGGACCTATAAACTTTTGGAGGAGAGAGACCTCTGAAGAAATCTCTCTTTTTGCCTATCAAGTGCTATATTGTCTGTTAGAAAATCAGCATGTGTTGCACTAGGCTGAGGTTTACCATTGCTAAACCTTGGTACTTGATGCTTCTCACAACAGGAATTGGATTAAGTTAAAGCATGTCACTTTTATTTTATGGCAGCTGACTTTCCAGCAATGCAAGTAGTTCAAGAGTCTTGGAATTGTTGCCTTGGGAATATGGTGAAGTTTGGTAGAAGCTGGATTTTCTAAGCTAGGACTCAATGAATAAAGATAATGAAAACCAGGAGCTGCTTTAGAGAGCATGAAAGCTTTTATCAGCTTAATATTTCTTATTCCCCTCACTCCTTCTTGTCTGGAATTTGTTCTCCTCCTCCCCAGAAGCAAACATTGGTAAACAGAAGCCAACTATTTCTAATGCAGACCTGAAACACCAGACTTTTTAATTGAGGGGTATGTGTTTTTTTTTTTTTTTTAGCTCTGGGTGGGGTTGGGGTTTTTCTGGGGTTGTGTGGTTGTTGGGGCTTTTTTTTGTGAGGGTGTGGGGATGTTGTTGTTTGGTTTTTATTTATCAAAATGGATCAATTTTCTGTTTAGGAAATGGACACAAACTTGAGTATAAGAAGTTCCACCCAACCATGAGGAGGAACTTCTATATTGTGAGAGTGGTAGAGCACTGGAACAGGCTGCCCAGAGCGGTGCTGGAGTCTCCTTCTCAGGAGACATTCAAAACCTGCCTGGACAAGTTCCTGTGCAACATGCTCTAGGTAGACCCACTCTGGCAGGGGGGTAGGTCTAGATGATCTCCAGAGGTCCCTTCCAACCTTATATGATTCTATGATTTATGTTTTATTCATGTACATGTTTCTGGCTGTCTAGGGGGTGAGGTTGAAGGGGTGTTCTAGGAGGAAGAAAAGGACTTAAAGTTGAATGGAAACTCTTTTTGATGAAATGTATCTTAAAGAAAAATTTCTATGATGTGTTTCGGTATTGTGTTTACTGACTTAGACATAAAACTCCACGAGGAACTGTTTCCTTCCTCTAGCATGTGCACTACAGTCCCACACACATGTAATCAGGGAAATTACTTAACAAACCTGCTTAGCAGAATCTGAGCATCTTGCAGTCCAGGGTGGATTTATCTGGACAAGCACCTTTGAAACCATGGAGTTCTGTTATCCCTCCTCCTTTCTCTGTCAAGGGAAAGAAAGAGCCCACCTCACCAGAACATGTTGCAGGAACTTGCTTTGAGCTCCTTGTCTCTCTGTTGACCCATGAGGGCATCTAAAGAGCCAGATTAAATTAGCTACTTAACTTCTGGAGGGCTAAAATTATGTGAGATGACTCCCATTCACTGTTACTTGTATAAACTCATACAGGAAGATTATAATGAACTCTGATTTTCTGTGTCGTAGGTTAATGATTTAGTCACTAAATTACTTTCATACTTTGTTTAGTCTCTGACCTTGTCTAGCATTTCTGGCTATAAGCACATTATAAATATTAAGCATTAGTAATACCTTCTTTTGTATTGAAAAATCCATAAGGCCTTTCAAAAGTTAGTGACAGAAAATAAAACCTGGGCCAGCTGAACATATCCATACCCCCAGCCCTACTCTGCTCTTGGCAGCACAAAAAGGCAAACCTGCCTTCGTAGGTTTATAAGATCTCAGGATGGAAGGGACCTCAGGAGGTCTCTAGCCCAACCTGCTGCTCAAAGCAGGGTCAGCTATGTGTCAGACAACATTGTTCAGGGATTTATCCAATTTGTTCTTGAAAACACCCAAGGGTGGAGACTGCATGATGCAGTTCAGATGTTCTGATCAATAACAACCACTGGCTCTTTATGGACAAAATGAACATCACAAAACAGACAAAGAAAAAACTGTGACAGAAACAAGACAACTAATTAACTCCATTTGCATAATGACTTGCGTCCTCCGTGCACTAAATCCTCCCCAAGAGTCCCATGTCTCTTCCCATTTCCAGGGCAGACCAGAGGTTGTCCAGGCTGGGCTGTGGCTAATGCAGCTATAGGGATGCAGGTTGGCTATACGTGCTCATGGCCAGGAACTGCCTATAATGCCCGAGTCATTTGCCTCTGTCTCAGTGAGCTCTAATTCAAATCTTTCTATTCTACTCAGCTCCCAATTTCTGCACAACTTTAGGAATATAATATCTTTCAGACCTCCAGCCTTCTCCAAAATTTGGTTGAAATTGGTTGGTAGATTCAAAAGTTAGGGATAAGCTGAGAGACTGATAGATAGACTACAGGAATACATAAACTTTCATTTCTTCAGGAAATAAGTCTGAGAAGCCAATTATTGTATGATTTCTGTACAAGAGTCCAGAACCTTGAAGCTGAGAAAAAATGTAGAAAGCAGAATGGTTCCTCAAACCAAGCACACATTGAAACTTTTTGGCATTAAAATGGTGTTATTTCCATAGCAAATTTGTTTCTCAGTGGCATGGAAGTTACATCAGTTTCCGCTGTTATGCAAAGACATTAATCCTACTTTAAATGTCTGTAGGCTTTTTAATCCAGCATCCCCAGTGTGCTTACAATAATTAAGTATGCCATGTAATGCTCCAATGACTAAAGTATGATTTGTGGGGAGAGGGAATATCTTTTATGAGACTAACTGATACAGTTGGGGGATAAATCAAACAAGCTTTCAGGCACACCAGCTTTTTTATTTCAGGTTATTCACATAGTTTGACAGTGGCTGTGGGCTGCACACCTTTCCAAACTAACTGCCTTACATTGGGTAATGTGTTAATACTCCACTGAAATTAGGGTATTGCATATAGAATGGGGATCAAACATCCCCTCCAGGTGTCAGGGCAATTTCCATCAAATAATACATGGAATCACAAATTTACTTTTTCCCCTACAGACTAATATGCAGTTAAGGACCTCAGGTAATACACATTCCCTTCCTGATTGTTCAGGACTATTATACTGAAAGGTAGGAAAGGCAGGCTGAAATCAGTGCAGCATTAAATGGCAGAAATGCTGGAAAGAAAAGGATAAGATATGTACAGCCCTCTGTTCTCCAGGCATCCCGCTGATCTAATGATGCAAAGGTCACTGCTGTGGACAATATGAAATTGCAGACAATATATAAGAAGCTTGAGTTGGAAATTATAGACCTATTGGAGATATTTAATTTGTTTAAAAAGAGGCCACAAGCTTTCCTGCTGTGTTGGTCAGAAAAAAACCAAAACAGTTTTCCTGTTCTGCAAAGGAAAAAAAGCAGGAGGAGAATAATGCAAACATTAATCTATTAGAGTTTAAAGAGAAAATGAAACATTTTGAGAATTATTATAACCAAAAATATCTAAATAATTGAAAATATTTTAACTTTTTTCAAACATTTTGGTTTGGTTTTGATTCCTGTATTTTCTATCTTTATAGCTTAAATTTTCAGTAACAGTCTTGAACCCAAAAGTTATAAAATAAATTAAAAAAAAGGTCAAAAGAGATGTCTATATCTTTTTTAATAAAAATTAAAAAATAGGAAATAGAACAGTAACAAGTCCTTTTCACATTTTCAAGTAAAATACATATTTTTTTGAAAATTTTGCAGTCAATCCTAGGCTATTATCAGCAGTAAGTCACTATATCTAGGTGATGTGATGACTGAAGACAGCCAGTCCACCATCATGGGCTCTATTTTAGGTGGTCAAGTTAGGCTGCCTTCCAGAGAGGCAAACCAACTGCCCCATGGTAAGGGTTGGATTTCATTTGGGGTCTGTTCCTCAAGAGCTATGGGGATGAGATGACGCAATGTAACCAGCCAGATGCTGCCTGTTCTTCCAACCAGTAGAAAGTGGTCATTCCCTGTCCAAATTGAAGATACTCAGGCTATAGATGATAAGCAATGGCCACCTTTACTGGAAACTAGGGCAGAGGAAAGAAATGTTACAATCCTGGGGTTTAGCCTGACTTGAGGTTATCACACATAACCAGTGGTCAAAAACTCCTACATCCCTAGTGTCTAAGCAACTAAAGAAGAGACAAGTCATTGTTCTGCTCATGAAAGGGTCCTGTCTCTCCCTCACACCTGTCTTGTCCCCGTATTTCTTTTTTGTCCTGATCTGAACTTCAACTCATCTCACTGTGTTTATGAACCTATGAACCTTTGTGGAAACTTGTGGTGGCCTGAGGAAAGAGCGGCATGAAGGACAGAGAAGGCAAAGGACTGGAAGAAAGAGACAAATGGAATCCTCTCTTGGTGGCTATGGCAGCTTAAGAATGTCATGGAAATACGGTGTTAGTTCTCAGTGAGTGCTGGTGACTACAGACTCAGAGAAACAGCTGCTGAACTGCTCTGGTGTTCAGTAAGCATGGACCACCATCAGGCTTCCTGATTCTCAGCATGGTTCTGGCTCTTCCAGTGTGCAGTCCTCTAGAGCTCCTAGAATGGGCTGTTTTACCCTACTTCTGGCAGACAGTGGCTTGAGGTCTCTGTCCTGCCTTCTCCCAGTGAGTGTTTCTAAAGCTCAACTCATATGTCTAACAGTGCTTTCTGCCAGAGAAAACATTAGGCTGGAAGGAGCCTCTTCATGGACTTGATATCACTTCACACAGACTGATGTAGTCTGTCAGTTACTGCTTTATGGCATGGACTCCGGTGGCAGTAGCTCCCTGTGTTAAAAATGGCTGTTTGGGGATTTTTCTCCTTTTTCTCATGACACAGTCCAGCCTCTCTTCTCCCCAAGCTGCTCTGTCTTGCTCCCTGAGCAATCAACACAAAGTGCAAAGATGTAATCTCAACCCTGAGGCTCTGACACATTGCCATGAGCCACATTCTGCGTATCCAAACTAGTTCCAGACCCAGAAGTGTCAGGTCTGTGATATCAACTAACTCGCTCTTTATTAATGAACATCTGAGAACATCTTAATTGCAATATCTAACCGCAACATAAAGGCAGCAATTTGTCCCAAAGCACCAACTTTCTCATGGTTAATATCAGGATTCTGAACTTGGCAAAGGCATCTAAATCACTTTCTCACTTATGAAATATTTGTCCTTCTAAATCAGAATGATCTCTTCTCTGAAAGACGTTATTGGAAACGCCAGCTCCAGTCAGAGCTGAGAGGAGTAAGCAGGGTGTTAGAGGTTGGCAGGAGAGGTGCCTGCCTGTCTCGTTTGTTGTGAACAGTTTGTGACATGGTGTTAAATGAATAGTCTCATTTTACAGTGTGTTACAGAATGGTTTGGATTTTACCATGAGAAAGAAGTTTGTCTGTGTCCCGCAGGAATTGGCTGGTCAGGGTTCTCGTTACAAAAATAAGAGGTCTGCTCTGAAAGATCCCTTCATCTAGATGTTTGAATAGATTACAGAGTAATGAATGGAAAGAAAGGGTCGTGCATGCTACAGTGATACAGAAACTTAATAGGTGGGTGGAGCACAAATTAGCAGTAACAGAAAGATTAACTTTCTCAGCACTTTTTTACCATTGCAAAGTGATTTCCTACCTCATTCAAATGTCCACAAGGTGTGCACAGAAACTTTTCTTTGCACTGGCACCTTGAGAGATCTATAACCTTCCTTTCACCAGTTTGAATGTCTTGTCACAGTAATTTGAAAATTTAGTAGACAAAATGCCTCAACACCAGCACCTCTTCCAGCTTGTTTCCTGCTGCAGTGAACTGCAGACCATGACATTCCTGTGTGTAACAAGTCCCTCAGCACAGCCTTCTGGATCTTGTTTGCTTGGGCTCTTTCATTGTTTGGTTACAGAGCAGCCACATATTTCAGATATGGCTGTAATCTGGAAGGAGATATTTTAAAATGACATAACGAATTCCACGTGACTTAATGACCATAGATTGAATTTGGTGCATTTATAAATGAAATGGATAGTTTTATACTTGAAAGTTAGAAAATTCAGCCTGGGAGATGAAAGCCAAACTATATTTTGTCATCTTCACGTGAAGAGGGTTGGAACAATCTGATGTTTGTGTCTGTGATCTGTACAGGAAGATAAGGTGGGTTTCACCTGCAGGAACAGACACTGAGGTAGGTCAGCGGGAAACACTTTTGAAGAAAAACTGGCTCAAGAAAGAGTCTCCATCACCATAGGATTTCATGAACAGGGAAGTCAAACATCTGGCAGGAACAGTGGCGGTGTGGGTGACCATGGAGCTCCTTAGGGAAAGAAGTTAAATGATCTTTTGCATGGTGTGCCACTTGGCCCCATTCTCTGTGATACAGGTTATTAATAAGAAAGACTGTCCAGGCATAATAAAGATCCTTCCATTACAAAAACCTATAATAAAGCCAAAATCACACTAGGAGTTATTGCTGTGTCTGCAAGCAGCACCTTCAGTTTCACTCATTTCTCTTTGGCTTTCTGAGTACCAAGTAGCCACTTCTTTTCTTGAATTAGCAGTGTGTTTCCTGGTACCTTTCCACCCCATTCTATGTAATTTTCCTCATTAATTTTCTTCTGCCTGCGGTCTGATTTTTGTTATACGGGTTGGAGGATAAAGCAGCCTCTACTTTGTGTTTCACTCCTGGTACATACTCACTTCCTTGAACTAAGCAGAAGCGAAGCCTCTCCAAAAGAGTAATGTTGTTGCAGGTAAAACCAAAAAAGTGGAACCATAAAAGTTTTATGGGAATGTGCCCAGTAACTTAGCACCTATGCAGTAGAGCACAGCAAACCCTGTGAGAAAAACACTGAACAGCTTGGTAGGTGATTCACAGATGCATCTTATATTTTTATGGGGTGTGCCTTATGTACCCTATAGTATTATAGGGTGTAGGGATAACGTTGGGAAGAGCACAGATATCCGCTTCAACCACTGACCGCCAGAATCCATCCCAAATGTGCTCCTCATTAGAAAGGGCCCTGCTTTCCAGCTGCATCTTTGTACTTCAGTCTACTCATTCCTACTTGTGCTATACTGGCTGAAGGCTCTGGCCTGAAGCCCACGCCCTTCTCCCTGTGCTCCTTAAATTTTGCTTTTTCCCCCGTTTGATTATTTTTCCCACAGAGCACAAGATTACCCGTACGAGTTTCAATTTCGGGTACCTTACTCATAGTCAAAACACAATGGGGGGGAACATTGAGTCACCACTGAGGGTTTGATACCCAGCTCCCACAGGAAATCAGTAGGAACAGAAATGTTATTACACTTTGTTACTATACTTTTGACCTTTTCTTTTTTCTTCTGTTTTGGCCCTCATAACTATGTTGAAACTCACCAAGTGCACAGTGAATTTCAAAGGAAGAATTTTGTCTTTCTTGGAACCTGAAGAGCATCAGGACAGTGTCTAATTATCATTGTACAGCAATATGAATTGGCAGGTTAGGTTCCAAACTCTCTAAATATCCAGCCATAATATTTAACCTGATGACTTTCTGTGCAATTGATTTGACAGTCTAGGCTAACCTATATGAAAAGAAAGATTTTCACATCTTTTAAATTTGCCATTCGTTTCATTTAATTGACTGATCCTGTTCTCATATTACGGGATATATTACAAACCTGTCTCCCAGGAGAACTTGCAACTCTTGCTGACATTCCAGTCCCAGGTTGTTAGACATCACCAGGAATATGAAAATATTGGTATTGTGTCTTCACACTGAACCTGACAATTGCTTTTCTTGAGATATACAACACATTAAATGGATTACTTTTAATTTAATTTTCTCTCCTACTGAAATCAGTGTGAGATTTTTTGTCACCATCAATGATAATGCAATCAGACACCAATAGTACGAAGCAATGTATAGAAAGATTCTGTGCAGACAGTAAATTGCTGACATTTTTTATGGCCTGTGCAGAAATTAAACTAACATTGCCCAATGAAGTGTTGGTCATGAGTCAGGATTTTCCACTGCATTGGCCCAAAATGTTCTAATAGAAGGAAAATAATTAAACTCCAAAACAGTTTGTTGCCTACTCTTCTGAAATATGACCCTAATAAAGTAAACAAGAACCTGGCTATAAAGAAGCGTGAATTTCATACTTAAAAAATAAAATTAAATTAAAAAAATAAGGAAAATATAGTTAATTGGATATTATGGTGTCACTAGCTAAAGAACCTTGGGTGGCATTTCTAAATTATATTGGCCACTTTCAGTGATACAGATGCATATGCTCAAATAATTCCTTGGCACCCTCTGTGTTGTGCAAAATATTTGGCCAATGGCAATTAATCCACTCCAGGAAATGGTGTCAGGAAATAAGTAATGTCTAATAAGATGGAAGGCATTTTCGAGCAGAGTTTTTTATAACCCCACTGCCAGGAATGAGCACTTTTGGCTCCTCCCCTCTGCCCTACGTTGAAGGATTTATCTTATTTATTTTGTTAAACTAAAAGTTCAAGACCATTAAGGAACTGCAGTTCATCTTTAAGATGAATTGCAAACCCACTGCGCAGTATTTCATATTAATGATCCGGTGCATACTGAACAGCAAGCAGAGAAGCAGGATGCCAGTTCTCTCTTTGCTAAACACAGCAAAATAGTCCAATCTAGAAACCAATTAGCATTGGTAGAAAAATACAATTCTTTCAGTTATCTAAACTATAGCCTATGAATAACTTTAATCAGGAAATGTAAACCTTTCTGGGCCGCAACTGAGTTGCACACAAATCAGAACTTGAAGGCTTACCAGCCAGAGTTCAAAGTTACTGTTCCTCTGTAAACAGCTCCCCAATGAACTAGTGAACATTTAAAACCTCTGTTACTTGAATTTTACACGAGAACACATCTATCACTAGGTAGTTTCGTTTTCCAGGAAAAGATAGCTGCTATGCTAGGAATTATTTCAGCCTTTAATGAATTTTCTATTTGAGTTATTAATGTGCATCCAATGTGGGTTACAACATCGTGTGTAACCACTGATATCTGGCTTTTAAATGATCAGTGGTTAACAAATAGCTTTTTAAGCTATTTAATGAGAGCTAAGGAAAGGATTTTTTCTTGCTCTGTATCTGGAAGGAGGTGGGATGAAGCAGGCTGCAGAGCATATCTTCATGCCAGGGACACAACTTTAGCTGCTAAAGTAAAATGATGCTGGCCAGAGACTGAAGAAATGCCTTTACAGTGTGATCATATTGATATTGAGATCAGACTATCATTTTTATTCTGTTGTTTTGGGGTTTTTTTCCAATTAAAAACAGCCAACAACCTACAGAAAACATTAAGACAATGTGAGAGGAGTCTCTTATTCTGTAAAAAAAATGTAGACAAGGGAAACTGCTTTGTTTCTCTATATTTTTCTTACTGAATGGAACTGTTATTTTGAACAGGAAGTGCATCTGTAAAGCATCGAGCAATCCTTTGTTGTGCACATGTGGTTAGAAGGCCATATAACAATGATGGCTCAAAAGAATGAATACAAGAGGAAACTCCCATGGATTTGTCTGTCCATAAGGCAATGGAAAGAGGGGAACACGGGTTTCTTGTTAGGTGCCTCATATACTTGTATTTCTCTCTCTTGAAGTTCACTGAGAGCTGAGCTGCAACGGTCTGCCAAGAATAACAGCATGACTCTCAGACAACTATTTCTTTTAAGGGCAGTAAAAGGCAAAGGAGTTATTCTTGGCCTCGCAACACAATTGCATGTTAGTACTTTTTGTATATAGCAGACCAGGCAGATATACGGACTTTTGTATGTTCTTCCCTATTGTTAATAATAGTTACTGACTTCTTCCTGTTTCAAATTCTTTTTGGGCCTCCAATAGCAATTTTCTCCCAGATTGTAGCAAGAAAATCCCTGACACTTTCAGACTCACAACGTTGTTTTTTAAACAGGAGTGTTAACTGGGGCTCAGTCAGAAACCAGCAGATCCTCATGAGGGAGAGTTGCTTATGAAGTCTCTGATATGTGGTTATTTGTGTTTAACCAGATAATGCCATTGGTGACATGGGACTGAACTCCTGCAGCAAAGAGGGTTTTTGGAAGAGATGTAGGGGGATGCACAGATTCAAGCACCAAAACCAGTCAAAGCAGTATGTGCATTTCAAGTGAAGAGCAGTTCAGCATGTTCCTCAGCACTTTGACTGACCAAGGACAAAATTGTGATGCTGATTACACTTTCCTAAAGTCTTTCCTGATGACCTGCCAAACTACGTCGTTCTTCTTCAGCTCGGTGCTGTGTGAGATTTCATCCAAGACTCCATGCCCCCATGCCCTCCCTTGTTTCTCCCTTGTGTGCATCAGCCCTTTGCAGCTGAAGATGCTATTCCCTGTACAGAGAGGGTTCTAAATGGAAAGTAGTAACTTAAAACATCATTAAAGAACATTTAGAAAATGCTTTCTTCAGACAAGACTGCAGAGGAATATAAAACAGTTTGTGATTGCTAGATTGTGTGGAAAACATAACTAAAACCAAATAATTGTTTCTCTAAAAGTTATGTAAATCCTCTAGTGTCTGCATTGATTGTCGCTTTCATCACACTGCTTTAGCTTTAATAGATTTGCTTCTCAGTGATTAAATCTCATCACCCTTTCATTTGACTCTGCAAAGGCACTGGGAAGCCCAAGGATTGCTCTGCAGCAGCTCTTGTGCATTTGTTAGCAGTGGCCTGCGCTCCTCCTTGCCCTGTCCTTGACTGCATCACCCCTCCAGGACCAATCTTGACATCTCTCTTACTTGAAACAACCCGTATCCATTATGCCAAAAAAAATAAAAAATAAAAGTAATAATCTGCCAAAGAGGGATTTACAACCCCTTTCTGAACATGGCTTTCCCACAGCAGGAAACATCTCAGCATCATCAGGCCAGTTGAAACGCCCTGAATGCCTTATCCAAACCAAAGATGTCTAATCTCTTTGAAGTCCACACAAAGATATATTTAGAGCACTTGCAGCACTGCAGGTGTCCCAGGAAAGAAGTGCCACATGTGCTGCTGGTCCGATGGTATTGATTATGCAGAAAACTTAATCTTTAAACTCTCTGTCACTGTGTCAAGTCCCTGTCCCTGTGGGATACATGAAAGGCAGATGCAAAAGCCAGAGGGCATCTGAGCCTGTGCCAAAGCAGGAAGAGAAGACCTCTTCAGAGTCCAACCATGATCACCCACTTATCACCAGGGGAGCCATCACTCTCCACAAACTGCACTGGCTGTAAACTGCTCCTGACAGTTTTAATTTCTCCAAAGGATGTTTTTATTGGACAGTCTCTCTATGTCTCCTGTTGACTTTTATGAAGGGCATCACACTTCTGTCTTTTTGTCATGGTGTGGGAAGCTCAGAAAGTATAATGGAGGGACAAAACCACTGAGATTAAGTAAACAAGAAAACCCCTTTTTAAATAATTAGTTTCTTCAATTTATTAAAAAAAATAAAAAAAAAAAGGACAAGGACAAACTGCACAAAACCAGGCTTGAAGCAACTGTACAGTAATCCAGTATAATCCCCTTTACACTTCACTGTATTCTCTGACTTCCTGGTCATACCCCAGGGATGAAGTTGACACTGAAAAAGCAGGTAGTGGAACAAGGAACATGGCAAAAGGGTTGCTCTTCAGAACAAATCAAGAGGGAGGTGTCATCTCCATGAACTTTTGGTTGATTTAGAAGATATACAGCAGTATGGAGCACGTTTTGGTAACCAGAATGAAGATATGCAGAGCTTATATAAAATGCTACAGAGCCTGAAAAACATCTCCTTGCTGTCACAGGGAAATAAAGATACCACCAAGGGAGTGTACTGCATTAAAAATTGACATGGACAAGTAGTTGAATTCTTCACAGGCTTCAATTAGCTATTTAAGAAATGACAATGTTTATACTCCCTCTCTCTCATCC
Organism: Gallinago jamesoni; assembly: GCA_025769975.1. Taxonomy (NCBI): domain Eukaryota; kingdom Metazoa; phylum Chordata; class Aves; order Charadriiformes; family Scolopacidae; genus Gallinago; species Gallinago jamesoni. The sequence goes on from JAOQGH010000012.1 coordinate 145,404,622, forward strand.
TTTTGTCTGCTTCATCTCTGGGATTCTATATTTTCCTCTTCAATGTGTTTTTCTTACTCATGCGCCCTTTTTTTCTTCTGGGGAGCCCAAGAAAGGCTGTTTCACACGGGAGAGGTGTTAACTCTGAGCAAAACACGATAATGCTCTTTTGCTGTGGAAGAGAAGATCTTTCCTTCTGCAGGCAAAGGTTCGTTTATGTATCCACCATGCACTGACAGAGCAGGAAGAGAACATGAACAGTGGAGCTCATTTCTTGTTCACCAGTTCTGAGGCTATGCTCCTCACCCAGGATCACCTGCCAACAGCACACTTCAAAGGGAGGGGCTGCCTTTCATAAGTTCCTCTATTTAGACCATGAGTAAATTCTCCTAATTTATGATTTTACAGATGTTTACTCTAAGGGTCCAAGAAAATACTTGAGATCAAATTGAAACAAGTTAGTAGGACTCAAGTTTAAGTTCAACTTGAGTTCCTGCAGCAGAACCGAGAGAGGTAATGAAGGAAAAATGCAAAATGCAGAGAAACTTTCTTCATGCCATGAACAAAGGAGTAAAAATGGGAAAAAATCCTACTTTCACATTTTCTGTTGAGGAACTGTGTTAGGTAGCATTAACTAGCACATGTAGCTGACATATTTAAGTATACATGGGCTGGAAGGGATTGAGGATAAGACAAGTAGGAACACAAAACCGGTTGTGACGCAAGTCATTACACACTTAGGATAGACTTCTCTGTCAGATAAAATCCGTTACACAGCAGAGTCACCCACTATCTTGTCATACTGCATATTTCTAACTGAACAAAAACCATGCCAGTAAGATAATACTGGCTGCTGTGATTCTGTGATCCTCTGATCTCTCCAGCAGGAGAATTTGTGAATTTGAAGCTGCTCTTCATGACATCCACTTGATCCTGCATTTGAAGAAAATCTAGTCATCAGTCTGGACTCCATGATCTCCGTGCAGGTTTGGAATCTGCAAAATAATTCATCCATCCACAGATTGTGTGGTTCCCTTTTTACAATGTACCTCTCCCTTCCTAAAGGAACAGTAGTGCATAAAAATTTCAGTAAAAATATCAGTAAATTCTATAGGTACTCTATGAGGTAAGCACCATTTGCTTTCTGGCCCTAGTAATACAGTTGATTGAATGAGCCTTTGAATCTCTTTTCCCTAAAATCTGTTGCAGTCCCTTGGAGATAGCCTGTGAATGTTTGTGGATGTTGGATTAGCTCCGAAGGGACTAATTTCCAAAGCAGTAAAAGATGCAATGCTGATTTGTGTGGAAAACAGGCTGCTCAGGCGGATGAATGCTATTTTGTTATGTGACCAGAGGTCTGTGTACTTCTACATTGATCCATGGTGGTGAGATGGTTGTAGGAGGCAAGAAGAGGGGACTGCAACCGCCCTTGCTGCATCAACTGTAATCACAGATAAGACTTTCCAACCTGATTTTCAGGATATTTTGGACTAAATCCAGTGATTCTTGTCTAGTTAGCATTCAGCCAGACCTCTCACTGAACTCAGAGGAAGCTCTAGATAAGAAAAATGCAAAGTCAGGATGGAGAGCCAACTGCCTTTTAACCGCAATTTCTTACTGAAATCAACTCCGAGCTTCGCTTATGTGCCAGATGGTGTTCAGCTCCCGTGTCAGCACACAGCAGGAAAGACAGCTGGAAGTTTGCATAGCACGTTCCTGCCTTCCTGGGTCCATCATGCACGGGGGACAGATGTGGTTGCAATGCCACCGCGACTGAGTCCTGTCCCAAAAGCTGGCAACACGGAGTGAGGCACAGGCTGCGAGATTTGACCTGTCAGTCCCCTTGCACCTGGTTAAAAGGTTTGTGAAGGCATCACCTGTGAGAACTGGGCAGATGGCAAATTTGACTATTTCAATTTGTGTTATATTTCATTAACCCCTTAACTTTTTAATTTGACTGCTCTAATAAATTAATCAAATTTTATGAGGCTTGTTTCTTCTGCCAGGTAGGCAAACATCACCAATATCAAAATGTAATACAAAGGCAAATACTCAGGATCATCAAGACACCCTGTATCCATAGTGATTCATTTATGATGCATTAAAGTTATAGTGCTTTAGGCTAGTTCAACTGTTCAAACACATTAGAAGGAGTGCTTCAGATAACTCCATCTTGGGAACAGAGAGATATTTCAGAAAGTGATGTGTTCAGGGAGCTTAAAAAGCAAAATGTGTCATCATGAATGGTTTTAATAAGTGATCTGAGATTTAGACATCCTGAAGGCAAAGCTAATTTACCCTTCCAACCATTTTGTCATATTTACTGCTTAAATTTCTTGAAAAAAATTTAAAAATTGGGGGGTACATTTCTTGCTAAAAATATTGTTTTTCTTTTTTCTCCATGCAAATTGAATACCTGATGGAGACAAGGAACAAATCTTTGCCTTTATGTTGTCTGAAAAAGAAAAATCATTTTGTAGTAATGTTTTGGTGACAGTATTTATTAACAGGCTAGAAACCCTGATGGACCCAGGCAAAGCTTAATAATGTCTGACAAGCCGTTCGCAGTAAAACTGGTTAATGTCACCTTTGCTTAGCTCAGATGTTTTAACTTCACTTGCCCCTTAGCCCATTATGTCAAAGAGGTAACAATAAATGCTCAGGAAAGACAAATTAGCTTTATTTCTGTGTTCAAATGGAAGAAAGCAATACAATAAGCAAAATCAGTCTATTGTCTATACACTGTATAAAGCTGAAAGTCTTTTTCCAGCAAAACTCCGTATTGGATACACAGCCTAATCCCACAGCATTTTCTCCAGAAAAATTGCCCACAGGGCTGGAGATCCCTAATGCAGAAGAAAAGTCACATACAATTAACTCTCCTAATGATACTAGAAAGCCTTTGTAGGTTCAATGAATCCCACTATTTCTGTCACACAGGGCTCCCTGCCAGATGTGTAAGAAAATTGCAATTAAAACCAGCCAAAAATGTTCCAAATTGCTAGCCTTAACTGTGTCCTCTTCAAAATTGGGGAAGGGAGGAGATACAGTGAATGAACAGTAGATACTATGAACTTTAATTTATAATTTCTTATAATTTTTCTGCCTGTCCTTGTGAGAAGAGCTTTCAAAGGAAATTGCCCTCCTAAAATTTAGTCCAAATTTTATGCCACAGTGTACTGTAAAAAATTGAAATACATTATCAAAATTACTTCAATACCAAAATTATTATAGTAAAAAGCATAGTATGCATCGTATGTTTAGCAGCGGTAATTTCAATATTAATAAATGACAAACATAAGTAATTACAAGGATAATTAAGTAATCATAGTTATCTGGGAAATAACATTAAAAAAAAACATTAAAATCAGGTGCATATTAAAAAAAAGCATCCTAAAACTACCCCATTTTTAAAACCTGTATTAAGTACTATTTTTCTTTGACTGCCAGTGTTACATTATTTCCCTTTGCAGGAAAGCATAATCTAAATAAAAAGGCTGTGGTTTTCAATCCAAGACACCATTATCTTAAATTAAAATAGTATTTCACCTAATTACAGGAAAAGCATAAATAAAATTCCTGTCCAATCTTACATTGTCATTCCAGCAACACAGTACAAATACTATATTCCAACTGTGAAGCTTATTTCTCCCAGATTTCAATGTCTGGTTATTTTCTCACGTGTCTTAGAGCTGGAGTTGGGCTGAGCAGAGATCTGACGCTGTGATAATGAGGTAAAATTCATAAGGAAACAAAGGGCTTGTTCCATTTAAAGGCTTTTTTTAACCCTTTTTCTGTATCATAGTAGGAAGAGAGAAACAACTTTTGGGACTTTAACACATTTGTGACCTGTTCATTGATAGAATTCTTTACCAGCTTATCTTATTAATTGCTTTATGTGAATTAATAATGCATACACATTAGATCTGGAATCTAACTTTTGTCTTTGTGGTAGGAATTTATCAGAAAATCTTTTTTTACCTAACCCACTTCTCTGAGGTATCCCTTCAGTTTTCTCAGGGGCTTATAGAAGGTGAAACTGTTTCAAATAGGTCAGAAACCTTTATTCTCTACATAACTATTTTTAAACTTGCTTCTTTACAGTTTTATATAAGTAGTCCTTGAAGATGAAACCACTTTTTGTCAGAAGCTTTCTTTTCTGAAGTTGTGTCTGTAACCAAGAAAAGTTACCAAATTAATATCCATATTTACTCCTAAAGCAATTACAAGTAACTCTACATAACACTTATGTGCTATATGTAAAGTTATTAAACTTTCAGTTAAATAACAGGAAATGAAGATATATAGCACTTTGAAGGGCACAGCTGAGAAAAATAGGTTCGAATTCTTAAAGATCACTAAATTTCCCACCTCTGTGAGGTCACATAACATGATGGAATTACCCAACCTGAAAGAACCCGTCCTCATGACTCCCTGCTTGTAAAGGTCAAAACTTTAAAAGAAAATAATTTTTTATGAGACTTTTATGTGTTTACAAAACATGTGTTTCCCTGAAAGGTAAGATCATATCTATGATATCTTTTGTCTCTCCCTTAAATTTGTCTTATTCTTTAATAAAATCAAGCAACAGAAACTTCAGGTTCATTTACCTTCTGACCAAATATGTCAGGATTCATGACCTGATATTTGCAGTTTATTTGCAACCTTGAAACTAAAAGTTTCTGTTAAAGATTCTGTATAAACAACAAAACATAAAAAATTATGTGGATTTTTCAAAACATGTAATGAAAAAAATAGTAAAGAAAGTTAGAGCATGGTTAGGTTCTATAAAAACTGCTTTTTAGAGTCTTTCCTCAACACACTTTGCTGTAATACTGTTTTATGACCGAAAAAACATTAATCTTCCAAATTAATCCAACATTTGGATTGTTCCTATGAGATAGCTATCTGAAAATTTCTAGAATATCTGAGCAGTTAATGAAACAAGCAACAAACCCTTACTCAATTTTCAAACATAATATATATTTCAATATTTTACACCACATAAATGTTTCACTAAGACTGCAATGACCTAATAAGTACAATCAAATTATAATAAGATAGTTAGTGGTTTTAGTGATGTAATTGAGTTTGGGAGACGAATCAATCAGAAGAAGAAACTTTTCCATTGAAATTGTTTCACTGCAGAAGTGAAGCAGCACGGGTTTCATATCTTTATTTTCTTCTCAACAACACAAGCAGCAAGAAAGTGAAAATTTCATGAGGGTGATTGGAGAAAGAGGGTAACTGGAGGGCTGAACCAGGTAAGAGAAAAAGGTTCTTCAATGCCTTCCCTCCACAATCGTCCATGTCATCAGAGCTCCAGCCTAGGACCCTTGTGGGCAAGCTCTGTAGAAGAGTTAGTTGGTTGGATGGATTTGGATATAGAGTTCTCACCTCTTTCCAGGTCATCACTGAGATAGTCTAAAGAGTAATAGGGCCAAAAATATTGCCTGCCTTTGAGTGAAAAATAGCATCTTGTCCAGTGCTGTCAGTCCAGTGCTTTCCATGAATAGAATAGAATGGAATAGAATAGAATCATAGAATATTTTGGGTTGGGTTGGAAGTGACCTTTAAAGGCCGTCTAGTCCAACCCCCTCCTGCAATGAACAGGGACATCTTCCACTAGATCAGGTTGCTCAGACCCTGCTCCAACTTGACCTTGAATGTTTCCGGGGATGAGGCATCTACCACCTCTCTGGGCAACTTGTGCCAGAGTTTCACCACCCTCACAGTAAAAAATTTCTTCCTTATCTCTAGTCTTAATCTTCCCTCTTTTAGTTTAAAGCCATTACCCCTTGTCCTGTCACAACAGGTCCAGGTGGGATCTCACCAGAGTGGACTAGAGGGGAAGAATCACCTCCCTTGACCTGCTGCCTACATTGCTTTTGATGCAGCCCAGGATATGATTGGCCTCCTGGGCTGTAAGCATACACTGTTGGCTCATGTCCAACTTTTCACACACCAGTACCTGCAAGTCCTTCTCAGCAGGCCTGCTCTCAATCCCTTCATCTTCCAGCCTGTATTGATACCATGGGTTGCCCTGACCCAGGTGCAGGACCGTGCACTGGATTGAACCTCATGAAGTACACATGGACCTACTTCTCAAGCTTGTCCAGGTACCTCTGGAGGCATCCAGTCCAGACTTCTCCCTGTATTACTCCATTGACTTAGCCCTCACCCCACAGATTTGATTCACTGGTTTTAATGAGGTTGGCTTTCCTCTGGAATACTTACTGCAGTCGTCATCCAAGGCCCAGGAATGTGCCCAACGTTGGGAACAGTACAGGACTTCTTGGGATCAGCCGGGATGATTCTGTGTTGGCTGCTCACTGAGTGTTCTCATGTCTCCTTGCTGATGTGTTTAGCCTTGTGCCCTGGGAGTTGTGGTTTTAGTGGGAGTTTTTAAAGACATTGCCATTGCTATGAATGATCACAGATGTCATTGATAAAGTGGGAGAGGAAAAAACCTTAGTGTCAAAGAAGTGTTATCTCATGCTTTGGTCTTTTAGCTGGTGGTCTTTTAGCTCCTGTAGGAGGTGGGAATGGTAAAAGATCATCCTCTTAGACACCTAGCTGGATGCTTCAGATTTTTTCACCAGATTTTTTTTTAGGAAAAATACAGTTCTGACTGGTGGGATTCAATGTATTTTCACATTTCTCTGCAGATATGGGTCCAGTTTGCTTGCTGGGACTATGTGGGAATATCCCAGCTGCAACAGCCTGCAGCAGCCTCTGATACTGGTGGTGGTGGTTACTCCGTAAGCACCTTCCCTGTTCACCTTTGAGTACCTGAAGGGCTGAAACACTCTGGTGTAACTACTCTGAGGATATTCTCTGGAGTTAGTGAGTTGCAGTTTAATTACTCAGATTGCATAATCTACAGATTGCTCCTAGTCATAAACTCATGGAAACAGTATAAATCACAACCTACCTGGAGCCAAAAACAGTCTAACTGGGTACCTTATACATTTTTAAGAAAATTGTTCCAGTTGATTTATTTGTAAATGCTAAAAGCTCTTTTCTTCTCTATGAATGAGAGAAGTAGGCAGAAGAAATGTGTCTCACATCATACTCTTGCCCTGCTGCAAATCCTGTCTACACTATCATAAATTAATCCTACAGTTAGAAACAAATGTGAAATCAAGTTTGTGAACCAAATTGTTCTCCAGGGTATCAAAAATTCACATGGAACAAATTTGAACAATGAGCCTATGTTAATAAAAGTACTGCATTCTAGAGAAGGCTGCAAATATTATTTTTCCTAGAAAATATTTTTTTCAAAATTTTATTCAGGAAAAATTAATTAAATATTGTTCTTTCCTCATACTCTCTCTTATTTCTTTTCTTATTTGTCCCATAAAAAACCCCAAACAAACAAACAAAAAATGTGAAATTGTGAAAGTACATACAGAGACCTTTCATCAGAAAACATTGCTACATGTGTTTATGTGTTTAAAAGAAATCTGTAACTGGGGACCAAAAACACTTTTGAAAACTCAAAGCTTTCTTACATAGATTTTATAAAAAGTCCAAATAAGAGTCATGGAAAAGTTCTATTTGGCAAAATACTGTTTTCTGACAAGATGTGTTTTCTTGGGAAAATGGTGAATCATCTTTAATGTTTTGTAAGATGTTGATGTCTTTGGTGATGTTACCCATACAGTCACTTTTCTTCTCATCCAGTAAGGAAGCCATTGTTTCATTTATTACTGTGACTGGTGGTTATATGTTGTTATTTTTCAAGCTTAATTTCTAAAATTTTCTAGTTCTCTTAATTTTAGAGTTTTGTATAAAAATGTGAATTCCAAGAGCTGCAGAAGCAGAAGGCAGAAGAAAAGAAGGAAGAAAAAAAAGGAGAAAAAAAAAAAAAAAAAAGAAGAAAATAAATCTTGCATACGGGTAGTCTAAATTTACCAGATATACCATGGGGGCTAAATGAGTTTCATATACCTTCCAGTCAGATTTCTAATCCCTACAATTCACTAGTGAAGAGATATATTAGTTCACGTGGGCATGCACAGTCTGGGTCACTTTCCTAAGGGGAGTTACAGGCTTGTCCTGACATCAAACACTACTCATGGGGGCTCAAATTTCCCCTAACACTGCCTCCACCAGGTGTTACAGCTGCTTCCACCTATGATTCACATTTTTGATCAATCAACTTGTGAAGGACAGAGGGTCTGCAGAGTCACTGCTCACTGTATCATCAAGCAAACTTTAGTAGGAGACAGTAAGACTATCATGATGATGAAGACAATGCTTATAAATTAGCACATCTCCCTGGAGTTTACCAATCCCTTAGCCACCTAAAGCCTAGGAAATCTTTTCTAACATGAGAGGGTTAGAGAAAGTAATGATCAACTAACCAGGAAACATTTGATTAATTCACTATCTTTGCTGTACAAGAAGCCCAGAAGAGGTCAAGCAGTAGTGCAGAAGCTGAAAAGCCAAAAACCAACCTCAGAAAAGCACAATCTGACTAAATTACACCACCTAGGACCCTAAATTCTTGTTAACTTCCAAAACAGTGCATTAAAGTTTTCCAACTCTATCTTGTCTAGTTATTCCTTTCAATTCAGTTCACTATGTGGAAAATGGTGAAGAGATGGACATTTTTACGTACTGAACAGCTTCTGATTTATGATTAGGGTGTCATCTAACTGTGTTATTAGCATCCCAGTTCATCTTAGTTTCTGAAATTACTTTGAAGAGAACAAAAAAGAATATCCCAGAATTTTCAACATGATCTAAGGTTAGGATGACAGCTTTTTAGATCAGGCTTTATTTTCCAGGCTGAATACAGAGGCAGGCTCTTGTGCAAGGAACATCTCACACTATGGCACCCTTACCCAAGCTTCAGGGGAAGACTGTAAAATATGCACTCAATTTTGTCTCTTATTTTCATTCAGATGATGAATAGGAAATCAACACTATATGCTATGCTGCAGGGTGTCTTCCTCATAAGACTATTTGTATCCAGAAGTGCAGATAAACTAAACCTCAATTAACCAGATCCGGTTATAATCCCTCCCAATGGGCACTCAACCTTTTTAAAATGAGGTAACACTGTAACTTGTTAATTTAGCTAAAAAAGAGCAATAAAACTGTCTGCTTAGGAAGACAAAGCATGGCTAATGATCTCTGAGTGCTGGGTTCCTGAAATCTTTTGGACTCCCAGAAGCCTTTACTGCATCAGTCCCACTTATTTCATATTCCAGGGTTGGTCTTCAGACTCAGGTACTTCATATACCTGCAAGGTTCACAACTGAGCATCCAGTTTTCTTCTCATTGGAATGGTTTTGCCTATTTCTTATATTTCATTAACTTTTGTGCAAGTGGATGGAAAATATTTCAAAATAAGAAATATTTCAAATAAGCACAGTATGCTTCTGAGCCTGAATTCACTGTTATGTATGTAGCGCTCTCTATCCTCTAAGAAAAGATCTATTTCTGTGGTTTATATTTTCTTTATGGAGCACAGTGATCAAAATAGACTGTGTATTTCAGTATGCCTTAAGGATGCACAGTAGTCTTTACAACAGCTGTGAAACAGGAGGGAAACAGGGTTCTTCATGTTAAATGGTGATTTTTTTATTCCCAGCATCTCTAAAGTCCCATTTTGACCCTTGATAATGTCCTTGCTTCCTCCGTCACTTAAGAAATATTGCTTCTATTAGTGTGGCAGTAGCATTATATTTCATACACTCACAACAATTTAAAGTACAGGGAGAACTGTCCCCCAGTCCCAGCAACTGTGCTCTTAGTCTGTTATTTGATTGCTTCTTAACAAGTCTTTCTAAACCTAAGTTGCTTTGGAAGTAATTTAAAACAGCATTATGTGTGTCAGTACTTGTTAGAAAGTTGTTTGGTTTATAGCTGAAATATACGGTGCTGATGGATTTAGAAAGAGCCCAAATCCTCAGTTACACAATGCTGTTCAACATGATGAATGAAGAATCTGGTCAAGTAAATTACCTCCTCATGCCAGCTGTTCTCTCTAATTTTATTGTGATTTCTGCCACTGCTGCATATACACATTGAAACTCTAACTGTTTTCTGCTTCAAAGAAATGATTGACCAAATTTACATTTAAAAATCAAACACCTGATAAAATATTGCATTTCAAGTGCCTGATTATTGTCTCAAATCAAATTTTTGCTGTGAATATTAAAGCCCCAAGGAGATTTAACTCTAACATTATCCCTGTCAATTTGAAGTTTATGTGTCCCCAGGTCTGCGACAGATACAGATCTATCTCACTGGATCCTGAGTTTTTATGAGTGATTTCTGAATCCAAAAGAAACCTAAAGAACTACTTTAAGCACCAGCTGTTTGGTTGTTTTATTTTTTTCTCAGACTGCTTTTTATTGGGGAAAAATCATGGCTTTTGGTTATTTCAAGAGTATACTTGAAAAAATAGCTGTCAGTGTAACTTGGGTAGCTTTGCATTTTAGAGTTATACTGTGGTAACTCTTCTTGGATCCTTCTCTGCTGTAGTTTTGGGTGTTGAAGTTATTTATGAGATGATGCTAACGCTATGGAGAGATAGAAAAGTTCCAAGTCTGACCCTGATCTAACATATATCAAGAGCAACTCCTGCTAAAGCTCATTATGAGATTGGTGAAACAGAGAGCAGATTCTAGCCCGGTATGACTCCTCTTAAACAATGCATTGTGCTGAAGTGTGGAAGCACTTTTAATGGCTTTGGATAACCATTCATCTGAGCAGTGTGATTCATGGCTCTGTCAAGTGTGGTGTCATGCCACCCTTCCCCAAATTTATTTCTATTTTGTTATTCTTTTATAAAGACCAATGTAGCATTTTAATGGGAATTGCCCCATGGCTAAGAAAGAAAAGAAGTTTTCTTTGAGGATATTTAGGTGAAAGTTAAGGACAAAATTTTATCTGAGTGCGCTAGTTCAGCCCACACCAGATACAAATGAGCATGAGAACTGTTGTTGGGTGAATATGAATTTACTTAAAAGCTCACATGGCCTGGAGTCTACATACAGTTGGACATATCCGTGTGTCAGCACTGAGAACCGAAATGTCTTACAGTCAAGACTTGTGATCTTTTAAAGTTTTCTGAAAGAAGGAGAGATCTTCAGGAATTACCAGAAGACAAGGAATTTGGCTAACACCAGGGGTAACCACATTGAAGCCTGATTCAGTGTGGAAAAGAAATTTCTGCTGATAGGAATATTTGAGAACAGTATTGAGGCTCAATCAAATATCAATTTAACATACTCCATGTCCAGTGTCGGGATTACATTTACGCACTGCCCTGCTTTCCCAACTGTGCTTCCTCAGCAGCCCAGAAGGGCAACTATTCCTTTTCTATTGTATCTCCTGCAGATTTTGATTCATCTGACAGTCTAGTTCCTCCAGATTCCTTTATCAGGGTAACTCTGCATGGTCCTGGACCACAGAGAAATATGTCATTCAGGTGTTACCATTTACAGGATAATTTTTCACTCAGCAGAAGATACACAATTTACAGAAACTGAAGTTATACAAACTCCCCATTCATGAAAAAATTTGCTGTTTCATAAGTTTTAAATTTCACATTACAGAACTATCTCAAATGAATGGGATGATTAGAATCTAATCCTCACAAATATTTCTATAAACAAATTACGGGTTGCATCCATGGATACTTTGGTTTGAAGTTGAATAAAAAATATCAGTAGAAAGCTTTTCTCAAAAACATGCTATTATTTTTTTATTATTATTTGAACAAAAAATTGCTTAGTGTTTATGAAAACAGTGAATACGCTGGGGGTGCACAAGAAGTTGGGAGGGGACACAGCTGGGACAGCTGACCCCACCCACCAAAGGGACATGCCATACCATATGATGTCATGCTCAGTATATAAAGCTGGGGAAAGAAGAAGACATGGGGAGACATTCAGCGATGGAGTTTCTTTTCCCAAGTAACTGTTACACATGATGGATCCCTGCTTTCCTGGGGATGTCTGAACACCTGCCCGGTGAATGAATTCCTTGGTTTGCTTTGCTTGTTTAGAGGCTTTTGCTTTTGTCTATTAAATAATCATTATCTCAACCCATGAGTTTTGTCACTTTAACTCTTTCATTTCTCTCCTGTCTCACCCTGGGGGAGTGAGTGAGCCATTGTATGGGGCTCAGCTGCCAACTGGGGTTAAGCCACAAGAGCTAGTCAGCAACCTTTACTTGGTAGGCAGTGAGATTATGTCCTCTACAATTTGTCCCATCTAGAGACAGTTTAAATATAATGGTGTGACTTACATTCTTGAAGCACCTATTTTTCCACTGATGACAGAGGGAATCTGAGTGACTTGTAAACTGGATGCCAAATTTTTAGATATCTCAAAGTAAATGAAGTAAATCCACTCTTAAGTGTGGTATATTTAAGGTCTGAATTACATTAGTAATGCACTAATATCACAGTCCTTTCTATGTCTTAATTGTATTTATTTTCAAAAGAAAACTAAATCAACACAGATTATTGTAGGATGCTGATGACAGTGGAACAATGTCCCTCTCCTTCCCTCTTTTATCTGCTTCCAAAGGCAATGACAGTAAAATTTCTGTTGCCGTCATAACAGAAGCTAAACATGCATAAACTCAGTAGGGCTGTGCAAACAAAAAGATTTGCAGCATTATAATGAGCGAACAACAATATATGGTAGGGGTTTTTTTCTTAAGCTAAGCAAGGTAACTCTGAATTGCAGATTTTCTGGTATCGTCATACAGTGTAATGTCCTCTATGCTTCCCATCACTGTTAATGGATAAACTGGAAAATGCTTTACCCACTACTGAACCGTGTCCTTTCAAGCACATTTCTGTCTTCACAATAATGTAATGCTCTTTACCTTTACATGGTATTATCATCTCACAAGCATTGCAATTGCCAGTCTCGCCCAATGCCGGCTCAGTCTAGACTTATTTTCCAGGCTGGGATCAAACAGCCTCAGGAGGGTCTTCAATTGAAGCAGCCGCTAAAGCCAAGCTGTGCCCATGAGAACAGCTCAGCAACCTGACGAGGCTGGAGATGGAAAAGGGCAGTCAGATGATGTTAGAGCTAAAGAAATACACACTTGAAAATAAAGAAGGGAAATTCTGCAGTTTTACGTGGTGTAAGACAAAAAGGCGGAAACTGCTACATCTTAAGTTTTGGGTTTAGGGGACCCGTGCCCCAAGATTTAAAATGAAGGGAACTCATGCAAGGGGTTAAAGGATTCTCTGTTACATGACCAGAGGAACCATCCTTGCTATGTATACAATACGATCACTGATGTATGGAACAGATATCCATCCCTGTGCCCTGGTCTTCCCACTCTTTTACGTAGTCTTGTGTGGTAGAAAAGAGCAGGAGAAGAGAAACTGTTTGCTAATGTCTGAAAAAAAAAACTGGCATGTGTGCATTCCTCCCTTCCCCATCCTCCTCTCTTTTTTTAACACCGAAGAAAGCCTGACTATGTTAATTTAGCTATGCATATGAAATTGTCCACTGTGTTCTCACATGCGATTCTTTTTTGTGTGGAGGAAGGAGCCTATAAACAACACGACTTTAAGCTGCTGCTGTAAACAGCCTCGTAAAACATAGGCTGTTTGTAAGGCAGAGCAGAGCAGCCCGTGCCGATGTGTGGTGCCTGTGCTGACTGAGGGACCGAAGTGGAGAATTCACTCTCTCACTTTATTATTAACACTCCTTCCTCATATATCCTTCATATCTCCCTCGCTTACGGGCTGTACACAGTTCACTTACATACGAGCTACACTGTTTCACAGGCTACGCGGCATCGGCATCAGCAGCACTGCTCGTGTTGACACTAAAAACTTATAAAACCTGCCATTTTTGAGCAACTAGATCTTTGAGGCAAATTTACTAGGAGATATTTTAAAAATAAACTCCAAACAGTCTTTTTCCATACTCTTGGAATTCTACGTAATATGATGGATAGTGATGACATTAATTCTCTATTAAGGCTTCCCAGCAATTTTTAAAGCACCTTCCAGCAAGCAGTTTTTTAATTTTTTAAGAATCCACATATTTTATAAGGTTTTTTTTTCCTTCTGTCTTCATTTGGTTCCTCAGAGCAACTCCTCCATAGTTTGTTTGGGTATTTCATCTTTCAATTTCAGAAAACATTTTGTCAAGCTCAAATTTGGAAAAAAAAACACAAACAAATATGTCAAAGTGTGGGAAAGCATATTTGTTTTTTCCAAAAGCAACTAAATTTCACCTTTTATGCCAAGAGAAAAGCATAGAATTTTACAGTTCAAGTTTCCTTTGCTTTCGGTAGAATGGTATTCGAAAACACTTGTGAGCTTTTAAAGCAGCAGTTACATCTAAAACAAAATATCTGTAATCGAAAAGAAATCCTTTAATATAATAAAAAGTTTCATCTGGAAATATTACTTCACTGGCCACCTTAGAAAGAGAATTCTTAATTCTGTGAGCTGTTCCTGTTCTATAGAGGATTGTTCTTGAGACTTTTTTTGCCTGTTTTCAAATATTCCATACTATTTTTCCATCAAGGCCATGTGTCACCTTCAGACTGTACTGCGTGGTATTCAGCTTGCAATTTTCTTCATAGTTTTAATCCCAAGATTTCTGTTTATATCATGCTGAGACAACTTCTTTTTTTTTTTTTTTTTATACTGCACACATATCTGCAGACTAGCACATTCCTTGCTTTTCAGTTTTTTGCCAAGCCCTTTGTCTCTTCCAGGTTTTGCTTTCACATACAAGCCCATTGGTTAGGAGGTCACTACACCTGAAAAAGCCATTTAAATTTCCCTGAGCTGCAAAAATATTTCTCAGGAGAGTCTGCTTTCCTTCTGCTCTTGACCACAGTCCCAAAATATGGTCCTATAAATTGTGTCATTGGGATGTATTGGTGCAATCACTTGTGGGGCCAATACTGGACTCTTGGACAAGAAAACAGAGCTTGCTAAAAATACATTCTGCTTATTAAAAAAAGGAGGCTGTAATTTTTTTTCAAAATTCAGGTTTTCAGTGATCTGGTTTCCAGCACAGCCTTATAAACAGCTGCACTGGCGGACCCGAGGGAGCAGGAACCTGCTGCATGAGGAAAGAAAATGAGTAGTTGGGGGTTGTGAGGATGGTGTGAATGTCTTAAGCAGCTTTACCATCAAAGGAAACCAAGGTTGTGTAAGGGCACCCTTAGGAGTGTGTAAGCATTCTCGTAAGTCACTCCTCCCCAACTTTAATCACCGTCAGCACTTTATTCTCACCTCAGTGTAATTTTTCAGTACATTTTCCAATAATGAGAAAAGCAGACAGAATATTCTTTCACTGTAGGATTGCACAGAAAATGACTTTTTTTCTTCTTTCAACATAAAAATACGTGGATAGTTAGATAGATAATGATCTCTATAACTAGAAAAGATCTCTGTACGGAGGAGAAAATGCAGGCTTCTTGATTTTTGTGTTTAAGCAGTGAGTCATGTTACAAACTCATGTTGAACTCGCTGATCTCTAAATCTCACCTAAATCCCTTTGCAAAGGGTTGCTTTGTCAAATCTTGCTCTCTGATTAAATAGTGCCATTTAATACTTTTTGGATGGACATAGAATTTCAGAACCGCAACCTCTCTCTTTTTCCCCCTTTTTTGAGACCTTGGACTAACCTTTTTTTGGGTGTGTCCATCTTGACTCGCTGTCTTCCTGGGTGTTCATAGCATTTCCCAGTTCAGTACTGCCTGCACATTTTCATTAGTTTGCGGCTGTTTGCTCATGCTTCCATTTCATTGCAGTTATTAAACACAGTCACACGGCATAGCCCCTCTCCTCCCCCTATCCCACTAATAGGATTTGCTGTTGATCTCCCTGGCACGCCAAGGTATCTGGGTTTATAGTTAAACAATGAAATTTCATGGATATATTACTTTTCCCAGACTCATCCTATTATTGCAAACCCTGATTAAAGCCTTACATTTCCAATCTTTGTCTTTGCATTTTTATTCTAAACTAAGCATATAACCAGATTTTTCAAAGAAATCTTTCTTCTTGAAATAACGTATAATGGATAGGGACAAAAGAGAGTAAGAGTGAAAGGATACAAACACAGGAATGTTCCTCAAATGCAGTAAAAAATGTTATTGTATATATTTGCTATTGGAAACAGACGCATTGAGGATTGTGATGATTTGGAAAATTTAAATTGAGAAATAGTGTTTAAGTACACAGTTGGAAATTAAATTAATTTGGTCATAAAATGTAATTTAATTCATGTACCTGGAAAGTTAGGAAGCTCACTTCCTACATGTGGGTTCTAATTCCTAGTGTCTTTTCATTCTGTCACTTTTCTTTATTTTCCTGTTACTCTAGACAAAAATGAATAGGCCATCAATAACAGAAAAAAACAAGCAACTGAGAAAGGGAAAGCCTTGCAAACACAAATTGGGGAAAAAAAGATATTCAGGAAAATAAGAAAATTGTAACAGAGATAGTTCACACAGTGAACTGAAACTTTTTCTTTATATTCTGGATAAACCTTCTTAAAATGTGTCTGCAAATAACTGAATAATAGGGAGTTCCAATAAAGAGGTTGTATATCAAATCTTATCTTACAAATGAAGATTAAGTTTTAGTACAGGAATAAATAAGCCCAAGGTTGAAGAAACTACTACCTCACCTGTCCACAGGACCAAGAATCCTAAGGACTTCCACTCCAATTAAGTTTTCTTTTCTTTTCGAAGTTTAGGGACAATCTGTCTCTTCATTAGGCCTTCATAAAAGAAAAATGCCTCTCAAAATGCGGATGACACCAAGCTAGGTGGGAGCGTTGATCTGCTTGAGGGTCGGAAGGCTTTACAGAGGGATCTAGACAGGTTGGATCAATGGGCCAA
>JAOQGH010000012.1:145421495-145533202 GCA_025769975.1 Gallinago jamesoni
TTAATGTGGTTGGACTCGATGATCTCAAAGGTCCCTTCCAACCACTAAGATTCTGTGATTCTGTGATTCTGTGAAAATGTTTGGTAACAGCGAGCAGTTTTCTGTTGATCGTTTCAGTAATCACATATAATTGAACTTCCTACCTCCCTTTCTTCAGAAGATGCAGCAGAAGGTATGGACAACCACATCAAGGCAATGTGCTGCACCCAGTGAAAATTATCCTCCACCGTGCAGGATCCAACCTGACAGCCTACCTCTGCTCCTGCCACAGGTCCCAGCTGGTCGGTCAATGGTTGAGCTGATGCCAGTAGATCACCTGCTGTGAAAAGCCATGTGCTTCCATGCACTGTGCACCTCCTGAGGAGCAGGCTGTCAAATCTATTTGCTCCAAGAGGCATCCACCCTCCAGGAGCAGCGGGAAGCCCCAAACCAGCACAATGTGTAACAACAAGGACGAGGTTGTCGTGTCTGAGCCCATGGGGGCATGCATTCAACCTCATGGAAATGACAGCGTCCCTTTCCAAACAGGGCAGGAAAAACCTGTGGTTGGTTAGGAGAAGGTTTGTTTTGATTTTTAGAACCATTGTAAGGCAACACAAATCACAGATATTTCAATTTTCTATTTCAGTCCCCCTAGGATTTGGCTGTATGTCTGTGCATGGAGCTTAAGGTTAAGTCTCGCTTTTATGGCAAATGCCTTTCCTCCATTTCCTTTCCATGATCGCTGTTTCTCCCACAGGTGGCAAGTCAAAGAAGGAGCCCAGATGTTTGCAATATGCATCTTTCACTTATTTCCCACCTTTAAAAGCAGAAAAATATTTCAATGATCATATCCTGACAACAGGCAATAAACCAAACACTCTACTTCAAAGGTAATCTCCTTTCTGCAGATCTGATTTCACACCAGACAGTATTAGCGAACGTGCAGGATTTGGCTAATGCTTCTGGGCCTTGATTGCACTCATCTGAATGCTTCAGGATACGGATGGAGGAAGCTCTGGTTTTCTGCATTGCTCTTCTGGATTTGTAGCTTGTTGGTCAATCTCACAGCCAGGAAAATTCAGTTGCTTTGAAAACAGCAGCCTTTGCTTGGGTTTTTTAAAGTTTCAGTTTATTTCATGCAAGAATGATTTTAGCCTTATGATCAAAACAAGTAATGTACTGTAGTATAACATAAATTGTCATGACTTAAATAGATTTAGACTTGACAGACTGTGTAGTATCCAAGCCGTTCAAGTATAAAAGCAATGAATGGCATTATGCCTATCTCAAGAAGTGTGGCTGTCAACTGCTATCACTTCTGCAGCATTCTGGAAACAAGGACAATTCAAATCTTCAAATCACAAAGCATCTGCTTCTGTATTGCTTTTTTGTTTTCCAGGATTTATCACTGAACTACTTTTATCACTAGCTTTTTTGATGTACCCCTGTAACTTTTGTCTTGAAATATATTGTATAACCAGAATAATAACCTCTATATAATTAGAATTGCATTTACTTAGTGCATGATCATAGGGAGAAATTCCTTGTAAAATAGGAACAGAATGAGCTGAGGGAAGGACAGGCATCAGGACTGTCACTAGGAGAATTAGAAAGCCCGTAGGAGCTCAGCATTTCTGGCTATGAAGCCATGCAGAAATGTCATTAACAGGAACAGCTCGTGTGACAGCAAGTTCACAGGGCACACGGTGCTGTACATTCTTAAAATTGCAGTGAGCATCCAGAATTTTCAGCACAGTGTCGCTTGCTGGAAATAGTGTCATCAGACACAGATGGGGGATGCAGTGGAGTGGTGACCAGTCTCTGCTCAGGAATGTGCACACCTGAGAAGCTGGTGCTGACCTTCCTGTCATGAGAGTCCTGTGCCTGAAAAGCAAAGGAGCACCATGCGGCTGTGCCTTTAGTTCAAGTAGCTCGTGCAGAAGGGGTTGGCTTCAGTGATGTCTCCTGGAGCAGCAGCTGTTCCTTTGGTAATTGAAATCATTCTCTGCCTGGCTTGTGCTAAGTCCACCAGTGGCTGGGGCTGGTTCCTGGCCAGGGGAGCAGAAGTGGAGCCCTGCTCTACGAGCACTGTGTGCTGTGGGGAGAACGTCACAAAGCTTAGGCTTGGATGCTGACCTTCTGTTTGGCCTTTGAGTCAACATTAGCTAAGGCATAACCCAATGAGAATGCCAGAACGGCTTTTTTGCTCCGTCCCCGTGTTGGGTGACCAAGTGTCTCCTTCCCTGTGGCTCCATGAGAAATGCTCAGTGCTTATTGGCTCCAGCTGAAGGGAATGGAAGTCTGTGTTGTGGGGCAATCACACATGTCATTCCCCAAACTTTGGCATATGTTGTATCTTGGATAACATTGTGTTTTCTTCTTCAATAGGCCATTAACAAGGCAGCAGCCTTTCCCCCTCCCCACCCAAGGAACAATCTCTATCCTCTCAATGTGATTACAGTCCATTTCATTCCATAATAAGTTTCTTTTATTACTCCCTCAGGCATGCAAATCAAATTTTACTCGGTACCAAAATCTTTGTTCTACAGAGAATGCTGGCATCGAGTGCAGCGAAAAAATAGCTTTGCTATTGAATATGGTCTGTGTTAATAGAACTTCACCATCTTTTTTAACTTTGAAAGTAAACATCTGTCAAAGTTCATTTGCTCTGCTGGAAAGGCAGGAGTGTCTTATAGGAAAGCACACGATAAAGGCAGATAGATTATTCTGCAATTATACCTTTCTCTGTCTAAATGTTTAATTAGATAAGCTGCCACAGAGACAGAGATTACTTTGGCATCCATCTGCCCCATTTATCCATGTTGTAAATGCTATGGAAGTCTTGGAAAATTTGATCACAGCAGCTGCAGCAAAAGCGAGGAGCTGGCAGTCTCAAACTAGATCACTTTCAAACAATGTTTCATCCCAGATGAGTTGCTCTTGTGCTATCAGAGTTTGGGATGTACCGACTTGAGGTTTCTCCTATATGAGAGTTTTCCCACTCCATATGTAAGTCTACCTTAAGACCGTAAAGGAGCAAGAATATTCAGACTCTGGGAAGGAAAGATTTTGGCTTCTAAATAACAGAGCTGCCCAGTTCTGGTGCTACTAAGGGCTTTCCTGTGCAGAAAGAAAAGTGGTGCTTTGTACAGATACTGTGTTTCTTAAAATTACAGTCAATAAATATTTAATTTTAAAGGCTCCATTACCATTAAAGCTCACAGGATTAAGGTTATTTATTTTCACACCAGTCCATAAAGACACGGAGGTTTGGCACTATCATCTGCACTGTATGGGTGGTGTTAAGCCAACATGGAGCCCAGCTAGTAGATTCAAGCTGTGGTGTAAAAGTTAATAATTTGAGATGGCATTCAAATGGACAAAAGAAACAATAAGAGTCAGCTCTAAATTAAAAAAAAAAATAAAAAAAAAAAATTAAAATATATAAATGCCTACCTGAGTGTCTAAGCTTCCACTAGCAGCTCAGTCATAGGAGAAGACGATAGATCCAGATGCCTGTGAGTGAAGATCTGAATCATGTCCTATGAATTGGCACCTGAGACTTTATGATATACCACAAGTATTCTTGCTGAGCTCCACCTTCAGAAAAGTATACATTGTGGTTTAATCCCAGTTGCCAGCTAGGACCACAGAGCTGATCACACAGTTCTGTCCTTCTCCCCACATGGGCAGGGAGAAGAAAAGGAGCAAAAAGGAAAATGAAAAAAGCCTTGTGGGTTCAGATAACATTTTAATAGACCATTAACAGAAAAGGAAAATAACAATAACAGTAATAACAACATTAATGACATAAGCCACTCTCACCACCTTCCCGAGAGGCGCCT
Source organism: Gallinago jamesoni (assembly GCA_025769975.1). Taxonomy (NCBI): domain Eukaryota; kingdom Metazoa; phylum Chordata; class Aves; order Charadriiformes; family Scolopacidae; genus Gallinago; species Gallinago jamesoni. The sequence goes on from JAOQGH010000012.1 coordinate 145,425,323, forward strand.
TCTCAGCTTCTATGACAAGAGTCCTTGAAAAGTATAAACATTGCCTAGCAACAACTAAACCAATATGCTTTATTGACATTCCTTTCACAGCAATCACTACAAATAAAATTAATTCTTTCCCAGCTGAGATCAGGACAACACACTTCACATATAGTCCTGTATCTTGTCTACCAGCCCGATGTGAATAACTCAGACACTTGAGGCATCCCAAATGGAGAAGAGGAGTTTCTGGGATATGATTAATCTCTTTCCTTTTTGAAAAGGTCAGAAGGATCTAAGTAGTTAATATTTATCACTTTATCACTAAATAAATATAATTTATCATTAAATCCTGAAGTCAGTTAAAGCAATAGTGAAGGAAGAGTTCCAGCTATTACATCGTTAATTTACACAGCAGATTTTTCTCCTACACTGTTCTTTGGACTTATTATTATTTATTGTTGTATCATGGAGAGACTGTCATGGGTTTTGAAAAGATATTAAACAAAGCATGTCAATTGTTTTTAAAAAAGGTAAGAAATTATGAAAAGTAGTGGGGATATTTTACACTCAGCAAACAGAGAAGAGACATTGAATAATGAGTTACAAGGGGATGATATTTAATAATCCATTCTTTCCCTGGTTTACTAGTTTTAGATTTCTATTTAATAGATTCTGTCAGTATGTTTTGGAAGTCAGATCTTCTATTTTTGGATGTTGTTTTGAATCCATTTGGTGAAGTGTTTTGTATAGGAAAAATAGAGGAAAATATATGAGACATTCACAATGAAACAAGAAAGAATGTGAAATACAGCTGATTTCAGTTTTGGCTGCAGACTTGAATTCAGGCCATAAGCATGTATAAATTTGCTAATGAACCTCATCCAGTTTCTTTACTGTGTCAAAACCACTCTCATATGTAGCTTCCACTATTTTTACTTCTATTATGGTTTGGGGTACATTTTGAACAAAAAAAAAGTGGGATATGCAGTTTGTGTGCTATTATTTCTATTTGCTTAACATGCCAAAATCGGATGTTGTTGTGTTTCTAGTGTCCCATAATCTTTATCTGTATGCCTACAGCTACTGCATAAGAATTTTAGAAATAAAATCCTTTCTTTGAACTACTCATCACAGTTATGTTCCTTCATGCCATTACAGACAAAACCACTTATTTTTTAAATCAGAGAGATGGAGAGATTAATGTGTCAGCATCATCTGCTTTTGCAAGATGTTACTGAAACACTTTACAAGAGGCAAATGTCATTGTAAATCAATATTTGTAATTGCAGGGCAGAATGATCTGTTTCCAATGGCTGAGGAGCAGCTAAATTCAGACACAATTATGAAACTATAATATAGCAGACAAGCAAACCTGCCCTCTGAAATGAGCATATTGCTTGTCACAGATTCATTTTCTGTATTGTAAGAACACTACTGAAGTATTAGCTTGTGAATATCTCTTTTCATTCTCCATATGTAAACACACTCTACTACATTCATCTTCCTGAACTGTATCATCTCTTCTGGATGCCATCACTGAATGTACACAGTACTCCCAAACTGATTTTTTTTCTGTGTGTTGCTGTTCTTGACCTCGATTTCCTCCACCAATTTTATTATTGTAGTATTTGTACCCTTGTTTCCCCCTGCCCCTCTAAAACCCGTGGATGTTGTGATTTCAATCACTGGAATACTACTGCTGGATAAAAAGAAAGTTCATAAGCCCTAAGCTTTTACCAACAGAGTAGACAAACCATAAAATATGCATCATTCACAGACCAAAGATATTCTGCTTCCAATTACCTATAGCCGTTGCTATAACAATACTTCTATAAACATTCTCAAAGGGCCACATTCTGGGGAGGTATTTTTTTTTTTTGTCCAAAAATACTAAGTATTCATAAGCAATAGGTCCATAAAAGCAGCAAAGCACTTCAGTGTGGATCATCAGGTTCAATGACATGTTAAATGCCAGCCAGAAGCACCAAGAAAATAATATGAATTTTAATGATCTGTTTTCTTGTATTGGGCATCTGAAGACAATGAGTTCAACAAGACAAAATACTTGCTTGCACCTAGATCTGCCTGCAAAGTGGTCTTTAAAAAGCAACTTGGAAAAAAAAAATTAAAGAGAAACTAACTTACTAAAATATACAATTGTCAGAAAGTTGTAATTCTTTCATGGGTTCATTCAAAATTATTCTGTACTTTAATAGACATGATTCAGAATAAATGTATGCATTTTGATATCAATTATGGCCAATTTCCACTATGTTCTCACTGTTGTTGATGCTCAGATTTTTTTCAATGTACATAAAAAGGGGAAGAAAGAAAAGCTCTGATTTCAGCCCTGTTCAGTTGAAAGCAACATCAGAACAGCTAATTTCAAATTATTTTCTGGAAAAATTAAAGCAATCTTACAATTTGAAGTGCTAGTTAAATGTGGCCATTTTGTTGTAATATGAGGAGAAAGCCTCTTCATCTTCTCTCTGGAAAACAACAAGTTAACTTTTTTTTTTCCTTCTTTCATGGAAACAAGTTTATTACACTTCCTCTAAAACTAATTTTATAACTCTAAGTCAATGTATTTAGTTTGAATTTGATCTTTATTTTCATTTTTAATTAGCTGTGTATTTTTTAAAAAATAAGCTTTGTAAATGTATTACATGATAATAAATATATTTTTAAACAATAAAAACATAAGATATCACTGTTATTTTATCTCTACTCAGACTCTAATAGATTGTCAGTTTCTGAATCAGAAACAGCCAATGCAGTTGATATGTCAAAATGACAAAATAAAATACAAGTGAAATGAAAAAAACCCTAAATGCAACTTTTTAAATTAATCACATTTAAAGCATGAACATGAAGACATTGTACTTAGTTATTTTTAACATAATTTTGTCAAAATTTAGTCCAATACACTATGTCTCATCTGTCAGAGCTCTCTGATCTCTTCTGTTCTCTATTAATTCTCTCTGGTGCAAGTGGAGGTTGGAAAAGTATTCTGGGAAAAATTCACTCTATTTTTGCAGTGCTCCTATGACCTTTCCTTATATTCTCTATAGATATCTACTGTTAGCAACTGCTGGAAGCAGGATGGTGGGGAAAATGGATCTACTTTGGTTTTTAATCTGATCTAGTCTTTTGCATGTTCTTGAGTTATCTAGGAACAGCAGGAATCATTGACATTTAACAATTGAGTAATGAGAAGAGATTATTAAGAAGAAAAAACGCCATTTTATTAGTTCATCTGGGATATTTGTAATGGGCTTTGAGCGGAGCATCACATGGTATCTATGTCTGTACAGAAAACCTCATTTTTTTTCTAGGCCCCATTACCATGACAGGTAATATACTCTCTTATGTGCTCTTGTCTTCAGGATCCATGTCAAGTTTGTTGGTTGTCCTGAGTCAGCCTGACATTTGAAAAATCACCTTGCCTGCTCTTGGTGCAGCAGATGCATGTAGACTCACACACAGAGCATTTGGAAACAGCGTGTCTGCACTCATAAATACCAGCCATGGCCTGGTTTGTGGTTTTCTGGGTAAGGGACACAACACAGCTCTTGCCCAAAGGGTTAAACCTTCTTCTTGCAAACCAAGGCACCTCGTTGCTGCCCTGTGGCATTTCCACCTGCTCCTGAACCAGGACCTGAGAGATAGCCCTGAACAAGTCAAAATCACCCATGGAGTGTGTTTACAACTAGAAGATAGCTCAGTCTCACAGGGACACAGCTTTGAGATCCAACTTTTCCTTTGCTGAGTTTTCCATTTGCTTTATCCAGCAGAAGTCTCAGGTGGCAAGGAGTGGAAAGAAACTGAAAAAGAGGAACAAATCCCACTTTGGGGATGGATGTCCCTTTGGTTCCTCCCCAGAGGACTTGCCTAGCTTTCCAGCTCTCTCCAGAGAGATGCTTTTCTCTTTCATTCCCAAAATGCAGCCATCTTATCCACCATTTCTGGCCAACCAGCATAGTAGTTTCATAATCCTTCAAAGGATGGATTTTAAACCATGGCACAGAGGACATGTATATTGCTTTAGCATTCAGTGCCTCTAAAGAAAACAACTCTAATTTATGAGACAGCTTCATGGTGCTCACAGATGTGACACAGGGTCTATGAGCAACGAGCATCCATCCAGAGCAGGAGCTCTGAGGGTAGTTTTTCTTATGTTACCTCAGACTTCCAAAGGGCAGAGCATAACTCAATAGCCATCTCTCCTCTTTTAATGCTCTCATGCCTTGTGTTTGTCTTATTGGGACCTGCACCTTGATTTTATTTCTTTGCTTATACCCAGCCTTGCAGAACACTTATTCAAGCGCTCTATGTTCATGCATCTGATTAATCTTATTGATTTCTTTGAACTGCAGGAGAGAAAGGAAGGGTCAGGTTTGCTCTCTGCCACTCATCCGGAGTGTCTCAGGAACCTGGTGTGTAAAGCTAAGCATCCTTTGCATTCGCAGAATTGGAGTTTTAGACCAAAATCTCCTGAGGAAGGGAGAAGGGCAAGAACTTCAAAGATGCCATGTAAATACATGTTCCTGTGTTAAATGAGTGTATTTGAAAATTCCCCTTCCAGCATTCTTGTTTTGTGCAGCATCTCACAGGCTTTGTGGTATTACTAGCATCCTAAAGATTCATAGAAGGACACACAAAGCTTTGGGTTTTCTGAACATATTGAACATGATTGGGTTTGTTTCCAAGTCAAGCACTGCAAGTGCGTATTTTACTTGTAGTGACACAGACACCCTGACTGATCCTCTAAAACTGGAGAAAGTGTGGGTTAGTTGTCTAGGTTCCCTCCATAGTTAATGGCAAAGAAGAAAGAAAAGACCAGAGAGAGGACCAGTTACCCTCTTACTTGACACTGACTTTGAGGTGCTATGAGCTTATGCTTTCAACTGGTCTTGCTTGCAATTAACCCCAAAGTGAGTCTGGACAAGATTAGATTAATCTAGATTACAAAATTTGCTTTTAGACACATAATATTAGGCAACAGAAATCCCATCTAAGTTTACCAGGGGACAGATAATGAGCAGGACAACCTCTATGTCTCCACAGAAAGTGTCAGCCTGAACCCTGTGCTGGGCCATGGACCACATGGGCTCTCAGTGTGCAATGGTGCACTAGCTCCTGGTCTGTGCAGTGAGACAGTCACATTTCTCTTTCTTGTATCGTAATGCCATCGTGACAAAAGCTGACTTTTGCTGAAATCCCAGGTGTCCTTGAGAGATTGCAATAAAATTTTGGGTAGATTCCCAGGCAGGTAAGGCTAAAACTAATTACCTGTGTGTAAGGAAAACAGGTGATTTGCAGCAGGGTTGTGCAAATGTCAGAATCCACGTATCAAGATGAGGCAGTTCAAGGAAATTCTTTGCTTCCATAAATGCCCATGCCTCTAGAGATTCATGGTCTAGACATAGCCAAAGAAAAATTCTTGTAATATATTTCAGAAAAATGGAATTAAACTTGAAATCCAAACAAAGCAGAATGTGAGAGAGGGAGCAAATGTTTAGTCTGTGTTAGATTGCCTGTTAAATATCTTGAAAAACGGGATTTTTCTATGTCTATCTCACCACAGACCTATTAGCTGAAAGGGCTGTGAAAGCCTGGACGTTGCCTTCCAGCTGCCCAAAAGGAGATGATAAACTCATACAAGCTGTACCAGATAAAGTGGAAATATCTGCAAACACACAAAGATCCCACATTCCTAACATAAGCTGTAATAGCATTCTTAAATGGGTCAGTTGTCCCAGAAAAGTTCAAGGCATTCACACTACTTCACACAAAGGTCTCAAAGCGTACAGAAATGTATTTCCATAGTTACCTTTCCTAAACAGCCTCCCTCGTCCCCAAAAGAAAACAAAAAAACCAACCAAACAACACCCCTCCCTACCCCCAAAAAAGAACAAAAATCCAACCAACCAACCAGAAACCCCCACACTTGGGACTGAAGAAATAAAGTAATTTTTGCAGGGATGTACAGAAGGACATAGCAAAAGAAAAGACGAAAGGGGATCTCCATGCAGCTGGCAATCAACTGAACTAGAGACTTCAATGTACTGGTTTATATAATTTTTTAAAATACCTAAAGATATATACAAATATATATAGATCAAAAGCTAATCTTCTTAAAGAAATAGCTATTGGCATAAGATACAACTATGCCCTTTTAACTTCATCACATAATCTTTTAAAAAATGAAAACTAAACTTCCCAGGGAAGTTAATTTTCTTTCTGAATTTGTATAATAAAAAAACCCACAATGATTATGACAACAGTTATTCAACCACATAATGTTTCCTCTGCAGAGGAAAACCAGTAGCATTTTTGGCAAAAGACACTTTTGCTAAGGGCAGAGGTGGTCTGACTGTCTGTGAGAGCAGAATTAACTGATGTTTTGAACAAAAATCGTATTTATGTGGGGGTGTCCTGCAGGAGAGTAAATTGTCAGCCACTTCTAAGGAAGAAATGTTCAAATGCATACAAAAAAAAGGTCAAAAGCTGGCCATTAACTCAATTAGAAAAACAAACCACATTTCTCACCAAAATCCTTTCTCAGCAAGTCTGTCCAGGAAAGAAGCCAAGAAAGGGGAATCTCAAGACACGCTGAAAAGACAAAGGAAATATGGAGGGAAGGAGGAAGAGCCTGATAAGAGGGGGATAGAAAGGTCAATGTGAGATGGGGGATGGAAGAGAGAGGAGTTTGTGCGTCTGGCGTTTTGACAAGCACCCTGTTGAGTAAGAGTCGGGGAAAATTGATGGGAACTGCTTTTAAGAGGAAAACAGGTCTGCATCAGCTTTTCCAGAATACAGTGACTCAGCCTGACCATATCTGCAAGTCCAAAGCCTCCAAAGTTAAGCTTAAACTCACGAAGATGCAAAGACAGTACTCCATACCTTTGAATGTTGGGGTAATTTCTATGGTGATGTTTCTTTATGTTTGTGACACCTAAAGGCAAATTTGTCTTGAAGTTTCTTTTTCTAAAATGTAATTTTATATTGCTCATATATAAAGGTTTAGCTATTAAAAAAAAAAAAAGAAGTGTCTACATAAAAAATGATGTTAAATTAGAATTACATTTTGGGAGTACACTTTAATAACTGCAGATATTCTTGGAGAATTGCAATTACCTAATACACAAGCATCGAAAATCATGGGAATGCAGAATAATAATTAAACCTAAAATAAACAGTTTAGAAACAGGATTGTGTGGTTTAGCTATCTTAATGGCCTTAATTCACCCCTAGGAGAGCACTTGGAAGAAGCAGTATAGATTTGCAGTGATCCTGGTGCTGAGAAAGTTGTCATCTTTGTAATATAAGGGCTACTATAATAAGATTAATCATCCCATTATGGTCCCTGTCATGATGGGGGAGAGCAAGGATTTTTAGAGCAAGTCCCTGGTCCTGCTCTCTAAAAGATACTGAAATACAGACCTTTAATCAAGCGCATATCCAATATTAAGGGATGGGAATTTTCTGTTTCCGTTGTTCATTGTGGAACAAATGGCCACAATGCTGTGGCCAGCAGTATCAGTTTGTATGGTCTCTTTCACAGACATGTCAAGTTCCTCACTGCAGAAACTCCAAGACAGCTCACTTGCAACCATAAAATAGTTTTTTTGTGTAAAGTATAAGTACATGACTATGTAATTACAGATTGTGTTTGCACTAAGAAGCCCGAGTAAGACAATCTCACCTATAGTTTCTTACCTTCTTAATGCTTGACTTAGTAGCTTTCAAAATGCTCTTTTGGCAGAGCAGCTATTTGCATGTATCCATGCAGAATGTTGATGGGAATTAGCAGGTTTTTCTAAGCAGGGGTTAGGTAGTTAAGTAATTTTTTTGTAATCTTTTTTTTAATCAATATTTCAACTGGCTTTTAGGGATACAGCATATGTGGTTTTATTCCTATAGTTAGTTATATTTAGCAGCAAGAATTGAGTTTTAGCAGAGTAAAAATGCTATAGGTTTGCCAGGACATTGAGAGAAGGGTCAGATGTGGGAACAGAAGTGAATGAAGAACAGGATTGAGATGAGACTGGTTCAGAAGCTTTAAGCTCCTCTCTCACATTGGCCTCACTGGTCTTTAAACCAAGGTGTCTAAAAACAGGTTTCTCTCTCATTTGTTAAGCATCAGAGAAAGATACTGAATCATTGACCCTGGAGACTGGTTTCTTTCAGAGTATCCACAATGTTAGTGGAGGGAAGTCATTACCAGAGAGGGAAAATGGCCTACTGCTTGATCAGTAGTTAAGGATTTGGGATGCAATGATGTGAGCACCTCTTCCATCCCTGGCCTGAAAGCTGACCTTGGCCCTGAACCTCCTGTCTCATCTTTACATCTCCAGGCTGTAAAGTGAAGTGACAGCACTTTGTCACCTTGCAGACACGTGGGGAGGTAAAGGCACTAGGACAACGTACTCTTCTTGGATAATGCTGGAAAACCACTGGACAGCACTGGAAGCGTCCAGCAGGTGGAAAAGACTGAACTCTTGGTGGTGCCCTCTTCTCCCTCCCTTGTTCCTGAACACATGCATGGGCCAAATTACTCAATGCCTTTGAGATCTGTTGTCACTGGAGTCAATTTTCTAATTTCTGAGAGTCTCAGGCAATGGTTTCCCTTCCAATGAAACACAGGATGGACAGCTTCAAGGCAGCAATGAGGGGAGTGCCAGGGGCTTCTGATTCAGAGTAAAGGCTGTGGGGACTTCTCTGAACCGTTCTTGCTTCGTGCACTCTCTCCATTACCCATATTACACCATATTCCATATTCTTACAGTTTGGGAAAAACATTGAACTGACAAAATTTGCTGATAATACTAAGATATCTGGGGTGGAAAAGTCCTGTGCTATGTCCCCTGTGTAACTCTCACAGAGCTCGGTGACTGGCAGGTGAAACTCAGTGGAGGCAAATATAAAGTGACACATGAAATAGAAATCAATCCAACCTGAGCGTATAACACCACAGACTCTGAGCTGACCATCAATGTTCAGGTTTGAGAGCTTGGGTTTGTGACAGTACAGTGATAATAACAGCTTGGTGCACTTCAGCTGTCGAGAAAGCAAGTGAAATGTTAGCAGTTATTAGAAAAGGGATAGAAAATGAAGGAAAGAACACTACCATGCTACTGTGTAAATCCGTATTTTGCCCATGCTTCAGATACTATATACATTTCTGGTATTCCCATCTTGCAAGGATTATATATGGATGGAAAAGATTCAGAGAAGCACCTCAGGTGCAATCGATGTGAGAAGCTGCTTCTGTACCAGGAGTGACTAAGCTGAAAATCTTCAATCTGGACAAGTGACAGTTTGGGATTAAGTGCAGGGTGAGGAAAAAGAAGGGGAGATACAGCTGAGGTTTGTAAAAATTGTTGTTGGCATGGAAGATTTTGGTAGGATAGATTATTTACAACCTCTTTCAGTCAAAGAATTATTCTGGACATCAAATTAAATTGAAAGGGAGGAGTCTGAGAAAAAAAAAGAAAAGGTATTTTTTCTTCACACCACATGGATTCAATCTGTGGACCTCCTTCTGCAGGACATAGCAGATGACAACGTTTCCATAGATGCAAGGAAACACTGGGCAAGCTAATGAAGGACAAAGCTATTGAACATTTATAAATTGTTAGAAATGATGTTGCAAAAGAAAAAATAATAAAAAAGAAAGAAAAAACAAGAAAACTGAAATAAATTCCCCAGTAAAGAGATATATAATATTTTTTAAAAAATAAGTGTTTCAAAAATAGGGGGTTTTTTGTATCTTTGTGAACTGCCCTTACCATTACACTTAGGAATGGTAATATAGCTTTTATTATGAGTTCATTGACAGGTCATTAACATCTTCACTATTGGTCTAATTCCGCTTCCAGGCAAGATCGCTATCTTTGCTGATACAAAGACACAAGTTGATGCAGGGGTGGGTGGTGGTATAAAGCATCTGTCTCCTCAGAGGACAAGACCTTATGGCTGCACTACTGTAATTTAATAGGCAAAATGAGCAGTCATATGGGCCAGCAGAGAAGACAACTAACAGAAGTTGAAGAGAGAACAGCCACATAAGGCAAGATTTATAAAAAGAAAAAACAACATTTTTTTGTTTGCGATGAATCATTAAAAGCTTTGCCCTTGGAGTTAACTTGTAACACAGTCAAGTAAGGTCTTTAGCCAAGATTAAGTGCAGAATAATGATAGGACTTTGTGGATTTTGAGAGGCGGCTGTTCCGATGCCTTTGCTGCCACTGCAATCATTTGAAATTGTGAACAGATGGAAAGGTAGTCTGCATAACGACAGAGGAGGCTTCCATGAAAACACAAATTTCTTAATGCGTGACCATGGCTTAAACAAAAACACCTTTAAGGGTTGATGGGCTGTGGCTCTACATTTTCTGTCAGAACAGAGTAAGCAGAAAGAAAAATCAATTCGCCCTGACAAGAAGAATTTAGGTTAAAATATAAATAATCTTTTTGGTCATCTGTAGCCCGGCTCATCTTCATACCTCTGTCTGCATGACAGGACCAGATTCTCTTCCAACTCTGAAAGTCCACAAGACCCTCTGGCTGGAGGCCCTGGATGCAATCTCAGTTTCAGGGTGTACCTTCTGCAAATGCCTTTGATGAGATCAGATATTTGGCAAGTCACTTAAAACATATCTGAAGGACTGCAGTGAGCTTAGCACTCCACTTCCATCTAAAACTTCTGCCAATGCAGGGGCCAGAAGCTAATGTTGCAGTGGAATTGATGTAAGTTATATTAAACTGGTCTTAAACTAGACAACTTTATTTTCTTTGGGCAGTTTCCCTAAATCTTCAGGTAGGTTAAAGCAGGACCACAGCATGATCACAGTGTGTTACCTGGCCCAGAACAGCAATTCCTGGACATCCTGCATTGAAATCTGTTGTGTCCAGTGTGCCAGCTAAAGGACTTGATAGAAGTGTCTTGTACCTCCATGATGTCAAGGCTGGAGATTCCGGCTTGCCCTCTGAGTCTGGCAGTGGCACACTACCCCACACCCCTCCATCTGTAATGCCATGACACCAGCCATGCGTTTGGGAAACGGCTCTAAAAAGGAAGTCTGAGTTTCTAAGTCAGTTAAGAGACCTATTTAAAATATTGAATGAGAATTTGGACTTGAATTAGTTCAGAGTCCATCATGAGGAGGGAGAGAACATACTTTGTGCCCTTTCTTATGGAATAGAGAAAAGACAAATTTGCCCATGTTACCATGAATACAAAGCTTTCTGCATTGGTCCAGTTCTGGATCACATGAGCAAGGCATTGATTTTCACCCCCCCACACACCCCACTGCTATCCCTTACCCTTAATCAAGCTACATTTTTACACAAGAACGAGGGGGGGGGGTAATAAATTTTTCCTCTCTAGAATTACTGATTTCTTCAACAGCAGTATCCCGGGAAATAAAATGTAAGTGCTTCAGTAATATCAAAGGCAGCAACTAACAAATGTACTTCTTATTCAATCCATGAGTCTGGAAATTCATTGGGCACAGGGTGAAATGTGGTCACTGCTATCAAAGTATATTGTCTACTCTGGGAACAGAATTTTGGATATGAACCAAAACTTTCTTGAGGGAGATAAGCTTGTTATTCAGACAGTAAAATGTTATGATTAACACCTGATGAAGCATTAAAGAACCATAAAAATTCTGCTACCTGGGAAAGATTACTTAACAGGAGGCTGCCTACACTTTGGCAAGCAAGTGTGCAGCGGGTGAACTTTGTCTCTCAGCTTTCAGTGCAAAAGTGGATTTATACAGTCATTTTGTGGTGCAAAGAAAAGCAGAACCACCCAGTCAACTGCAGACATGAACAGACAGTCTCTGCTTCTGTTCGCATGAAATACTCCAGTTTATAGGAATTCTTGCCCCACCTATGGATTACCAGTACAATAGAAATTAAGTGCAAGTTAAGTGGGGTTTATGTTTGCTTTCACAACTTGTCAGACACAGCTTTTTTTTTGTAAATTTGCCTATTCGTTTCATGGAGTTGAGTAATAGGAATGGTTTGTTCCCCCAGCTTGCAATGGCACCTCTCACCATACATCCCAGCGTGACCGGGAGCTCCCACCAAGGCCGTGCCTCAGTTAATCAATCACAGCTGAGGGGACGGTGCATGCCCAGGTCTTATCTCAACATGTATCAGGTCCTCAACAGATCTGGTAAAGTGGTAACATGGGTGACTTGCTCAAAGTCCAGATGTATGCAAACACTGAAGTGCCTTCTTGGGTCCTGTGAGGAACAAGCTCTAACACAGACCCAACATGGATGAACTATAGAGTCTGGTGCCACGTCAGCCTTGCATGCACTTATGCTCTTTGAAGTTCCCACTTAAGTCTAAAATGGCAGAGGCTCCATTAGGGACTGGTTATGTAAAATAGAAAGGATTCTTGAGGGATGCTGGTCAGCCTCATTAACAGACTCTATTGAGAATCAGCTGCTGAGCCACAGGCTTGTACTTTTTCAAAGTGAATAGTAATGCTGAGTTATTATTTTTGCATTTTCAGTTTAAAAAATCTTAAACTATTTTATGATGACTAGATGATCTCTTTTTTTTCTTTCTTTCTTTTGTTCTGAATTGAGGCTTCAGATGAGGATGAAAATTAACACCCAGCCCTAGAAAATCGAGGTCATTTGTCCTGAAGTGAGATTAACATGGATTTATGGTTTTGTTCAAGTGCATACACCCCTGAGTCAAACCGAACCCAAACACAGTTAACACCAGGACAGATTTACACCTGCACAAAGGGAGATCGAGTGTCCACCTCTCTGCTCTGAGAAGATGGGTGATTAAGGTAGTGGATTAAATGGATGATTGAGTTTCAGGGCATGACTCTGCATATGTGTTAACTGACAGTTAACAGTATAGACTTCTCAGGGAATCAGGACTCTGTGCCTGTTATCTGTCAATAAAAGTAATAATGCTAGCTTTCACACAACCTGTTTACACAGTAAACCATCCATGGCTGTGCAGAGGCTGAGTCTCATGCATAACTAATGTAATGGTTTCCAGCTTCATTTGGGACCTCCAGACAGAGCTGTAATCCAAATAAGGCTAAATTGTTTTGCATGGAGGTGAACAATTCAACAGCATAGGAGGCTGAGAAGAATAAGAACTTCAGGGTAAGCATTAAGCAAGGACGTCCTGGCACCTTCACGTGTTCTTTAACTGTCTTGTGTTGATTTTTGTGCAAGTTTGCCCATACACTTCACTAATATCTTCTTTAATCATCATGTTTTCTGGTTGACATTTTGGGCAATTTCATGCTTCTGTGATCTCATTTAACTAACTTTATGTGGCATGATCGTTTGCACACATAAAAAAGTCATACTTTTGTTGAGTGCCAGTTGTATTCTAAACCACAGACTAAAGTACATGGGTTGAGGAGAAGAAAAAGGGATTAGAAATGAAAGAGAAGTGATGCTCAAACTTCAGATAGCTCCATTATGTTGATTGAGAATAATGGAGAGGAAAGGATCTGAGACAGCATATCTGTCAGTAAATAGGTTATAACAATGAAGTCCTGGAGTGTACTTCATGGCACACCAGCAGTCTCATGGGTTGGCTTTAGTGGACTTTTTTATATGATTGAAGTTTATCTGTAGTTTGCAATTTCTGAAAGGCCTTCCTTAGTCATAGGTGGGGAACAAAATAGTATGGAAATGTTTTATTGCCTTACATCAAATGATTTTCCCTAATCCACCCACCAAATGTAGGAAAGACAGCAGCACAGGATGGTGGCAAGTGAATAAGTTTGTGGCAGGGGAAAGTGCAAGATAGGAAGACTGAATAATGACTCTTCATTCAAGCCCTTTGCATCAAATTTCTTCTGCTGTTTGCGGGGTGAAGAAGGCAGGACATAGCTTTGTAGAAGTGAACAATAGTAGTCCATTTGGTTGCAAGGACACTACTTCGTACCCATCCAATTTTATTCGTTGGGAGTAACCATAGAATCAGAGAATCATGTGGGGTTGGAAGGGACCTCTGGACATCATCTAGTCCAACCCCCTGTGTGGGTCTCTGTGTGTATGATTCTTATCTGAATATGAAAGTGGTGATACAGCTTTGGGAGGACTTTAAGTACATTTGAAGCAGTTTGGAACAAAGTAAGGGAGAGCAAAATAAACAAGTCTAGTAGAATATTTGAAGTTTCAAAAGTTGCTCACATCCAGAAAATCACAAATAATTGTATGCCAGGGGAAAGATCCCTGAAGGAAAACTACTACAATTAAAAAAAGAAAGAAAGATTTACGGTGATACATCTCCAAAATAAATCACAAGAAATGGTAAGTATATAGGAAAAGAAAATGTCTGTCAAGTGTACCTTAATATAGATATCATGGTTCAGGGGCTCTTGAATTTGGAGGGAGAGAGGAGTTATTTGCATTCTTGGGTTTTTTTTAGCAACCTCATGCAGTTCATTCGTGCCATGGATCTACTTCCAGTTTTTGGGAACAAACACCTACATTACTAGCCACTATGTGTGAAGGAATGGCTGTCTGCAAAAGGACATGACTTGATTGGGATGAACAATCCAGTTCTAGACACGGGATCAGGGGACAGGCCTTAGCCATAGGCCCAAAGCCTTGGCCTCAGGCCTGCAGCCTTAGCAGCAGGCCTGAGGATGGCATTGTCCTCTCCCTGATCCTGCTTATTTTAGGATAAGCATATCTTTTCTAGCCTTTGTTTAAGATTAATAAAACGGAACTGTCCTTGGGAACTAAGGGAGTAGTGTTGTGTGCAGGAAGCAACTTTGTATCAGTTATGAAAACTTAAGCCAGGTGGATGAGAGCCAGTAGCTAATCGTGTGAACACCTGCTAGCGCATGTATCTGCTGTTTGCCTATATAAACTCTGCTAAAACTTGCAATAAAGGAGAACGGCCATACTCATATTGAGACTCCGTCGTTACTCCGGGTCCGGCTCCCACTCCAACAACTATGGGCAATATGTATTCCATATTCTCACACTACATTTGTTTAATTCAAGGATGCATATCTTGTTTCTGCTGAACATAAGCAGAGAAAACTGAGATGTACCTCTGTGACTTCATAACTTGATAAACTGCATACATCAAGTGTCCATAAAAGCCCTCAAACTTCAAAGTAGATCTCCATGTGGTCCAAGGGTGGCCCTGGAAGCCATAAGTTCTTGCATTGCCCTCCCAGCTCTTTAGATTATTTCCACCATGACTTTGGGTGAGTCACAAAAACTCCTTACATTCCTGTTGGTCTGTGACTACACAATTAGTGACTAAGCCTTAGGTACTTTATTTGGTTTGTGTATCAAAACTGAATAGCTGTGGATGTAATACAATCTTGATCAATAAAAGTTATTTGCTCTCAAAGCTAATTTTTATTATTTTCTTTATTACATTTAATTTTATATCTAGCCAATTGGCACTCCTTAAAGATTAATTTGGACCTTTTTTCCAGGATCTGTTGTTCTTAAGTTTTAACTCTTATTTTAGAGACGTATTTGAAGCAGAAATATATTGACATTCTACCTTTCAAATCAAATGAATGCCTGTTAAATTGTTATCTTCTCATTTTTCAATTCATGGCGTAGTGAGTGGAAAGGACACACATAAAAAGATAGCGCACAGGGAATGTACATTCAGTTCGTCTCCAATTTTCTTGTGAACTTCACGGACAGTCCAGGGACTCGGGTGTGCTTTTGCAGCTTAGCCAGCACTGCAGGTGCTGACAGAACAGAAACGTTCTGGAGGCCTTATAAATTAGACACAGAAATAGTTTTATAGAAGTGTGTATCAGCCAGCATGGGGATATGACTACACGCACGTATGAAGTTCTTTCCCACTCCATATAAATCAATTGTATTGCAGTTTGTGTATCTGTCCTCTTCTGTGCTTATTTGTCATTGAGGCATTGAAGGGTCTGATGGTTGTCAGTGAGATAAATCAAAAGCCACACCATAACTGTTGTGGTGCAGTATTTTCCAGCGTTGCCTCTAAAGTTAGACATAATCAGTCCTGAATTTCCAAGTCTATATACATCATTCAAGGTTAGGAAAGCGATGTTGTATTTTTTATGTTATCTGATATTTTCCAGCTGTTTTTAATATGTGCCTCTCTTGAAGGGCTCTGTATGAGTCATCAGCTCAGTACACAATGCTTACTTTTCATTGTTAACCTCTCATAATTCACCTTAGCAGTGCCTGCTGCACTTTTTAAACCAAGGCGATACTAACAAATCCATTATGTTAAAAGACGAGGTAGTACACTGCTGCTGGAAGATATGGGTTTGGAATTATGTTTATTTTACACATACACATTCAACATATTCTTCTATTTGGAGAGACGGTTATGCTTATTAGAGCAATCACTTGGCAACTGCTGCAACAGTGAAGGTCACAGGAGGAGACAGGGAATGTTTTTCAGGACATTCAGGCAGCAGAGATGGGACAAATCCCTTAGGTCAGGCTTATCCATTGTATCAGGTGGGAGGCTGGAGGCTGTAAATGACACTTTCCTCTTGTCTCTCTTCTCCCTAGCTCTTTCCAGAAACATTCTCAAACAGTATGGCTCTTCCCTCATGCATGAACCCTGGAGGAAGCTGAGCAGGAAGTTGCACTCTCTCCTCTAGGACAGGGCAGTGAGAGAGAGGGAATCCTAAAATAATCTCATTTATAAAGGGAGATTATCTGTATGAACCTTCTAAGTAGGGCCTTAGGTTAGGTTATCCAGGACCTTGCCATGATAGGTCTTGAATATCTCACCCATTTCCCTGGACAATGTGTTCTTATGCCTTACTGCTCTCACAGTGGACCATTTTTTCTTACATCCAGACAAAATTTTCCTTGAAGCAACTTGTGCCCACTGCCTCTTGTCCTGTCACCATGGATCTCTGTGTAGAGAGCACCTCCATTTCTTCACAACTACCTCCTAGGTATTGGAAGACCATGATTAGGTCCTCCTGAACCTTTCCTTCTCTAGGTCTAACAAAACCAATTATATTTTTTTCAGCAAAATTAGTTTTCATCATTTCTTCACGTGTCAAGTTCTTCAACCATCTGATCATCTCCACAGGACCATCTCTAGTTCTTTAAGTTTTCTCTTGAACTGAGAGGACCAAGCCTGGAATAACACATACTGAGTAGAGTGGGTGATCACTTCCCTTGATCTGCTACAGGCTTGCTGTGAAGTGGTCCAGGTGAGAGTTACCATCTGATCAGCACTGGTGACCATAGTGTCGGTGAGAACGACCCAGTGCTCCCTCCAGAGTATAGCATCCAGGACTTTGAACATGAAACGTGTAATGTGAGTGTTGCTGCACTACAACAATCATAAACTAAAAGAAGAGCCTTGTGGTGCCAAAGCCAAACTCTTAAACATGAAGCAGCAGGTAGGCTTTGAACTACCCATACAAATGCAGTTCTGTCCCTACCTGGGTTCATTTCTGGGACCTGTGAAAAAACTAGGCTGGACATATAATTAAAGACTAAGCACATTATGTATGCCATGTTGGGCATCCAATTAACGTTAGTACTGCTTAACTAATACTTGGGCTTCTTTTTACATTTCTCTAAGTTGCTGTGTATGGGTGAAATGTTGTGACAATATGTTTCAGCTTAATTATGCATTATTCAGGTTTTCTTTTCTAAGCTTTGAATCACTGCCTTTTAGCTTTATTGAAAATCCCCTTGTTGACTGACCTTTTTATTAATTTATTATTCATTGTTTTATAAAAGCCCCCCACTGCCTGCCACCCAACCACACTAAGGGGGCTGAGCCTTTCAGATCTCTGAATCCAGAATCTCTACTTTGATGTTTAACTGTGACAGATGTTTGATTGCATATCTGAATCTCTCTCTTCTACTGGTTTATCCATATTCCTGCCCTGTTTCCTATACAGTTAAACACCATCTTGGCTTTCCTTTCTTCAGTCAAGCTTTCTGCATTTATCAGATGTCCACAGTGACATTCCTCACTTCCTCTTAAGTATTTAAAATGAAATGAAATGTTATCATTAAGAACAGCATTTAAAAGCTATTAATGTGGATGGGTATTTCAGTATAGATCAGCTCTCCCTGTTTGTATTTCTCTTTGAGAGAAAATTGCTTTGACTTGCACTCCCAAAACAGGTTTTGGATGATTGAGGAAGCTGTGCTTCCCCACTGCAATTGAAAAGACATTTTGATGGCCATGAAGTGGCGGTGGGGAAAAAAAAATAAAAAAAAAATAAAAAAACACAATACCACATTTGAAATAAAACTGGCATTCACTATTTCTCCTTGTTGCAGATGTCACCTTACAATTCAGAGTGGAGGTAAAACTAGGAAACATATTTAGTGTTAGGAGCCACACTATGGTTTACCCCATAGATTTTCACCAGGTTGTTCCCATATTCTTGCCAATACTAAAGGCAACCACAATTTTATGTGTCCCCAAGCTTTGTTGCTAAGGGACAGACTGTAGACACATGCTGTGATCTGCCACAAATAAAGTTTAAAATGCTAATTTGGTCTGGTTATTAGCTGATACTAAAATTGCTGATACTAAATTGCGATGTTTTTTTGGCCATGAAAAAATACAATCTGTATTCTAATCTCAAATAAAGGTTTTAGGATTAGTGATTTTAGAGTACCATGAAATTGTAATGATGAAACACCAGTTTGTGCTGTAAGAGACTATTGAGAATTCAAGAGCCGTGCTTGTAATTTCAGGAGATAATTATTTCTCTGATAAGATCTTCCATGTAAGAGACTTTGTATGTTTTTGTATTGGTTTCCTGAACAGACAAATAGTTTTCATTTTATTTCCTAATTATAGAGTAATGCAACTTGCAATATAGCTGTCTTTTGTCACATAGTTCGTACACATCATACTACCATATCCCTCATAATTAAATAACTCAGGTGTGGAGTAAAAAATAACAAAGGCAAGTTGGTGAAAAGAAGTACCTAGAGAGTTGAAGGGAGGTGTACTCCCTGGATTCAGTCAGAGAAATAAGGTCTGGAGGCTTTTGGAAGACAAAGATTACCTGGAAAAAGGAAACAATGCCATAAAGCTTTTCATGTAGGAAGGCAGCTAGAAGTTGCAACAGGTTCATTCCCACACGAATAGAGCATCTGAAGCCAAGGACTGCAGCAGATGGCAAAATATTACCCATCAGTTGTTGTTACTGTCATATTTGTGTAGCCCCTGGGGTCTGAAACTCAGATGAGCAAGAACTCTTTGCCACCATCTACTGATGAGCTGGGGGAAGAGACATAATTAATTTTCACAGATAATGTTCATGACAGGATGGATACTTTTGAAATTTTGCTTGCAACTCATTCAAGGATAGAGATAAAAGGAAAACAAACTTTCATTGTCTTCACAATGCTTCTAAGAAGCAAAGAATTGGCTCTTGTGTCGCTGGATTACATAGGACATGGTGGGGGGGGAATGAATTAAGGAGCTTGATTTTCATTCTATTCCTTCTATTTTGTAATGAATTGAACTCTTCAAAGTGAAACTGCAGAATGAAGCTGTCCTGGATGAGGAGGGACAATAAAGAGGTGAAAAGATATCTTTATTCAGTACCAAATGAAATGTAATTACCTCAGGAGAGACAAAAGCCTGGAGATCCCAACCTTTCACTGCACCTAATGGTGACTGTATCCTGGGGCAAGATCCAGAGCCAACAAAGTGCTGGGAGATACTAGAGAAGAGAGCAGTGGTAAAAAGAGGGCACTATCCCAAAAAGACACAACAGCACAGGAGCAACATGTCAAGGGATAGCAGGAAGGCTGCTTAGGGCACACCTTCCTCCCTAGCCAGAGTCAATACCACCTAAGTGCTCTCCTACTCTGAGACATCACCAGGTCCTGTTGAGGTCACCTGGGGAAATGGCCTCATTTCCTTAGGTTTGGGGAGAGGTCTGAAGTACATGTTCCTTCAGTGGAATCATGTTATTCCATTTGGTATCAGATTTCTTGATGCTAGCATTTTTTTTCAGAAAAGAAAGTCACTTTATAAATGTGTCACCACTTTACCTTATTGAGGTGCCCAGTATACAATACTGAATAGTAGATTGTGGAGGCAGTCTCACAGGGGAAAGAAACTCATCTGTGTCTCGCAATAAGTAGGCAAGTATTTCTAGGAAATGTCCCTCTTTTTATTCAAAGGTACAATGTGCCACTTTTCAGGGATAAATAAGCGGGAGGTGGGTGTTAGGAGCAAGGACAAGGTCTCTAAGTAGTCTCTTGTAAATAGACACGAATGTGCCATTCATGTGCTTCAAGCCATCCAGAAGCATGTAAACATGAGTAACCCATAACTGGGGCTGAATAAATATAGCCCATCTCTCCATACAGTTTCTTGACAGCTTGAAATTAAAACCTTGCCTGCCTGCCAAAGGTGGAGAAGAGAGGGACAGAGCAACTTCAATGTAAGCAACGGAGGAAGATGTGTGTTGGTGCCAAATAGAGCTCTTTTGCTTTCTTATAGATTTTCCTACCACTTTTTTTGTGCAGTATCCTTGAGAAAAATCACAAAATTGGAGACTATGTTTTTTTAATTAGGGAAAGCACTTGACATTAGTACACAGGCCTTGAAGGACTGGCTTCTGTTGGACTCTGTCCCCTTAGCAAAGACCAGCAATCAGGAGAGCAGTGCTAGAGCCTAAGGTGCTCCAGACTCCACAGAAAATGGTTTTGTTTAGTTTATAAATGCAAAGAGAATTTCTCCTACACAGAAGGAACTTCAACTTCCACAGATAAGTCACACTGAAATCCATAAGATCTGTACATCAGGTTTTCATCTCACTCACCACACTCTGCCCTCTATCTCTTGCATTGAACTGATGCAGAAATAAAACTAGCCCTGACTCATTGTTATTTTCCTAAGGTGAAATTCTCTTTCTCCTTGCTGCTTTACAACAGAGGCATCTGTAAATAAATCTAACTCTCATTCCTATTGTATAAAAACATGCTATCAACAGTTCTGCTCTCTGCATCCTCAGCTTCTAGCTGTGAGCACAAGATTAAGATGGACAGTCTTAGCTATCTTACCTTCCTTTGGTATTTCAGCACTTTTTATTGTTCCAAATAATGCAAACTCCTTAGCAGTAATGCAAGAAGCTTGAATTCTGAAAGAGGTCCAAAAGGGCAAATAGTAAAAGAAAACTCATTAACAGAAATTTTTGAACTTCAGCATTTTAGTTCAGATGGGGTTAAGTTGTGGAAGAGAATTGGGACAAGCTTGTGGTTTTATTTACTTTAGCTTGTTCTGTTTCTTATTGATTGAAATTTGATGGCCTTTAAAAACGTTTTGGCCCTCCAAACTCCACGCTTTTATGGAAAACACAAAAATAAAATCCAAACTGTATGAACCAATATTCAGCAGCTGCATGGTATTACCACCTACCCACCCCGCACCTGCTCAAGCTAATATTTTCAGTCTGCCCCAGTCCTCCATTTCACTTTTCCCCCTGCCAAGAAGTGAGATAATGTCTTTTGGTGTTCCAGGGCAGGAAGAGAAAAGTGAGTCAACTCTGCATGTCCAAATTACTTGATGACCACATCTCATTTTTAGCTGCGCTCATCTACGTTGCCTGTCCCCTCAAAGAAAATACAGGCACAGAAATGTTTTTCAGCTCAAATAAGGGCCACTGAATCAAAGTCCTTGCAATCCTGAACTGTATAGACTAATACTTTGGAATAAAAATGAATCCTCATGTCCAAAATTTCCTGCCTAAACCCTCCAGCAGGGAGATTCTTAGGTTGGATCAGGGCTGGTTTAGCCCAGTGCTACAGGAAGGAGTAGATATAGAATAAAATCTTCATCTCATGGAAAGTGTTGTGTCCTTCCCCTGAAGACAAGTTTTGTGCCACACCTTCCCCAATGATTCAGACTTCTCAAGTGTTCAGACTTTCTTTGCTGATTAGATGAAATGTCCATTAGAACTCACTGTCAGCCAAAACTAAGCAGCTGAAAATATTCATACGATGTATTAATCAATTTAATTTACCATGGTCTATTTGTATGTCATAATGACTTCTTAAAAGTCTTGCCTGGTGGCACAGAAATCTCAGAGGGAATACTACTGTGCAGAGACAAGGAGGGCATTTCTAATTAATACAAGAAGTCTCTAAATGCCATTTTCCTAACTCAGCACTTTCATGATTGGTTCACAGAAAAAGTACTTATAATTCCCAGTAAGATTATCTTCTTTTCTCATTGCTTTCTACCTCAACTATTTAGACTTTTTTTCCCCCAAATGGTACACATTATGAACCCACTTTTCTTTGACACCTAAAAGCTAGCAAATTATAACAATGGTAAGAATGTTTTGTAGCTTCCCACTTTTATTACCTCTAAATGCACTGTTAAGTGTAAATTGATTGCAGCAGAGAGTACATTAATTGTGATAGCACAATACAAAGCCCTGATTTTCTGCTGATACTACATGGCTTTCAGGGTGACTGCAACATTACTTCCCCAGAATAACCTGACTAACACTTCTGGGTTGGCCCGCTAGCACAAGGGGCTCTGGAGTCCTAAAGAACAACAGGATTGTATTTTGCAAGCCTGTGAAATCAAGTATAACATCTCTCCTCCAACAATTTCACTTCTCAGACCCACCCTCACACAGACTCTTTCATTCACTTGTTACTCAAATTCCCATTTTGTGGATTTGGATGTCATGCCATTTCCTAGATTCTTCTGTAGAGTTTTATTTTGCTCTCTCTGTAGAGAGCAACAATTATGTCCTGTGTGAAGACTTGACAATCAGCGCATCCTCTCCCAGCACAGGTCATGGCAGTATAGATATACACAAGCTAGTTTTTAGCCAGTCTATTCAAGCACTGGCGCTGTGACCCTTGGAATAAAGCATATCCCAGAGCCTATCTCAGTGTCATCCCACACCCCTGTGGAACCCCAGAACCCCTGGGGCCAGCCAGGATTGTGATGTGAATGCGATGACAAAAAAAAAAAAAGGCTGCTGGATGATGTCCTGTTAAATCCCACATGTAGAAAAAAAAGAGAAAGAGGATCATCACCTTGGTTTGTCTAGAGATGGAAGAGAAACTAAAGGAGTAGCAATTGTACTTTCAGTGGCAAAATACCTCCCTTTTTAGAAGACTTTACAGTTCCATCTGGAGTCAGAGAACACTCCTGATATGCTTCCTCACCCTGACCACTCTGAGTGACTTCCCAGTCTGAAGAAGTGTTTTCTTTATACATAAAACCAAGCAGGTTCCTAGTCAGGCTGAGATGAAAAGGTATCATTCCCCTCCTCATCACTGTCTCCAGTAACAGCCTGCCATCAGGGCTTAGCTGCTGATTGCTGATGTGCACATGGGAAGAATAGACTAGCTGCAGCCAGGTTGCTTTTAGAGAAAACTCTTTGTCAGAAACCTGCTGTGTTGTCAACACTGCAAAAGAGATGACTCAAGCACCAGAAGGAGATGTACTTGTCTTATTTACTAAGGTAAATAAGTGCAATTTGAGCTGAGTCCATTTTCTGGCTTTAGTTTAGAGATCATAGTCAGGCTAAGCCCTTCTCCAATATTGTATCTAGCAATAAATAATAAAGCTCAACTCCAACATTTTCCATGACCATGAACTGAACCCCGCATTCATGACTTCCCTTTAACAGTGGACTTTCACTGCTCAGAGTGACATTTGGAATCTTTCAATCCACTTGGTCTGGAGCACTAATGCTTGAGCAAACCAGTGATTCTGCTGTTGTCCAGACAACACCACATCACTCTGTAACATTTTCATCACTCCAGGAATAACAGCACAACTTCAGACTTTTGTTTTTGTCTCGTGAGAGCTGAATAGTCTGGGCTGATGGCTTTTGACCAGGAGCATCAATGAGTTTGTTTGCACTTTGCTTGTGCAAACATGTCCTTCTGCAATTTCCTAAAGTAGGGAGATCTTCTAAAAGTTAACAAATTCCTCCTTAAATACTAAACAGTTCTACATTTTCTTTCAGGCCAGGTTTCTATAAAGAACATATAATGGTACCGCAGCTTCTCTATATTTTAGATTGTTCTGATATATATTGTTTTAAAACATGCAAAAAATTAAACTTCTCCCTCAAAAGAGTTTTCTACTAAAATGAACTAAACTAGTAATAGAGACTTGGAATATTGCATATGCTTACAGATATATATATAAATAAATAAATAGAGCTAGTGGTAGAAACAAATTTTACTATGTAGATCCAAGCCCCTTCTGTGAACAGTTTTGCCTGAGGATTTGAGCAGAGGTCTGGGTATCACTATAATCTTGCAGTTAACTGCTTGCAAGTCTCTCATGTAATTTCATGTTCTGTGTGAATACTGAAGTCACAGATGCTTTTTTTTGGTAAGCGTATAGGGTTTTATAATTTCTGTTTTCCTTGCAGAGAATAGTAAAACTATAATTTCATAAAAAACCTTTTTACATAGAAAAATAATTCCAAAAGGTAATTATTGACCGTCTCTAAAATTGATACCATCTTTGGAATATTCTTTGAAATCTACTGAGGAAAAGTAGTAATAACAGGTCTTCACTTTTATTGCTTCTGTCTCAAAATTTAGAAACACTTTGAATTTAAGAATTATAATGAACCACAAAAACTTTTACAACAAATTGTAAATCCTTCTGTTTTATTACAATAAACATAAGGGTCTGACTTTCCTGGCATAGGTAATTTTATTGTATCTATTACTAACAACATATGTCAGCTAGTGAAATCCAAATCATTGGGGGAGAAAAGTTATATAATTTTCAGTTGGTTTTGCTGAAAGCTGAGTGTTTGAGAAGCTCAGAGACTGTGGGAAATGGTTCTTTTATATATATATGTCTAAAATACAAAGGCATTTTCTTCTTTCTGTTTCACTATTTTATGAAATATTTTCCCAAAATTTTTTCTTGAGCAGACCTTTTTCTATTTTCCAATACTAGATCTGACATCAAATTACTTTTTTTTTTATCTTAAGCATTTAAGTCCATTCAACAAAAGCAAACAGAGGTTTTCACAGTTATACTCACCTGATGACTTTCTTTTTCTTTGTATTAAAGAAAGAAAAGGAAGTAAAAATTCCAGTGTGTAAGTACTTTGCAATTGGAAATCCTTGTTTTGTGAGAGCGTGGCTTAAAAGGGATTGAACAAACCAAAATGGATTTTTCTCACTGCAGACTCTTTCTCTTTCTTTCTAGGCTGGGATACATTTCTAATCTGTGTAGGGAATTAACTCCTTCAGTTTGAATTTCCTCCAAGCCAGGGCTGACTCACAGATGAATGCACCTTATGCCTTGCATCTCGGATACCACCCTTATTGCAAATCAGGGCAGGTCTTGTTTAAAACTAAGACACCCATGTATAGATATCTACCTGTCGGCACGTGAAAAAGCACTGAGTTTTTCAGACATCTGCTTAGCATCATCAGTGATACCCTACACCATCAAAGACCTCTTTGTGGAGCTAGCTGATGAGATACAGTCTTACGGTAGACCCCTACTCTTTCCAAGTGGCATGCACATGCCATGGAAGATAAAATTCACCTAAAATTCACGTATATGTGAACTACACCATCCCACGCGGGGTGTCTGTGAACTGGGATAGCTTATGAGGATCTAGTCAGTACATTCAGAGGAGTTTGGTAAGCTATGCAGCTAATAGGTACCTAAGGTACCTACTTCAATGTGAGCTAAAATCTCCCAGAGTTACACAAAATAAATCGTACTCAAAACTAATGAGTTTAAAAGGTCTAAGAGGGAGATGAGGGTTTTTTTTTTTCCTGTCTCACTATGGCCATTTCAAATCCAGTCAATGCCAAACTCTTAATAGCAGTCTCCAGTAACAGGCTATCAAGTATATCCAGGTCTTTTTTTTCCAGTTTGGGTACTCTTTTCCCATAGTGCTACACATTTTTAAGGTGTTCAATGTAGACTCTTCATCCACTTGTAATCTGTCTCTGCCATAAGAAATAGAGGACAAAATTGTTTCTAACCCTGTAGTCCAGAGATCTCTGCCTTTTTAAACTCCAAGAAAGACAGATGATGTCAATTACATACCACAAGAAAGAATGTGTACTCATATAATCAGCCACAATATGACTGTAAGAAGGCATTGGACTGCATCTAACTTTTATTGAAACACCAAAGTCGTCTGAAGCCTCATATCACCAGGGATATCTTTCAGACCAAATACATGCTACAGCCTGTAAAAATTAAGGTAGTCATTACAAACTTAATCTGCGGTCTGAATGGCAAAATTGAAAAGCACTCAAGCATTAAACTGTGCTTCTTAAAGGCAAAATAATAAACCAATATGGTTAATAAATAAATAGTTTTAAAGATTGCTGGGAGTGGGATAGCTGGGCTGAGCATTTCAGTGGAAATTGTAATGTATTACGGCTCTCAGCAAAGTTGAATGTCTTCAGTAGGCTGCTTTTGCCACAAGCTGGTTTGTAACCTTACTGGCTTTGTGGAGAATCTTATGCACCCTTTCTGGTTTGTTTGTTTGTCTTTTTTTAATTTAAGAAAGTTGGGTGGTTTGTCAATGTGAAGTGTCGCTTGGAAACTGATTAACTCATCCTTAAAACACATAGTCTGCTTGACAGTAATTAATGCTTAGTAATAATTTTTTTATTTATTTGTTGTTCATTGGTCAAAGATCTTTATTAGGTTAAGTCTATTTTAATTAGTTCTCTTAATGAACGTGACTTCTGTTGTTCATAAATAGAACAACAGAAATAAGCATATACACATTTGTCCACATTCCAGCCTCTTAAAACTGACATGGTACAATAACTCACAGAGCTTAAACTCTGCCTTTCACCACTGTGTCTGGAAAAGAAATCTCCAAGTTCTTTCATATTCTTTGATAACATATGCAACATCAGTTGCAACACCGTAACTTTCAACAAGACTTCATCATATGATCAGTTGTTAATTTCAATGAGACTAATGCTGTATGAAGTACTCTTTTGTGCTGAACTGTGCTTAAAACCTTAAAATGGGCCAATCTGAGGGTTACTGTGGTGCTGGTCATAGGCTGGGCTCTGAAGTATTTACTTAGCTGAAATCCCACCTTACCTCAAGTGAGACTTCATAGATTTCAGGCAGTAGGATCACTCATTTACTGAAGGCATTTTGCAGAATGAATTCTCTGCATGTATCATTTTTTGAGATGTTTGCTTGGGGCCTTAATCACAACTACATTTGTGGCCCCATTTTAACACATGATTAAGACATCATTATTCTCCAAACAATTCTACAACATGCATGAAATCAACATTGAAGTACTTTGCTCAATAGTGATGAGATTAAAAAGAAAGAAAGAAAAAAAAAAGACAATCACAATCTGGCTGTTGTCATTTATCTCAATGAAAAAGGATGATAATCATTTGCATTTACAAATGATGGCTGTACTTTACACCCAGACCGTGACAGTAGAGAAAATGCTACAGATGAGGAAAACGGGTTATCATGAGCTGAATAACTAAGATCATAAAGAGATTACAATATAGCTGGGATTCTGATCCCTGTCTTCTCAGATCCAATGATCAGATAAGATTCTTGAGCTCAGAGGCAAAACGCAATAGAAAGAAAATGACAATTGTTGTCAATATTGAGAAACTCTCTGATTTTTCAAATAGCTTGGTTCCACTATTCCACTCTATGAATAGAAAAATGCAGAATGTTGAATCACTCTAGTTCAACCATTTGCCTGCAAAGCCACATTAACTGACTGTATGCTTGCTCCTGCCATGTTGCAAATGGCTTGTAACTTAAGAAAGATCTCTCTCCTCCCGATACCAACATTTTGCTTTCAATAGAGCAGAGAAACCACTTCCCAGGTTGAAGCTGTTTTTACAGGTCTGCCTACTTAGCCTATCTATAATTGGTATAAAATAGTTGGATTCTTTTGCAGATTAAATCCATCTAGGCTGAATTTCAACTAAAAGATCCAGGTGATTTTCATTTTTCCTCTCAGTTTTGACAATATTGATACCTTCCCAGTAAGTTCTATGTTGAAACAACCTGAAAAATTTCCATGTGAAGCTCTTTCCCTTTCCTCACTTCACCTCCTAACCCATCTAATCATGTGCAATTATGAATGGGGCTTTTTCTTGGTTATGATGTGAAACCCAGGCAAAGTTTCCTCAGTTTGTTATCCTGTCAGCTCTTCTGAGCTTGAAGCTTTAGAAAAAGTCCCAAATAAGGCAAACTTGCATGTCATTTGGATCTTAACAACAACATTTTTCTCTACCTTATCTTTTTGTTAACCACAGATATTTTCCTCCATTATCTGGAATTTATGTTAATTTTGGCCTAATTAAGCAGTGGTCATTTACTGTTCACTATCATTAGGTTCAGTTGATCCCATGGAGGGTGAAATAGCCAGGCACCCCAATTAAGCAGAGTTCATTGCAATATATTCTACATGAATGCAGGCAGAAGAGAACAATTTCATATGCAAGCACACACTTCCCAAGGCGCTGCTGAAAACCATTTAATCTAATTTTTTCAAGACAGACATTCTTCCTTTATCCAAGTTCCATAATGCTTCTGGCATTATTGCTTGTGAGACATTAGCCATTTGAGGTCACACTCTTGCTGTGGATGTGTCAACTCCCAAGTCTCTTAGAAGAGGCTGCATGTTTTCCCTTGAAGGGGAAGGAAACATCAAGGCTTAGCACAGTCCTTAAAGAAGTCTGACAGGAAAGTAGATGCTGGATGAGATAACAGGACTGCAGGCTGACATAAGTGGAGAAAAATGAGATGAAGTCACAAAGTATTTCAGAAAAACTGTCTTTAAATTTTATTTAAAATGCCTTTGTATGTTTTTTTTTCTCTCAGTTCAGGTCCAGCTGCAGTCAATTTAAGAGACCGAAACTACAAACAGGTTCAACATGATCCTAATATGAGCTAATGCCTGGATGTGCTACATAAACACATTTACATGAAAACCACCGTGACAGTCCAGTGCCTTGCAGTCTTGTCAATTTATAGAGACATGACAAAGCATCTTCCTTAGAATTAACAAGTAACTCAAGCAGTGCTAGTAGAACTTGGAAGAGGAGCAGCAGGAAGAAAACAAAATGTTGTTCCCACCCTCATGTTGAATATAGAGTCACAGAATAAAATATTGGAAAGGACTTCTGTCAGTTGTCTAACTGCTCCTGCTGAAAAACGGGGCAACTTCAGAGTTGTAAGTGGTTTCTGAGTGTCTTGTCCACTTGAGTTTTGAGTAACTCCAAGGATGGAGATCCCACAACCTCTCTGGATCCCTGTTCCAGTATTCATATTTTGTGTCCTATAACTTGTGCCAATTGTCCAATTGTCTGTTTTGTGTGCATCTCTGAGAAGTTTTGTCTACATCTTCTGTATAGCCATCCATTAGACAGAGGACATTGGGTCCCTCTTTAGCCTTTTCTCCAGGATACGCCTCTGCTACATCATGTGTCACAGACTTTTGACGACCTCACCTCTCTCTGCTAGACTCTCCCTTTTTGTCAAACTCTCTCCTGTGCTGAAGGCCCAAAATGGAATTAATTTTACCAGTAGGTTTCTCCCATTAACCTGAATGTCTAAACATGTGTTTTTTCTTTAACATGGTTGCTGAGCACAGAGTGTCAGTAAGTTATTCATTACCAAGAGTCTTCCAATAAGAAGATTTATCTAAGAAGCAAGATATTGCCAAATTATTAGATTAATTAATAGATAAATCTCAACGAAATCAATGGGAGCTGGATCAGAGCCTTGTCTCACTATTCCAGTGTTATGGCTGACAGAGACAAACTAAGAAATAGAACAATATTCTCCATTGTGAATGACCTCTCTCAAACTCAGTGAGACTTCTTGATCACAGGGAATCGACAAAAAAATGGCTTGTTGGTTGCATCAGAACTGTCTGAGTTCCCTGAGGGCTGAATGCAATATCAGGGCCAGAAAAGGGGGCAGAGGGGTCATCAGCAATTGCCAAAAATGCTCCAAAACACAAAATCCAGGACTTTCCTTCTTCTTGACTAGGCATTAGCTTTCTCACAGGCTATTGTGAAGGTGTCGGTACATCCAGCTTATTCATTCCACACAGGCTTTAGCAAATTTAGACACATGAGAGACCTGGGAATGATTCTGTGAGAGAGAAAGAAGCATATAACAGAAGAATATATACCTATGACAGGGCAAGAGCCAGCAGTGTGTTTTCCATTCCTCTGAGGAACAATGGCTTGTGGACACTGCAGGTCAGGGGAAACTGCTTTACCTCCTGACTGTGGTTCCACCCTCAGCAATGCCTGTGTATGAAGAGCCACAGGACAGAGAGGCCAGGACTGGAGTTGACTCAGCATCAGTGAGCCAAAAGAGACAGCATGGATTTGCACAACATCCAGAGCATGCACTCAATGTTGACCCATCAGATATGTATGCCAGGAGCAGACAGGACATTTGTCGCTCCATGCATCATGGTTCAACCACCATTTTACTATAATAATACTATCCATGTTTATATGGATCTCCATTCAACTATCAGTAAGTTAGAGCCAGATCTTTCCCTCAGAAGCTTCCCAACGCCTGTCTTTGTGTGATGGTAAACCCTGAAGGGGAAAGAGGCATCACCTCAAATTAGCAGCAGGAGCAACTTTGTAGATCCATCTGCATTGAAAAGCACTAGGTAGCTCTAGGACTTTTTGGGATTCTGAGCTATGTTGTGCCTGATAGAGGATAATACTGGCCATGAGAAGGATGTCAGCAGTGATTATATTCTGACCTGATTCTTCAATGCATTGAGATTTATAACATAACTTTACTATTCTTAAAACAGCAGAGCTGGAAGCTATCTTTTCTGCTCTCCTTCAGACTCTGCTTGAGTTAACATCAATATACTGGGGCATCTTGAAAACAAAACCAAACAATTTTATATGGGAAGACTGCATTACTTTGTCTCTCTAACTTTCAAATCACGATACGGTATACAATACAGTAAGGCAATATCTCATTAACATGTTCCCCAGTTGAGGGAGAATTGCCAAGAGATTTCTCAGTGAAATTCTAACTCATTTTAAGTGTGGGCAATATGATACAAACATTGTTTTTAATAGCGTCATGAAACTAGGAGTTTCTTTTTTTTTTATTTTATTATGAGACTGAGAGGATGATGCTTATAAAGGCTAAAGCAGGAATTTAATTCTTCTACAATAGGAACTCTTAATGACTTTGCACAATGTTGCATAAGGAGAAACAATGTTTTACTTCTCCCTTTCAACAGCAAGTTTCTCTGGTGCACATTGTGGGATAATCCTATTCCAACATGAAGGAAGTACACTCTGTCTCTCTGCAGAAGTTGATTAATTAACCAGCAACCAAGGCACATTAAAAAAAAATAAATATTTTTACTTTCATAGATGCTTACAGAGAGGATTGTGTTGCTTCTTTTTCCTAAAGATATCTTCTTTACCTAAAGCTCCCATTGATTTGAGCTTTCTTCCAAATTGTGGAGAATATGGAAATTTTGCAAATCAGATAGACGCTGTTCAGCTAAAAGCACAGGACATTAACTGACAAAAGATATTATCAGCTGCCAGATTTTCCAGGACTTTCCATGTGACCTTACCTTCTCTCTGCCTCAATCTTGTAAAATGAAGATGATTTCACTGCCTCTATTTTTTTGAGTCTCTTTTCTCTTTAGGTCTTCAGTGCAGAGGCTGCTTCTTGCTCTGTATTTGTACAATACCCCAGAAAACAATACCCTGAGCTCAGCTCATCCCATTAAATAAACCGCAGCAAACATTTTCCATCCAGCCATTAATAAACAGCATTGTCTTTCCTCCTTATTAACTGGATGTCTTTCACTCTGAGTTAAGAATTCTTTTCTTCATCCTCTTTCTGCAACAGTTTGCAGATAATGTATTTTGAATATTTTTTTTTCCAAAACGAATAAGCAAAGAAAGACAAACTTGTTACCATGGCTCAGCAAGACTCCATTTAAGAACTCGATGATACAAACAAACCAGAAAGATGAATGTAAACGGTGTTCCAATTAAGTGGGACCCAGGATGTCTCCGTGGGTACATTATAGGATGCAGTGGAGGTGGTAATGTTGAAGAGGTAGCTAGGAATAGCCTCCAGCATTAAAAATTTAAGCCTGCAACTTGTTCACAGCTGTGACTGTGCATGCACTAGGAGAGAAATGACACAATTGAAAACAGAGTCGGCATATGTCTGCCAAACTCATCCCAAGGAAGGGGAAGTTTAACCTCTGTGTTCCCAGTAAGAGTGAGAGTTTGCTGCAAAGTTCATGAGAGCTGTCTAAAGGCAAAAGAAGAAACAGCAGAGGCTGACAGAGGAACAGGAATAACTACTACTCAATGTGGTACAGCAGGGCTGAAAATTAGAGCGTGGCCTCCCTGAAGGCCAGACTAGTCCTGTTAACTGTGGGTGACAGTCACTTATACTTGTGCATAGCTGCTTGTGGGTGGCAGTCCATTGCAAGCCTTCCAGGGTTAACACAGAAATAAAAATTAAAAAGACAAACAACAAAACAAAACATTCTAAAAGTTGTGGTTTGTGTAATTGTGTGACAAAGCCTGATTTTGCTACGATAGAAGGCAGAGGGAACCAACATCCCTGCTTTAAGGGCAGGTGTTGAAACTAATCACTTGTGAGACTTCCCA
The DNA here is from genome assembly GCA_025769975.1 of Gallinago jamesoni. Lineage (NCBI taxonomy): Eukaryota > Metazoa > Chordata > Aves > Charadriiformes > Scolopacidae > Gallinago > Gallinago jamesoni. Next base: position 145,457,956 of record JAOQGH010000012.1, read on the forward strand.
CACCATTCAGCCAAGTGACTTAACTTTTCCTTTTGCGCTTTGCTAGGTGGGCCTACTCCTTCTTGGGAGAGCAAAGTTGTTACTGATCTTATTGATAACTACTCATCATTTCATGCATTTTTTTCCATGTGTGACATTTAGTCTTGATGAACCTTTTTTTTATTTGGGTTTAGTTTATATGGTAGAGATGACCACACTCTCCAGGTTGCTATCTTATTCTGTAATTGTCAGGTAGAACAATTGTCTTTTTATGGAATATCAGAGCTATCGTGTCTATGTTTGTAGCCCATATTTGGATTATTTCTCAATAGGAAAGAGCCACCAACCATTCCTTGGAAAGCTCAGCCATTCCTTTCATCAGATCATACATGTCTGTTTCTAAAATTAAGATATGGAATAGCTCTAGATTTGATATGAAGAGAGAGGGAAACAGCACAGACTCATCTCCACCTCTTGTTAAGATGACTGTCCTTGACAGGGACTGTTATAACTAAGGTCTGTGGGATTCTGCAGTCTCCAGGAATACAAACCCTTCAAGGCATATGTTGGCAGTCCATTACGTTGACAAGAAACTCGACTGGGTGGGATGCTCAGAAATACCTGATATACCTACAGTATTGGATAACAGAATTACTGTCCCACTCTACAAGGCAGTGGAGAAAAGCTATACCTGTATTCTCGATAGCTGAGGAGGCAATGGGTTACTCATTTGAAAAAGAAGACCCCAGAATTAAGAAGGCAAGACCAACCCTAATGAGGGAAAAGATTGTCTCTTTACAGAGACAAGCCTGCAGTCAGAGCAGCCTGGGCAGCCACAGAGAGAGCAAACAGCAGGACCATGGGTCGGTATTTGGGTGTGCAGGAGATGGACTGGGCCTAGCTCCAAAGGCTGCTTGTAATATCCTGAGTATCCTGAGACTCATCTTTCCATGGAACCTCCTTAAAGGAGATGTATTCATTTATGATTTTACCTTCCCCTGGGCTATGTTACATTTAGGATGGAGTAAACTGCGCTCCCCATGAACCTTGTGTTTGCCGTGGACGCATTGTGTTTCTCCATTTAGGATATTGTAAAGTCTGGCTCTCAGTGGAGCTCTCAGATGAGCCACCCTCATTACATTGTTATTGTTCCTCTTTTGTCTTTGGCTCTCTGTTGTGTATTGCAGCTCAAGTGAACATTTCAATAAAATGCCAGCTCATGTGGGCAAAAGCACTGAGCTATCAATTTTGTCATGAGCTGGATGCACTTACTATGATGAAGCAATCGCTCATCAGAGGAAACAAACCACAGCCAGAGGAAGCGGAGGGAAGCGTTCAAGCATCTGAATGCACATAGGGAGTAACTCTGGTTTACAGCAGCCTGACACCTGAAGCTACCTGAAAGACCATAGCAACAGACATTCCACAGAGCTCCTGGTTGTATTTGCAAAATCAACAGGACCACAAAATTCTAAAGACGGAGTGTTAAACAGCCCTTTTATTATTTTTTTTCTTCCCACTCAGTTCTGAAGAAAATGTAGGTGGCAGATGGACCCAGCTTAGAGAATCTTTGGATTACCAAAGCACTGCTACCTGCCCAAAACATCCCTTCATTTTAGAACTGCAAATCAGAAATATTCTGCCAGAGTCAGAAAACTAAACACATCATTTAAATATGGGGGGAGTCAGACTTGATGTTTTCTAGTTGATTTTTTTGCAAATGGTAGATGGGCACAGACTGTGAAACAAAGGTAGGTGAAGCACTGTTAGAAACAGCTCAGACTGGAATGAGGACATGACTTCATGTTCTCAATGTCTATTTCTTCCCATGGTATAACAGCAAAGGGTGACCTGATAGTTTGTGTTAAAGATTTGTTGAAAACTACATTCTGTGGCACTTTTAGGGCAGCCAGTTCCCATTCAGTTCAGCCTGAAGCTTTACATGAGTGAAAACATGCAAAAAACATCTGGGGCCTTGTTCTGTACTTCCCCAGCCCTTGCAGCGGCCTTCATTTTATTGTTTTTATTGTTCACAGATGATTCATCTTCAACAAAATTAAACATGTAGGCTGCTTCATAAGGCTGCAAGGTGGTCAGGATATTTGTTTCATTCTCTTTAGTTTTGAGTGATTGCTGCGCCCTGAGAATTCAAAAGTGCCACATAGCCACTACAGCAGGGCTCTATTCCTTCCTCTCTGTGGTGGGTATCTCCCCACACATTCCAGGAGAAATTAAAGAGTTATCTACAGACATCAAAGCCACAAACAAATCTTCCACTCACATTCAGACTGCAAGGATCACCCTGTCTCAGGGGAATATAAGAGAAGGGTGCTCAGACCCTGGGGAAAGTGGAGGAAGCTTCAGCGAGAAGTTAAGTTGCTTTCTCTTGGGCTTTGAAATCCCTCAACTCAGGTTCTGAATTGAGACCTTTGCCTGAAGCCAGGTACCTGTGTATAAAAATAAAGGAGAAAAACAAGTTTTTTAGTGCATGTTGGTTTAGGAATGTAACTAGGATTCTGGTTTTTAATGTATCCTCAGTATAACATTAATCAAAAACTTGATTCCAGGTCTCATTGGACTGCTTGGCTGCAGGGGTGGGTATTCAAATAGATGCTTTGGAGAATGGAATTAAGCCTCAGCACCCTTTCTGACAGGTGATATCTTATGAAGTCGGTTGGGACAGTGACCAGCTTAGGATCTGTGAATTAAAAGAAGTAGAAAGCCCACCCTAGAGGAAGGCTGACCAAAAAAGGAAGGCCAGAAGCAATATTTGTGAGTGAAAAGAGAGAAGTTGTCTATTTCTGAGTAGGAAGAAAAGGCATCTCTGAAATCTTCACATGGGACACAAGCCTGAAAGAGGTTTAAAGGATTTCACATTCACAAGCCCACAAAAAATTTTGAAAAGTGTTAATTTAATTCCACAGAGATCTTACAACTTTTGCAGGCGTGGTTCAAATTCAGATAGCTGGGGCCTCTCACACAGTTGTAGCTTCCAAAATTAACAAATACAGGTGAAGAGTCACTCTGCTTTTACAGCCAGGTTCGTTAGCTCACAGGAGTGTTCTATGCCCTGAGTACAAACACTAGCCTGTATTTTAGATGCAGTGCTATTACCTATAGATGAAGATCTATCAATATATATGGTGAAATTCAAACCATGGAAAATGTAAAATGTGGCTAATACTCTTTGGTGAGTTATTATTACAAAATGCTAGGGAATGAATTTGACTTCAGTTTGGTTATTTTTGGATTTATAACATTGACACTCAAAGGAAAATTGGGATGAAAATAGTTCTTTTTATAATGGTTAAGTGTCCTGGATCCATTTGCCCAACACTTAACCAGGTGGGAGTGTTTCTAATCTTTTATACCAAGCCTTACATGATTGTCGCTTTGACTTCAGCACAGATACTTTTGACTTTTAAGAAAATAAGCCCAGAATTAGGTCCATGATGTTCTTTAGGCCAGCAGCAATTCATGTAGCATGAATGGTGGATTCTTGCTTCAAAAAGATTATTCCCTCCTCCAGCCTGTACTTTGACATTGCTTTGTTTGACCGGTTATAGGGTTAACATTAATTTCTTCTTAAAGCCGGTAAGCTGGTTGCATTTCCACAGTGGATTCCTGAGCTTGCCTATCGTGAAAAGAACTTCACCCTTTCTTAGAGGAAATCTGCTGCTGGAGTCCCACAAATAGCATAAGCAGCATTTGCTTCTCAGTATATCAAACTTCTAAACAAGTGTGAAAAACAAACAAACAAACAAAAAACCCAAACAAAAAACCCCAAACAAAAAACCCCTACCAAACCAAACCAAAACCAAAAACAAAAAACAAAAAACAAAAAAAAAAAAAGGAAAAATTTCTGGGGTTCTTGAAGGCAAAAAGTTCTCAAGTGCACAGCGAGCAAATTATTTTATCCATGAAGGGACACAACCTTGCTTCCACTGGTTTAGCCCATGTGATGTATTGGCTTTTTGATGATGTGCAGCACAAGGCTTTGTTTCATGCAAGGGTACCATTTATTATAGTGCATTGCAATGTGGTAAACAGCCTTCTTTATGATCTATGTGTCCTAATGTTCTTTCTTTGCTTGTTCAGAAATGGTTTTGACTGATGTAAATGTTTCTGAGTATATGTGGGTTAACTATTTTTTCCCCTGATGAGTGATGGGGGGGTCACATTCCCAGCATGACTGCCAGTCTGGTTTGAAATCTGCGCCTCTGTTGGTTGCAAGAGCCTTCCCACTGCTACAATCAATAGCTCTTCATGTTTGTTTCTAAATTTGTTGCAAGTCAAGTAACTATTTCAAATCCACACTGTGTAAGGTGGATAAATCCTAAATCTGTATGCTTTTTACTTCAAAATAGCTAAGGAGGAACAGGGACTCCATGTTAAAATTAAGACGACAGAAGATAAATCCTAGTCTGTTTACTTTAGTTTAGAAGTATAAGAAAGAGAGGGGATGATCCTATTCAGCATCACTTCTAATACATAAAAATAATGTCTATCAATCAGAGTCATCCTTTTTGCTTTATATTTCAAATAAAATAAATCTTCTTCAACTTGAAGAAGTTATTTCTTTTTAACAAGTTTATTTGTGATTTTTTTTTAATTTATTTATTTTTGTCTGTACTGTACTTGCGAAGCTGCCTGGAAATACTGGTATTCTACTTTGCAGAAACATCCCTCAGGAAATGAGATAGACCATTGAACTTCTAACACTTGACTGACCAAAGCAATTAAGCAAAAATAAAATACATATAAAACAAAACACAATTTACACAGAATAATATCATCTGGCCTCGAAGTTATTCTACTAAATGAAGATAACAGCTTTATAATTAAATGACTAAACACTACAATAGCAGATAAACATGTTTCCTCTCTAGAGCCCATGATAGTGATAATATGATATTTATCGTAGTATAGCAATAGTACATACCGTTTTTGTAGTAAGAAAGTGAGAAACATGTCAAAACAGATGCTCCCTTGGCCTGAAAGTACATGTAATTTTGAGGCTGAAATATCAAAGGCAATATTTGTCTGTTTGGCAAGAGAGATTTTGTATACTAATGTAAGTCGCTGGGGCCTTTTTAGCTGGACTAAATTTTCTTTTGGTTTTGAGAGGAACATGGTAGACTTTGGGGATTAGGAAGAAAATAAATCTGACATCTATTAAAAAATTTGCTCCAGAGGTGTCAATAGCCTGATACTGTCTTCATGCAATACAGACTCATGCATAGAAATGTTTTAAATATTTGTTTGTTTAATATTCAAAAAATGACATCCCTTGGACATTTGCTCAGCATTGAAAAAAAAAGATTATTAAATTGGGTGTAAGACAGCTCAGGATGATAATTTCTAGGAAGGGAGGAATGGTTCTCCATGCTCACCATGTCCAACTTTCTGGGAGTCCTAAGGATGAAAATCAGGATTTTTTTTGAAGCAGCCCTCGAGTTTATAATGAGTTATATTAAGATGGAAATTATTCCATTTAAATATCCTGCCACTTTCTATGATTTCCTCTGAATAATATGGTCTGGCTTCTGTTAATAACAAGCTAATGGACAGAGCCAGGTTGGCAGTTCCCCTGTCCCACAACACCAAGAAGGAAAATCTCTGTGAGGGAAGCCAGCTAAGCATGAAATGGACATGGAGTGAAACAAAGGGAAACCTTCCTATGACTTTGTTGAAATCTTTGACTGAACCCAAAGTGCTGTGAAATATACTTGGGATATTGCTCTTCAGATAACATCAGTAAATTGTCCACCAACTTCCCCTCCAGAGAATAGCTAAGACTCCATCCTACCAAGAAGCCAGTAAAATCTTGTGGTTTCCTTTACTGTTGTAAATCTAAGGTGATCTGGACAGTTCTCTGGAGCTGAGGCAGACTGGTGTGGAAAGGCACCCTCTTGTTCGTCAGGAGCAGACTGGCTTACTGGAAAAAACATGTGGACTACCTACTGGAAATGGTCCTCGTCTTATGCTTGGCCCAGGGCTTGTCTGGGAGAGTGCTAGCTGGTTTGGGCCAAGATTGTGCTAGGGACCATTCCAGCAGCATGTGGACAATTACACTCAGCTGCCTCTGAACATACCTCGGCACTGTTTGGTTTACTGTGCACAAGCCACAGAAGTGGAGATACTTGACTTTGAGTACTCTGGTAGTGAAAACTGGAGTAAGATCTGAGCTCCTCCATCCCGGAAAGTATCTGAGGCAAATATTGGCTGAAAAGATCTTCGTGTGAACTCTCTATGCTGCACAGAGGACAGGCAAGCATCACTCTGCTGCCCGGCACTGACCTGCCGAGGGCAAGAGGCATATTTATTCTATAACAGAGATCATTCACTGCAATGCACCTCCAGTGCACTGTGGCGTCTCATGACTCCTGTTGTGTGCCTGTGCGATGCAGAGAAATTGGGTTCTCTGAGACAGGTTCATTCCATTTTGACATGGAAAACACACAGCACAGTCAATATCTCAGTCCCTCTGTTTGTCACGGTGGTTTTTCATGCCATTCAGTTGCTCTCTGCACTGAAGAGTGCTGCAGGTGGCTCCTCACAGACATCTGTGACAGTGACAGATTAGGAGCTTCTTCACTGTTTTGATATCAAATGAGCCTTGCATATGCCTCCTGTTAAACACGAACCTAAACAGCAGGATTAATAAGAGTAGCAATTGGAACCCTCATCTCTGTGTGATTTCATTTCAGTCATGATACTGTTAGCATTGAAATAAATCAAATGTGCCTGCTAAGTCCAGCTGAAAAACAGGTAACTTATTTAGTAACATCAGTAATGATTTTTGAACCCTGGCTTTAGGGCTATCTCCAAGGAAACATACAATGAGGAGCAGGTAACACTGAGGTGCATAAGTCCAAACCTCTCCCATTTGAGACTACTTCACTCTTTGCTTTCACCACTCAGATACCTCAGTTTATTTCTGTGTTTCATTCTGTGCAAGACTGGCCAGATTCATAGGCTACTCAAAGCCTTGAAGCTTCTCAGAAGACACCTTCCCTTAAAAGTCTGTCATCAGACTTCAGGTGTGTTCAGCTGCACCATCCCCTTTCTCATGTAGATGTGCCTAGCAATTGGGAAAGGAAGCAAATGAGGTAACTCTATATGTTTTGGACATGGGGTAAATATATGAACAGTTTGGAGAACAGGATAGTCCCTATCAGTGAGAGCTCTAAGCTCTAGGCTCCAAAGAAACTCCCACATATTCTTTGCTCTAAAGTAATTCTAGAATCATAGACTCGCACAAGTCTGGAAGGGACCTCTGGATGTCATTTACTTCAGTCCTCTACTGAAAGCAGGTACAAATTCAAAATTAGTTCAAGTTGCTCGGGGCACTGTCCAGTTGAGGTTCCAGTATCTCCAAAGACAATGATATTGTAACTTCTTTGGGTTTTTTCTGAGAATAGCTTCAGAAGGAGGAATAGAAATCCCTCTCCTCCCCACACCCGAAAAAGGTGGATTTTGTTCTTGGAGGTGGCTTCAAATAACTATGCATCTGTGAGACTGGAACCATCTCTCCCACATGGTGTGCTCAGCAGTGAAACACATATAAAGGTGCATCACCAAAACTGCTCCCTAGTAATAGATCAGAAGATGTCTTGAATTGATGAAGATAGACTAGAGGCCTTTAGCAGAGAGTGAATGCTGCCCAGATAAGCATCCGTATCTTAAGGAGAGGTGAGATTTAACACTTGCCTTTTTCTCCAGTGTTTTGCTCTCCGTAGAGATGTCCCCAGTTGATGTTACAGCTGCTCTGAGATGCCTGGCTCCCCTCGTGATGAAATGTGGAGGAACCAGACACCTGCCTCCAGGCTGTGAATTGGTCTAGTAGCCAAATCATGGAAGTAAAAGTGTCTCTGGTTCAGTTTTATAGTCTTCAGCCCTTTGGATCTAATCCTAAGAGATTCACTCAGGCCTGTGCTGTGAATTGACTGCAGAGCTCGGAATAAAATGAAGAAGCCCTGGCTTTCCAGTGCCAAGCACCGAAGCATTACTCCTCTGGGTCAGGCAATGAACAAGCTAGAAAAGCCTTTGAGGCTCCGAGCGTGATTAATAGACCTAAAGCTCCAGTTTGGAGCCAGATGGAGAACACACACGCTCCTGCTCTTTATGTTTGCATACGTACAGGTGCTGCTCTCGAGGAGCTTGTCAGCTGTTGACGTTCAGGGAGCTGACAGGTCTACCCTAACACTGTTTGAGTAAGTGTGCAAACATAATGTGGAGATTAACCAAGATAGCCCTTTAAGAACACCATCAGCCGAGTCATCATGCTGACTGATGGCAAGAAGCGGGCAGGGTTAAATACGTATGCAAAAAGAATTTTTATGGCACCCTTTGCAGGTACTTCCATTCACATCAATATACGCAGGTGTACCCCGTGCTACCCAACCACACATTTCTGTCACCGACCCGACTGCCTATCAGACACTGGGCATGAATTCCTGGCACTGATTAATTGCCTGTGCCAGCCTCCTCCCAATTTACTGCGCGATGGTTTGATTTACCACGTTTCTAAACCTATATCTCATCTGCTTTGTCAGGCCTGTCCTGGAGAATCCTGTACCAGACCAGGGAGTACTGAAATACCTTAAACATGTTTTCTAATAGGCAGAGACTCTTCAATGCATTCCAGTAAAGCACCAGGCTGTGCATTTTTAACTCTCCATGGCCTTGACAGCTCTTGCTAAGACACGTTTTGGGCAAATACAAGGCAGCCTGTCAGACTAACAAGGTCCTGGCAAGTTTTGTGCAGTATAAACCCTTTCATGAAAGCCAGAGAGGGAGGGTGCTGACAGAAGCGACAAATGCTTTCTAATGGCAGATATTTGAGACAAATTAACAAATATCAGAAAACTGCTTTGATCAAATAGAACAGTGAGGCAAAATGTTGCCCAGTTTCTTTATTAAAATGAGGTACAAAGTCTAAAGTATAGATGAAACAGGGGAAAAAGTTGGAATGAATGTGGTTGGATGTGATAATCCTCTCCCTTAAGTAAATGTTGGCTCTTCTGTACTTAACAGCATGACAATTATTATAGCAAGTCTTGATGTGTGCTGTTAAATAAGTGGTTCTTTGCAAACTCAAGTGAGATACTGAGGTGTGTGTAGGTGTGTCTGAAAAGATGATCCAGTAACCAAAGCTCTGAGTCCTTGCAAGGGTCACCTGAAAGCCAGTCTCAGCTTTGCCAATAACTTGCTGTGGGACTTCAGGAAGAACTTCAGCTTCCTTGCCTGTTTATTACTAATCTTGTCTATTCTGCTAAGAAACTAGGGATGCAAAAACCTTCTTGGTTTTATTCAAGATTTCTTGCTGTGTGCCTGTATGAGACCCAGCAGTGCTACCGTGCTCTCAGTTGCACCTCTGAATGCTGCTGTTAAAAGACAAAATGTGGAATATGAAGTGCCCAAATTAATTGGCATCATTTGGAATAAAGGGATCTGTGGAAAAGAATGGTGATTTCTAGCAGAAACTTATTTTATCATGACAGTTGCTGTACTAATTGGTTTGTCTTCTTTCATAGGTTGCTTTTAATTAAGGTGAAATACTTTCAAAAATAATTTCATTTGTAATAACTAACAATTTCTTCTATGTAAAAAAAAAGAAATAATAGAGAAGAGAATTATATGCCAGGGAACTAAAAAAAAAAAAAAAAAAAAGCAAAATACTTTCAATATTTTCTTTTACTCTTTTCTTTATTCATCAGACTTCACTCAGAGAGGAAAATGAACTTCCTGAAATATCACCACTTCCAGAAATTTCAAAAGGAAAGCTTTGGAATTTTTTGATGAGATTTTCTTCTTTTGTCTAGATACTTGTTTTCATCTGCTCTGTGCCACTGGGGACACAAGGAATAATTGTGACAGGAGGTTTGGTACTTGTGTAGGGCTGTGACCAGAGTCCGCACCAGCCTTTGAGGACATTTGTGCTGGGACCACAGCTCTGGTGACTCATCTTCAACCACGAATACGGACTGCAGCCTCCCTCTCCTACCATGGTTACACGGAGTGCTGGACCAGCCTCACCCCCAGTGAGCAACCCCAGTTGGTGCTGGTTGAACGCCTACGCAGCGGGAGATGGAAGGAGGTTAAAAGCTCCCTCAGTTGTCCCCTCTCCTCCCGCTTAAATCCCTGCCTGCTGCCTTCCAGCCATGTAAAGGAAATTAATTTGGGATTCAAGCATCTGGAGAGCAGTGGATAAAAGGTGCTCTAAGAGAACATACTGTTACAGATGTTCCTCTCCTTACTGCTACAGCAAGTCAAGATAAAAACATACTGCATAAACGGTGACGTGCCTGAAATGTAATGCAAACTGTTCCCTTTCAAGCAAGCAGTAAAACCCTGGAAGCTCAAACTGTGTCCTGCAGGCAGCCGAGGAGGAGAAATACTCTCTCTCTCTCTTTTTTTTTTTTATTATTGTATTATTAAAGATAAAATTGTGCCTAGGGACATTCAAAAAATGTGGTGCTGAGGAATGTGCATGAAGCAGATAACACCATTTCCCTCCACTAGCAGGGAAGTATATATAAAAACAGAAACTTTATTCATTAACTTGGAGAAAATGATGATTACATTAGTGAGGCTAAAGGATATGAAATACCTTCTGCTGTCGGATAAAGGATGCTCTAGTCTGTGCTAGGACCAGGTTTTGGAAGTTCCTACTAGAAGAAATAGAAGATGAAGGCAGGAGTAAGGGGAGGAAAGCAATTCCCAGATGGTAACCCTTTAATTTTTTATTTGGAAAAGTTAATATTATGCCGAGTTTTATACCCTGAAGAAGAAACCACTTGAGGCAATGCCATATTCTTAGCTCCCTGATGGGTAAAATAAACTTGTAGTCTCAATGCTTATTATTTATTTAAGAGACAGCTTGTTCCTTGGACTGAATGTCTGCTCAGGAGCAGTATAATACTGATCCCCTTAGGCTGGCTATTTGATCTGGTATGGGATCTGATACGTGTCTGCTACTTATCCAATCCGTTTCTTTGTACGTATACAGGGAAAAATCAATCAGAGTTGTCCCACATTCCTGCAGTGTGGGAACCAGCAGGACTTGACCACAGTAGGCATATCATGGCAATATTCTGCAATAATTTTCCCATCTAAAACAGAGGTTTTCCTGGAAGGTGAGGGAAGGAACAGGGCTGAGCTGCACCTTACCCAGGATTTCATAGGAGAATAAATCCTATCTGTTCCACCAGTTCTACTACCATTATGTCGGGAGTCAGAACACTGCATTGTGTGAGATTCATTACACGCTATGGAATTTCTTCCTTCTTTTATGTCTGGACCATCTATTTCTTACTCAGGCTCCACTCGGCAGGCTGAAAGGAGTAGTGTGTTCCATGGTACATTCCGGCTGGAATGAGGTATATCATTCAGGCTGGAAAGAAAGAAGAAAGCTCACAAATTGTCAGCTCTCATTTGGTTCTGAATAAAACACCTGGTTTCATAGGAAAAAAAGAAAAAAGCACTATCTGATAAGTGTCAAATGAGCAGAAGGAATGGATGTTTACTCTGTAAAGCTGAGTTGTAGTTGGCAACTCAACAATTTTTCATTGGAGCAGCAGATAACAGATGATTACTCCTGATGTTTGCCAGGTTTACTCCAATGCAGATGGATAACAAGGTAACAGGAAGCATGAGAACTAAGCAAAGATGTTTGAGCTTTGGGCCACTGTTTGAGCAGTGGCCCAAAGCCTTGACATTTTCCTGGTATCTTCTTGATCATGGCTATCCCAAGCTTGCCACAATTGCTCCTGGATGAAGTCTCTAGGCCTGGCTGGTACTTAGATGGAAGACCACATGCAGATTTCAAGTAATGTAGAGTAAGTCAAGGAACAAGCAAATACTAGACTCCAAATCCCAGGCAAGTTGAAACGCTGTGTTCCAGCCCTGTTGTGACTGAAGGGAAGGCATGAGGAGGTTACCCGCTTGTTCAGCTATGGAGGAAATAAAAGATTCATCTTCTCTATGCTGAAAAATTTAGTGGATACCAACAATGAGGTATTTCATTTGCAAAACAGAGATTCTCAAACTGAGGTCACTATTAATACAGAAACAAGAAAGATAACCTGGCAGCTATAACAGTAGCTGGTCTTAATTTAGGATCTCTGGGTTCTTCAGTTTGCTCTGTGCAAGTCATTGCTGGAACTGCATAGGACTTCCTTGGAACAAGCAGTTCCTTGAACAAGATATTTAGATGTGCTTCATCTTAAATATATGAAAGGTCCTTCTGAACCTAGTAGGACTTGTAGCCTTACTGGACTGAATCCCCAGTTTCTGTGTCTGTCTCCATTTCCTCAGCTACTACATGCGGTCAATAACTTGTATGCAGCCTTGAGGAATCACATAGACACTACACAAAGGGTAGAGGGGATGTAAACAACTCTCCTCCTTCCATATTATGTCTCTGCATCCTTAAATTGAGCTTTGTACTGTGTCATCCTTTGAAAGTCAAATGTGAGGACTGAGTCTGTAGTTGCGTATCTTCTATGCTGCATCCTCTCCTGAAAAAGAACATTTATTGCAATAGAGAATGGAAAGTTGATACTGAGGTCCAAGTAAGAGGGCTACGGTCCTCAAACCTATCTGAGTCAAAAGCCTGTCCCGCCTTGAGTCGCTCCAGCTCCCTGGGAACCTCAGCAGATCAGGGGAAAGCAGTTCCTTTGTCAATAGGATTTTCTCTGTTGCATTGCTTCCATGCTGTAGTCACACAGCAACTTCTGAGACCAGTCAAATGTCCTTACTTTGATTTTACTGAAAGATGTTTTTCCTGCAATTTTAACTTTGACTATAACATTCAAGACTCCAAATGCAGTTAAATTCCACCTCCGCATTCTGTTCAACTTTATATAGGTTGAACGCTCCATAAAGATATGGAGATCTTAGCTCCTTGAACTGTATTTGAACCAAAACAGCTGGAAGTCTTTTGTCTCATAAAGATTCAGGTCAAGCGTTTGTTTCATTTTACTCCTAGCTGAGATGTGGAAACAATTCACGCTGTCACCTCTCCCTCCTGCAAAAACCACAGTTTCTTCTATTCTTGCAGTGCTCTATGAGACTATACTTCTGCAGTGTGGGACACTGCTGCTTTGTTACGTGACCCTGGGGCTGATGACATGTGGCACACTGTCCTGCCTATGCCTGAGTGCCACGTGTTGGCTTCCAGTAGCAGGAATGACTGTGTGCTGGGCACTCTGGTCTGGAAAGGACTTTCAAAGGCACCAAATCCAGCCAGCCACAGTCGCAGAGAACTATAAGCCTCCCACAAATCTTATCAAGCTCCCTCTTGACTAGCAGCTGCCTGGTTTTTGCCTCAGCAATACCAAGACTTCAGTAGTCCACTGACTCATTAGAAAGTTTCCTTTAGTTTCCATTATCCAAGGTTAATTTTCTTGTGTCAACAAAGACTTCTGGTCAAAACAGTTTGCTGTCTTTCTGGCGTTCCCAATTTTACAGACGTTATAAGAAATGTTTATCCTACGGGCTGTCTCTGTACTGGTCAACAGCCTCTTTCTGTGGCACCAACGAAGGGAACTTAATGTTACTTAATATATCACCCTATTATGAACTGCGCCCGATGACACCTCTAAAGCAGGGAACAGGACAACACATCAAGGGAAATTTTTTTTATTTACCATGCTATAGAAATGTCATCCATGATTCTTTGGGTGAAATTCTCCTAGAACAGTAAACAAAAACATAGTGCATAGAAAACAGTGATAAACAACAAGCTGATAAAGGCTCCTAATTACTTTAGAATAGCTTGCTTTTTTCCACATTAGCCTGCTCCCTAACCTTTTTGTACCAAAAATAATTTTCCATGAATCACGATATCATTATAATGAGTGCGAGGAAACATCAGTTTATATAAGATCAAGTTAAGTAACAGGAAATAGCACATTAAATATAATCTAATTATACTTTGTTCCATAACAGAAGGGAAAGATTTATTTTTCAGATAAGAGTGAAAAGCAGTTTATAAATGTGAGAAACTCAGGGAGAGAATCACATCATCTATTGTTTGGCTCTGCAGAGTCAAGAAACCAATTGAAACTACCTAAGAGAGCTGTTTCTCCACTGACACTGCTGGGAGTGTAGTTCTTAACCAAACACTTGCATCAAATGCCTAAAGCTATGCAGCTCGACACCTTCCTTTCCAATCAAAAGTAAAACCACAAATGCTTCTTTTCCAAAACAGACATTCTTAAAACAGCAGCCCAGAACTCTGAAATATGCCCAAAGGTCCTACCATTTTAAAATGTCAATATGTTTGTGCTGCTGGAACTCCACGAAGGTAGGATGAGTCATAAAATCTATGCCGACAAAGACTATTATCAATGTCTTGTTCACCTTCATAATTGACACAGGTATAAAATTTAACCCAGTATTCCCAGCACTGGACCCCAACTTGCATGTGAGATACAGGATTTATTTTGCAAAGATATTTGATCTTCACCTGTATGGATTCTTATCTCTCTTGCAACCTGTCTGTAAGGCTGGGGAAATGTTTGTGAAGTGCTTTGAGAGCTTCCTTGGGGATGCAATGTAGATGATTTTCAGGCAAACAAATAAAAGGTCGATTTCTATCTAGTTTCTCTCGTGTTGTCTTTACTGGGAGACGTTGCTCTTAGTACAACTGGAATTCAAATAGGTGATTAACAAATCAAAGTGTGTATAGGACATTAGTAAAATGTGATACTTTCTGTCTTTCAATAAGCACTATTTACACAGGATCAAATTCTGCTATGAATTACACGAGAGTGAAGCCAGCGCAAACAGCTCTTCAAGTCGACAGAGTCTCTCTGGATTAATGCAGAAAAGCAAAGGTTTTCCAAGACTACAGTCAACTCATTCAGAGCTTTTTTAACCTCCAGGGTTGTGTATATCAATATCTCAATAACATGCTTGTAATATCATGCAGCTAATTAACAGTAGAGCCCCCCTGAGTGAGATGTAATTGAATTGGAAAGAAAAGGTGGTAATTCCCAGGGTAGGGAAATGTCGTACAAAGACCTCCATGTCCAAGCTAGATCCTGTATCAGAAGATTGATAGCTCTATTTATGGATGCAAATGTGACTGTTAAGGACACAAGAGAGCCAACTAATTTGGAAATCTCTGTGATATTGGCACAGAACCCTTGTCTGCAGGGTTTCCTTACTGTCAGCATTGGTGTCTGTCTAGTCCATGAAGCACAACTTATCTCACCCCAAAGGATAAAGTTCAGATTTAACTCACTCAAGTACAGATATAGAAGATGTACTTTAGTCAACTGAATCCCACTCCTGGTGCCCACATTTTTCAAACAAGTGCAAACCCCACTGTTTCTACGCTATTATCAGCACAAATCCAAAATATAGCCACATACTAGCTACTATGAACAAATTTAACTATATCCCAGCAAAACCGGTACAAAAACAATCAAAGGAATTGGAGCTGTTTTTCCTAGAGAACTTTAAATTTAAAGAGATGTTTGGATAAATAACTGCAGATATATTCACCAAGCCCAGTGAATTGAACAAAGTTTGTTTTAAATTGAAACAAAAAAGGAATCCACTAGACATTAAGAAAACCTGTTTGGTGAGTAGAGCAGCTAAGCACTGGCACAGGCTGTGTGAGAGATGGAGAGTCTAGCACATACTATCACCTGCAATCAGTGGTTTCGGTGTAGCTAACACCACAGTGAGCATGGACTAGACAGCTTCTCACAGTCCCTCCCAGCCCTGTGTTCTCTGATTCTGAACAGTTTTCACATTGTTTCAGAATGAGATGAGGCAGAGGTGGTTTGAAAACAGCCTCCTAGCACCCTGCTGTGATTCCTAACAAATTGCTTCCCATTAAAAGTAGCAACATTTTCAAACGCTTGCAGCAATCATCAAGGTAAGTCATTGTCCTTCTTGCACTACACATAAATTCTCTTTGCTGTCTTATTTGTGGACATAATTGTTTAGTTGTTTTTTTTTTCTTTAGCATTTTCCTGTCTTGTATAATTTCTGTTTGACTTGGCGATGACTTGAGATTAGTTTTACTGGGTTTGTTTCTTAATTGTTTCATATTTTGAGCCCCTAGGTGAAAAAAGTTATACACATATATATATTATTGACATGACTGAACAAATCAGATCTTTCCAAGAGAGATCTTGATTTAAACAGGTAACAAACAGTAGAAGAGAAGATTTTTTTCCTGAAATTGCTTGGAAAATCATAGAATAATTTAAGTTGGAAGGGACCTCTTGGAATCATCTCGTCCATACTCCCTGTGTCTTCTCATCCAGCTCAAGTAGGACTAAATAGAGTAGGTCCAGAGAGCTTTTGAATATCTCCAAAAATGGAGACTCCACAACCTTTCCAGGAAGCCTGTTCCAGTGTTTCACTACCAGCATGGTAAAAAAGTGTTCAGGTGGAATTTCACGTGTCTCAATTTGTGTCCACTCCCTCTTGTCCTCTCGGTAGTCACTATTTGGAAGAGTGTAGTCTGTTCTTCTTCATTTCATTCCACCAGGTGTTTATTCACAATGATGACATCCCCCTGAGCTTTCTCTTCTCTGGACTGAAAAGTCCAAGTCCTCATATCAGAGGTATACACAAACCTAACAGTTAGGGCTCCTGAATGTTAGCTCTGTGTCCCATCACCAGGACCAAGATTGCTGCATGCACATACTGAGTGCTGCTGAAGCTGCACTAAGGAGTTGATATGATTTTTGTGCCTTAATTGCATAGCAGTCACAGTGAAGTATTTGAATCCTAACTAAAGAAGAGATAATGCACCTCCTATCTGCATGCTTGACGCGTTGTGCTGCTCCCTTCTCAACCCCTTACCACTATGTCTTACATGTGTGCTTCTGGGATATAGAATTCACAGTATTGTGCAGCTCTTCCCTTTTCCTGCCCTCCATTCAAATCAGTTTTCAAATGCTGTGACTCCAGGCACTAATGTTTTAAACAAGTTTGAAGCAACTGGGACAAGGCCATAAGCTGAAAATAATATGCAGCAGCATATTTGAGTGGTTAATCAATACTTGAGTTATCAGCTTTTCAGATCAAGGAATTAACAAAATTATTTTGTAGTAAATGACATTAGTTTTGGGGGGAGAAACACAAAAGCTGCTATCAAGACAATGCCTAAGTTTTTTGGTTTTTTTTAAAGAAAAAAAATGTAATGAAGGAAAGAACTCAAACATTAATGTTTGAATCCTTTGATACTCTTAGTTGTGCCTGTTCTAACTAGTCTTGAGGAATTATTATGGCAAATTTACAACTGAAGAGCCCTCATCACAGCTTGATGATGGGGAAAAAACAGGGAAGGCTTCACATTAGAGCTCCACATATATCTCTACAGTCACAAATGTTCTCTGACCCCAGCATAAACTGGAAAAGTTAAAAATCACTATATCACATGGCCATTATACTGAATACTTGATTAAAAAAGAAATTAAAGAGCATTCATAAACCTTCTTCCTTTCCTTTAAATCAGTGTGACTTTTTTTTTTTTTTTTTTATGTCAAAGCTGTTAATACTGGCTTTGTAATTTCAAATTCCTAAAATCAAAGTAAGACTGTAAAAATCAAAAAACATCAAGAGCCATTTCAGGCAGGTGTCAGACGCTTATTTCACAACCATATCCCCTGCTCCTGCAATCCTACCCACAGGGGCAACAAGTTAGTTAGGGCCACCTGTAGCGAATGATATTTCTTCTACATGAACACTGTCATAGAACACTGCGCCCCACGGGGCTGCACGACTGAGTGGGAAGAGAAATGTGCTGGCACTGAGGTGCTGTCTGAGCCCTGTGACTCCTCTGCTGTGTCCCTGCAAAGTTCACTGCTCTGCTTTGTGTTGCAGTGTCATTATCTGTAAAAATTAACCCCTTGTGTTCTGTCTCACATTCCACAGGGACTGGGCATTGATATTGTACCTTGACTGGCGAAAATCTAGTGATACCCTCATGAACTGAGCAAAGACAGCTGAAGCTTCCCACTGAAAGAAAAAACTCCCAGAGAGACGATCCTCTGCCCCCCAGTTGCTGGGGAACAAGGAGAATTGATTGAATGCTCAAGACCTCATCTGCATGTGTATGACACAGTGCTGTGAGAATTTTTGTTGAAGTACCATGAAGTTTTGAAGTTGAAGTGAATAAAACATCATCATTTATGTCTTACAATGGATGGAAATATGATCTGTATCTAGCTGTGTCTGGCATAAGGGTTCATCCTAATTTTTGGTGCAGCCTGTGGTCACGAGCATGTCTTGGCAGCTGGGAAAGAGACAGTATCAAATAGTGGATACTTATGGAAAATGCTTATACATGGTTCTGTAGGCAAGTGGTCCACTCTTTAATGAGCTGAACCTCTGAGAGGATTGGATAAAGGTGAGTGATATAAAATGGTAATAGAAGTGGAGAAGATTTGGTTTTAATCTACTGTAAGTAGTCATGGGTGACAGATTCTGGAAAGAGCAGATCTACCCAAGCATCATTTTAAGGCTTAAAATACTACTTGAATAGTTTGGTAAGAATCTCTAGATATTGTTTTCCTGGTAAACACATCACCTAAAACTACCATAATTATTATTTTCTCTTATTTGAACAAACCACTAACAGAAATACATATTCTGTAGCCTGCTTAGTCTGAATATATTGAATAAAAATGTAATCTGAACAAGGCAACAGTTACTTCACCTTTCTAAAGAAAAGAAGGTGTTTACACTACACACACTTTCATCAGAAGCATCCTGGAATATTCTGGAGTGTCTGCAACTTATTTCAGTCTTATCCAGTTAATGGATGGAGAGTAAAGCGTGACTTTGTCAGGCAGAGACAACCTCAACCACTTCTCTGCAGCTCAGTTGATGGCATAGCCTGGGGAATGCTGTTTGCGAGTGCAAAAGGAAAAAGTCTCATCACAGGAGCCCAGCGTGTGATATTAAACTTTCTGTAAAAGGCCATCCTCAAATTAGTCCCATTATCTCTGACATACAATCTCTACACAAGTGAAATATTTAGTGCTAAGAGTTTATGGCATTTCCCTAGGCGAAGCTGCACGCCTTTCACACAGCTTTTGCTTGCAGAGCACAGCTCGGCAGCCTTGCTCAGCCAGTTTGACCAAGACCATGAAAGAACTCTTGTGCATACAATCTCTGTTGCAGTGTCAGAGTATGAACACACAGGGCGACGGACCTGCTGGAAAAGAATATTAGATATATATGCCCTGGGCTTTACAACATTTCAAAGCTTTGGTGTGTGCCCAGCATAAAGGATAATGAGTTACTGTGCTGCCCCAAGGGTACAGTGAGACCATTTCTCTAGAAAGCACGATTCTTTATGGGGCAGAAAAGAGAGTCACAGCAACCTCAGACTGAGGCTATAATAACCTGTATAATGAGATGTCCCCTGACATTATCATGGATCATATCCCCGCAACTAAGGAGGGTCTCCTGGTGCAGAGTAGAGAGGGGTCAGTGGAACCTGTAGTGTTCCTCTCCTCAGACTTCATGTCAGAACAGGCTTAGTTTATCCTATGAAGAAAGAACCTACAGGACAAAATATATGTGGCTTTAGGTAATATAAATGCACAAACTGAGGAAGAGAGCCCTCAAAGAACCCTTCTGCAGGACAAAAATCGAGGTAAGAGACGAGCTGAATCCAGCATTCTACTTTTGCCTCTGCAGCTTATTCCTACCTGACTCCTCTACTGACTCCCTGGCTGGTCTTTAAAACAAATGGTCTTCTGAATGAAAGTTATGACTATAAATGTGTTAGCATTAACATAAGCAAGTCTTGAGAATTTCTTCTGTTGCTTTTATTTCATATGTCGCTTGGAGAAAAAACAATAATCCTTTCTTTTACTGTTTCTAAATAAAGAAATACAAGGATCTCACATTTGCTTCTAATTACAATGCACTTTACTGTGAAGCCCCAGTGAGGGGAAAAGGTTTTTGAAATCTACAGCACTGGGTGAGAATCGATCACTAATTAAATTTGTCTGTGGGAAGTTAGCTATAACTAAAACATATACTGCGTAAAAACAACCAGATCACTGTTTTGCTCGTAGTACGTGTTGCATAAAACCTGCATTAATCAGGCTCTTTGAAATAGCTGGGACAACCAAGCCTGGACATGGTGGAAGTCCTATTTCAGGAGGGCATTACTTTAACGGGCCAGGGCAGCACCTCTGTGTCCTACTGGTGATGATTAGCTTCTGTGAGGGACTTACCACTGTGTCCTAGTTGCATGGGAAAGAGCAGTTATGGTGTCTCCAGAGTTCCACAGAGCGAAACTTGGGTAGAACAGAGTCTTTTGGCTCTTTCTGTGTTCCACTGTGGGTCTGGGACTGGGTTTTCAGTTTGTTAGGGGACTTAGGACTGGAATTGAACATGAAGCACAAGACATGCTGTGCCTTCACTTTCACAGGATACTCTTCCAAGATGCATTAAACATGATCCTAAAGGTAAATCAAGATCCAGCAGAACACAGCTGTAGCAAGTGTAGCAGTTTGATGACTTCTTATTTAATAGATTTCAAAGGTGGTCATGATTTCTTCTGTTTTATCTGGTTTATAAAAGAAGTGTCTATTTTTTTCCAGTTACGGCTTTTATCTACCTCTGCCTATTAATATAGCGGCAGATGGTGCAAGCAGGTATGCGTTAAGGTGGATGTGCAGATGGCTCACTCCGTCTTGCGGTGCCTCTGACAAGATAACAACATGAGGAACTGCAGGATGCTGCAGATTACACAGGGAAGTAATGTATATGCAGATGGCCTACGCTGACCCGTGGTGCCACTAACAAGACAGCAAAATGAGAAACGGCAGGATGCTATAGATAGCAGGAAAGGTAATAGCTTGACAAAATTGCTGTCAAAGTTAGAAATTACTAGAGCAACCACAGCATAAATACCAAATAAGGGTATAAAATCAGCAAAACCAGGGCTGATGACAAAGTGGTACATAGAAGTGAGCTGTATATTTGGGAGAGGATGAGGGTGGTAAAGAGGAAGATCTCACGGGGGGAAAAGGGGAAAGTAATGTGAGCCAAATCATGTGGTCACAGCTCCCTGTCAAGCAGCTCTAAGCCTGACCAACACAGCTTGGAGCAAGACTATAAACGCGTTGTTACTGCAACTGTGCTTGCATCTGACTCTCGTGTGTGCTCTGGAGGGATCTGGATGCTTTCCCCATTGCTGGGAGGGAGCACTCCGAGGAGGTGGCTGGACATCCTGACTTCCAAATGGTGAGAAAGTCAGAGTGCTGACAATCCTATAATGGAAATTTCCCTTTTGTGGAAATTGTGTGGCTTCTGGGGGTGATTTTTATATTGTGTATAGCCAGTCTGGTTTTGAATCCAAAAATTATTTTTCTTTCATTCAAATAAATCTAAGCCCCACCCTGTCTAAACTGAGCTCCTGGTGATATTATTATTTCTACATCACAAATGCCCAAAGGCAGTGGCATAGCATAAACAGGACAGTTTATAAACACAGTTCAGTGCTCTAGAGTCAAATGATTTTGCAGGTAGTAATTACTGACTTTATATTTGCAAAATGTAGTTTTAGTTCAACAAGTGAATTGAGATTGACTTGTCTTGAAAAGATTTTCTTGTTCTGCCCCACCACCTATTATCAGTGTAAATTTATTGTTTCCTTGGAAAAAATAAGCTGATTTCAGGGTGTATCTCTTATGATGTTAACCACAGTCTTACACTGCTCTTAGTGGACTAAGTAAGGTGGTACATGTCTTTGTGTTTCCCATGGAGTGCTAGAACCTTCTGGACAAGGATTCAATGCTTCTAGAAGACAAAACCTTAAGAAGATTATAAAAATAAATGTATAGTGACTTTGTGCAGACAAAACAGCCATGGCTCAGGGAATTAATTTAATTACTTGCAAATTAATACCAGTTTCTGATCACTCATTCATGTACAGAGAAAAAAGAGAAATATAAAAGAACACTTCAGCAAACAACATTCCTCCCCTTTCTCCAGACTCATCTTAAGTCAAATAAACACCTATTCTACCCATTCCCAGTCTCAACTTCCCTTATTTTCATCATGGGTTATACTTGGTCTGTCCCAATCCCTTCGGTGACGTGAAGGGCTGTAGAAGGCTGGGCACATGTCCATAATGAATTCTGTCCATTTGTCCATATTAGCTTCTGCTTGCCACCCTTTGTTTCTGATTCGTTTCTTCCTGCCATCCTTGCTTCCACCTGGTTTTCCTCCACCATTCCCTGCCTTGTACTGCCTTTCCGTTGTACTTTTTTTTGCATTACTGACCCAGGATGGGCTGTCCATAGGCTGCAGTCCTTTAGGGATGTCTCTGCCTCTTTGGTCTGGCAAGGACCCCTTCTGAGGTGTGGCTGCCCATTTTTGATGTCACAGGTGCTACAGATATTTCAGTTCTGTAATAAAAGCATCTCTAGAGAGAGCATGAACCTCTTTACCCCAGGCCATTTTAGACAGGATTTCAAACACTGACACTTGAGTTCCCCACTAGAAAGGAGCTGACCTTCTCTAGCTGGGCTTTGTTGGGGTGAAGACTACCTAAATGACATGTGTCAGTTGTTTCAGTGTGCCTCTTGGTGACCTTCACCTCTTCTGGAGGTTGGTGCTTTTCTGTCCCCATGCCTTTTGATATTAGTGCAGGCAAATAAACATGCAAGTGTTTAACTATGTAAATGGAGAAGGAAAGAGGTGCAATGAGGCAGAGCCCCAGATGTTTTCTATGTCTCTAAAGAAGACTATTTGCTCTTACATATGAAAACATGAAGTCATTCCTCTTCGATGTACAATCGTGCCTGGGTTTTTCTGTTATTGGTAGTAGTAAGGGCAGGGGGTGGCATCTGCGTCTCCCTTTAATGGTCCTCCAAGGGACCATTGGAGGGTCCCTTGGAAGTAAGGAAAGGAAATAAAGGAAAACAAAGGAATTTCCTGCAAAGAAAAAGTAGTGACTCATAATTTGTAAAGGGAATATTTGCATAGTCCCATGATCCTGCAAAGGCCTTCTGGTAACATTTCACTCTTCTGCTGTGTTTCATACCAGTGGCTTTCCAAGTCACATATGGCCATTGCCAAGCACAGAACTGGTTTTATATATAGGGACTGGATGTACGAGAGCAGTGTGACCACCCATTCAGGCATCCTGCTTTTAGATCATAATTTTGGGGGGGTTTATTTCTTTGTTTGCTTTAGAAAATAAGATGCGTGTTGACACAGATGTTAAAGAGGTTAACAAGTATTAAACAAAGACAGAAGATGGTTTCAGAGTTCCTCATCTGAGGCTTTAGCTTCAGTGTTTTCAAAGGAATTTCCAGCAGCACTAAATAATTAGCTGTTATACCAGCCCCAGCATCAGAGCTCATCTTCACAGCTGTAATTACTGCATGCTTCTGACACCATAGATATTACCATTAACCCTGCATGTGAATCATCATCTAATTTATTGTCTGAGCTGAAAGCAATTCTGTCTTTCCAGTCGAAAATTTGCAGCAGTTCTTTGTCACGTTAATCTTCAGGTTATGATCTCTCCTCCATATGCATGCATTGCCTTTCCAGATGGAGGCTTACCGAAGCACCTCCTGCTGTCAGCCTTCATGTGCAGTCTTTGACAATTTTGGACTTTTTCCTAAAAGCACAGGCAAACTTTATTTCCATGTATAATAAAGAAGTTCATTTAGCAAGCGTTGGTATTTACAGCACAGAAGGAGGGCTATTCTGAGAGACTTGAGATGCTGAAAAGGCTAATTATTATAATCTCTAAAAAAAATAAGAGGTCTGTAATAACATCCTAACTGGTACTGCAGAGTTGAAAAGCGTACGTGATGCTGACCTACTTTTGGAGAATCTACAAAAGAGGACTCTTACACCATATCAACTTTTGAAGCTCTCTGAAAAGATGGGGCACAAACCTGTGCCACGTGTAAGTACCACAGCAAATAATCCCAGCATAGGCTGAGGCATAAGCACTGCTACTTGATAAAATATTTCTAGAGGAAATTTGTACAAAACAAATTTCTTCATAAAAAATGTCATGTATACTAATTGTGGGTGTTTTAATGGAAAATGTTAGCTATCAATTGAAATGAATTTCAGCTGAAGTTAAATATTTAGTACCAATTTCCTTTGATATAAATTCATTTGTCTAATTGAATCAAAATATTTTGTTGCAAGAAAGAAAAAATGCAGTGTCTCAGGGCTTTTTTCTCCTTTCTATGTGGGTCTTTCTGGGTAAATTATGCTTTCTAAGATGCTTCACCGTCTCTGTCTGCACTGATAAATTAAAGAGTACCAGGAAACATTTCCAGGCAGTGGACCTCAAACATCTTTAAATGGTACTGTTTGCAACATTAAATTGTTAAACATGTCTCTGGTGAAGGTCCAGGCTCACTCACTCTCTCCCAAGTAATTCCCAGGCACAGGAAGGAGTTAGAGGGGGACTGTTTGGATTGGATGCAGACGTCAGGATTTGGAGGTTAAGAGAGTTCAATAGTTATACAGGTGCAAACTGTTTTCCCACAGTTCAGTCCTGAACTCAAGTCTACTTGTGGATATTTATAGGGACTTAGTGGTTAGTTTTTCTGAAGTCTTCATGATATTTAACACTTTCATTGTCACATTTGTCCAGAGGTACTACTTAAGTACCATCAAGGTCATTCAGGAGATCTCTCAGGTGTGAATCTGGTTCCAAGTAAGTCTTCTGGGTCATGGTCATTCCATCTCTTCAAGTCTGTGCTAATCTCACCTTATCTGTAGCAGAAGCAGAAATAAGCAGCCAAAAAAACTTTTTGACATCTGAATTTTTCGTTTGTAACACAGCAGATCTTTTGGATTCAACCAATCAGTACCTAGCCAGTTAATAGTCCTTGTTTAACTGGAAAGAAATGGCAATATTGAATAGTACTAATATTTCTTTCATTTCTCAGGCTCATCTGATGGTTGAAATTGGAAGAAAGTTAATTCATATACTGTGGCTTTTGGTCAAATTCCATTTCACACTCTTGATCTGCAAATCAAGACACAAATGCATCTTTTTTCAGCTGGGTATGTTTCTTCTGTTCTCCTAGAAATTAGATTTTTCACCTATCCTAGACATAGTTCTGAATTGGAAAAGTGACTCCAGAATCTCATAGCATGAATAGGATAACGTCTGGTATTGAGAAAATCCATTTCTTCCAGTCATCCTGAACTGTGCTACCTGATATGATGGTGTAGGGGTGTCAGAGTTCCATTGGCCCTCCCAATAGCAGGCCTAAGGAGCCTGTTCTTCATGTCCCCTCTCTGTCACACCCACACACTTCTGTCTGGACTCTCTGAAAAGTATTCAGCAAGGACTCACTCAGGGCTGAGGAGGTGCTTGGTCTGATGGCCAACAGTGAGGCCAGCCCAGTGTTGATATCACACTGATTGACAAACCACTTACTCTTTACAGATTATTTTGCAGTTAACAGAGGTATATGCAAAAATAGATGCCCAATTTTTGAACAAGAGTAAGCAAAATACTGGGGTTCATCAGAAAGGTATGTCTTTGCCAAAAGTCCACCATGGCATTAGAGCAAGCAACAGAAGAGATATTCCAAAACCCTTTCTCGGAAATTTTTATGTCCCCAGAGAGTTATATAAAAAAAGGAAATCTGTTCAGAAGCTGTTTAGGACATGATTTAATAGTGAAAGCAGCTGTTTAGTAGAATATCAGGGAGCTGCTTTAGATAGACAAGATCTCCTTACGATGGTTACAACAAAGGTACTCAACTAGCAGCAAGTATCAAGGCTGATTGTACTTCTCTTGTGCAAACAGGTTATGGTACCTAACCAACATTCATAAAAACCGATCTTGAGAAAGAAACAGTTTCCAAAAGGTTAATCCAATTATTGACACAACTCACTGACAGTATTTAAGCATAATATCTTAATGAAGATTTTTCCCAGCTGTCCTATCCAACGCCCCAAAGTGACACTTCCCACAAGTGAGCAAAACAAGTTCTCCTGGGCAAAATCTATCTAGTCTTACAAAACTGTTAAAATGCTTAAAAATATAGATGAGGTTGAAAATGAGCACATAAAGGGCAGTGAATATGAACTTCAAATTAAAATCTGTCAGTGACTGATAGGGGAGGCAAATGAGTTAATGATAATATGGTTAAAGAAAATAGCAAGGTATTAAAAAAAGTCCATCCTGGGAAAAATGAACTGATAGGAATTGGAATTGCAAATGAATTACAGATAAAACTGCAAATAGTGAATTTTAGACACACGATCTCAAATTGTAACTGTGGAATAAAATGCTTTTCCTCAGTAATAAAACGAAGTGTAGGACAGTAATAGTAATAAAACAAAGTATAGGGTCTTGAAATTAAAAAGTTTTCCAAAAAGCAGACTTAGGTAAGTTGCACCCATGAAATTTTCAAAGAATTAGTTAAGCAATTTCATAAGAGTTTATCTGAACACATTTTTAGAAACAGGGATTATCTGTATAATATCAGTATTTGAGAGAGCCGGAGATCAGGCAGTCAGATGTAAATCCCTATTGAAATAATGCCAGAAGTAATTAACAATGTTATTGTTTCCTTCTCCATCTTTATTGATATTATTCATCTCCATCACTACCTCTTCTTGTAAATCAGGCTTAATCAAACAAGCATCTTCTCTCTTTTTTTCCTTTTTTAAAATAAATTATTGGTAGACATTCATGAGGGTAGATGATGTGACTAGCTTTCCCTATATGTTTGAATGGGTACCAGATAATATTTTGTCAAAAAATATTTTATTTAGTGAGAACAGGAAAGGGACATATTAAGTATTAAACACTGAGCACAGAAAGTCAAAATCCAGGTTTTAAAAGGAAAATATTCAGGGTGTTTCTCTCTGGGTACCCCAGGAATTAACTGATGGTCCAATATTATTTGAGGTGAGGGGGGAAGAGAAAGAGAAAAATTATAGTAGGGATCCACTAATTAATTCTGCCTGCAAAATTTGCAACTGAGAAAAGGTTGGTGGAATAGAAGAAATATTGAAAGTCCACAAAATGTGTTTTAACACAGACTCTTTGAGGTCCCGCACATCATACCACGGTATTAAGAAAATGGGAGCTTTGTGGAAAAAGTCACTGTAGCCTGAGACATTCACAATTAAGTAGACTATTAAGGACAGTCATTTGGATCACTGGTGACTGATAGGCACATGCAAAGGGTGGCTTATTCCTGTCCCCAGTCTGAGATACTTAATTAAAGATGAACAAATTATTTTCTGTAGGAACCTTTCTCTTTCCTCTGATGAGAAAGAGCACTGCACAATCTGCTTAGACGAGATACCAGTGGCTAATGTTAAGAGAAATTAATCATATCTTTTGCATTAGTAACGGAAAGAGATACTTTCAGGTTTCTATAAGGCTGAGTACTGGATGCAATTGCCTAAGCACAGGCACTACCATTATTTAAGCGTTTTCCTCAGACCTCAGCTGAATGGAGTCTCTGAAGTCCCATGGTATATCAGAAGTCAAACTGATGACTGAAATGAATGAACAACCTTTCCTAAATCTAACATGCAGGAAATTCTGAAAATTCAGCACAATCAAATTTTGCAGTCAAGCCCACATCACCAGAAGAGCAGAGCCCTTGTACACCTCCTCGGTGGATATTTTTAGAAGGCCTCTTTGTCCTGTGTCTTGGTATTAGATTTCTACATTAATCTGGGCTATTTATTGATATCCCTCTTTACACAGAAAATTGGGCTTACACATTTGCTGTTTCCTCTCAACCATTACAGGGACTCTTGTCTCTCTTAAGCATCTGTATTTTTGGTGCTGGCATTTGTTTGGCTTAAAAAAAAAAATAATTCAAAAAACCAGATTTAATTCTTATCAGACATATTAGAAATAAGACAATAATATTGATTTCAAGTCTTTTATCCATTTATAGAGGAAAATAGCCCATATTAAGTTAACACATTTCTAGATAAAGTTGATTAGACCATTGTATGTAAAAAATCTTAATTATAAAAAAATTACAAACTAACACACATTCATTTTTCATTTACAAAGAAAGTTTTATATGCTTCTAAATAAAGTCCATGAAACAATCATGCAAGGTCTGCAACTACAAGTAAAAATATGTGAACTGAGTTATCTGCATATTTCTTAATACCTTCCATGAATATGCTAGAAAATCGAAGAAAGAGAGCAAGACTGAAATAGCTTACCTTCCACAGGGAAAAAAAAAAAACAACAAACAGATCTTGGGGTCTTACAATAAGCAGTTTCTCCCCATTCCATCCAATTAGAACAGTATTTTTAATCTTGTAATCTTTGGTAGATTTCTATATCAGTAAAAAAAAACATTAATTTTTCTGAGTTAATGGGAAGATTTAAATAAAAGTATAGCCTTTTGTAGAATTATTAATACTGAAAAATGGAAAACAAAACACTTCAAGCACTCGTAGGTTTCTTCAAAATTTATTCAGCTTTTTGCACATCCTGTAAATTTAGCGATTAACCATTGGGTTAAAGTTAATTCTTTTTAGTCCTATCCCAGATCAGTCTATCCTGGAGAAAAATCTGACCTTCTGTACAAGGAAATTCTCCTTAAGTACTGAGGTGCTATTGTCTCTGAAAAAAAACCCTAACCCCTTTTAACAATATCTACTGGCACTATTCAAAGTACAGAACTAGTAATAAATATACAGACAGACAAAATTGCTCTTATAGCAGGCCCCATCACTGAAACCAACTGAATCCATGGGGTTCTGGACAGCAATAGCAGAATTTGATCATTAGTTGAACTGTGAAAGAAAGCAAACAAAAAAAACCCAAGGCATTTTACACAAATTACAATAGTCTTTTCTACATGCATGTTTAAGAACAATTGATAAATTAAATGCTTTATTAAACCAAACACAATTTCATTTCTCATATCTATCTGAGTTATCTGAACTTTCTCTTCTCAAAAGATTATTTCTAATCAAGTTATGTCTTTCATTATAAGATCTTGAAGTCTCCAGGGCAGATTATTCTTTCAGTGATGTTGGTATTATTCAGCATAACTGAGTTGAAGTCGGCAGTATTGTGCTGAATCGATTCTAATCTGGCCAGGAAATATAGAATCTGAACTTTTTCATCCTACAAAAACAACAGCGGGAATAAGCTCACAGATTTCAGTTAGTAATGCTAATTTTCTATCTTTCGGTTGCAGACCAAAAAAGCTGTTGTTAAGCAGAGATACACAGACTTGATGCTCACAAAATGAGGTTTATTTGAAGGCTGTTGATTTACCTCTGGACAAGAAAATATATCAACCCTTTCCATTATGAGAAATAGCTCTTTTCAAAAAGAAGGGTCAAGCACTTGGCACTTTCTCATTCTGATTTTGCTGCTCTGCATTAGCAACAGTCTTACATGCTTCTGCTCAAGGAGGCTTGTGGCAAGATTTCTACATATAAGGCAACCTCTGTAGCTGTGCCTTTATTCAGTCAGGCTCCAAGACAATCCACGGGGAATAAAATCCGCAACATTCTTAGGGTAAATAACAGCCAGCCAACTTTGCATTTGCTTGTGAAGATCTATTGCAATCCTGAGGGAGGACTTGTTTACCAAAATGCTTGTCTCTTGTTTTCCAACTGCACCAGTTGATCTAGTAAAACAGACTACAACTGCCTACAAATCTTGTTTTGCCCATGTCCTCAGACCATTGTGGCCATGATAGCCATGATGTAGGCATGATAGAGGCTTTTTGCAGTGACAGCACAGGAGGCAGTGGACACAAACACAAGATGTTCCATCCGAACATGAGGAAACTGTTTTTTTTTCTTGGAGGGTGGCTGAGCACTGGCACTGGCCCAGAGAGAGTGTGGAGTCTCCATCTAGGAGATATTCCAAAGCCATCTGAACAGGGGCCTGAGCAACTGTCTCTAGGTGTCCCTGCTTGAGCAGGGGGGTGGACCAGATGACCTCCAGAGGTCCTTTCCAACCTCAACTATTCTGTGAATATGTGATTCTGTGGCAGCAAAATACCAACAAACTTTCCTTAATGAGTCTCTGGCAGAGCAGGTGTTCTGTGGGGCTAAGAAAATGAGAATGGAGGCAAGATGTTAGTGTTTTATGGCCTCATAAAATGGCCTGAGTCCTCTTCCATTCTTCTGCTCTTAGACAGTTTTGTCAACTCAAGTATATATAACTCAATTAAAAGAAGGCATTTGCCTACAGTTTGTACAGAAGCTGTCATCGCAAGTCTTTCAGGTGTAATACAAAGAGGCGAAGATACTAAGTCTCCCTTTATATCAAAATTCTCTCACATTTCTTTTCCCCCAAACCTATATTGCAGTTTTCTTCAATGAATAAAATCAGACATATAAGTCCGGACCTCCAAATGTCTGGAGCACTAGCAGAAGTCAGAAGAAAAAAAGAAAATGTTTGTATTTTAGTGAATCTGAAGACATGTTTTTTATTGGAAAGCTGAGGGATGTTCAGATGGGGCTGAGTTTGGTCCATCTCTGTTTTTAACCAGAAGGGAAGAACTCTGTATACCAGGCTGGTTTTGTCCCACTGGATAAAATAGTGCCACACACTGGGCTTTGACATTGTTCCTGCTGCCTCCTTGTCAGCATAACCCCTGGGGTGGCTTTACTGGACACCAACAAGCACTCTCAGCGATGTTTGGTTCCCTCCACCCCAAACACTCCTCTAATCCTGCTACACAGGCCACACTCCCTATTTCATTTAGCCATAGAGATGTAGTTTATAATATCAGAAATCTGCAAAACATGCAGTTAGTGTCAGTTATTCCCACATGAGCAGGCCTGACACTACTGATATCTATTTCAAAACTCTCACTAGTTTGAACAAAGAATTTCAGCTGGGGTATTTATCCAAACTTTCTATGCATAGCTAAGCTGGTTAGAGATCTTAAGGGTGCGTATTCCCGTACAGTGTAGAGAATTTGTCTAATGGGGATAGAAATTTATCTTTGCTGCACAGGGACACTGTGAGGATTGATTAGGCAATAACTTGAAAGCACTATAGGAGTGAAT
This sequence comes from Gallinago jamesoni, assembly GCA_025769975.1. Lineage (NCBI taxonomy): Eukaryota > Metazoa > Chordata > Aves > Charadriiformes > Scolopacidae > Gallinago > Gallinago jamesoni. The sequence goes on from JAOQGH010000012.1 coordinate 145,488,958, forward strand.
AGTGCTGTGCTATATAAATGCTAAGTATTGTTATTTTTTCTTGCAAAAATACTTCAGGAGAATCTGACAGGTTCACAACTAAGTTCTCAAACATAAATACTAAGATATGGCCATCTTTGATTTTGTAATACCACACACTGGCACTTAGGAGAGTATTATGATAGTGTTACCTGAGATTGCTTGTTATTTTTGATGAGGTAACAAAATACTGGCAGCAAATGAGATTTGGTGAAATATTTTCAGTGGTTCGTTTTTAAAGTGCAACTCGTTTGTTTTCTTTTCCCTCTTATACATTGAGGCTGTGTGAAGAGATGCATTTTCAGGGGTACAGAGACCAGAGAGAGACAAGAAAATACCTTCTACCTGTCCATAACACAGCATGGCCTTGTTAGGCTGTTTGCTTATATAGTTCTGTTCTGCAACAGGTACCCTTCCACTTCAATGTATTAAGGTGGCTGGAGGATGTGTAAGGTGAGGGAGGTGTTTATTCCTGCCATCTGCTTCATGACCTTATCATCTGTCTTCCAAGGACATTGTGGGATGACAAAGCTCACTACATAGAACCATAGAATAGTCTAGGATGGAAGGGACCTTTCAGATCATCTAGTCCAACCGTCAACCTAACACTGACAAAAGCCATCACTAAACCATATCTCTAAGCACTATGTCTACCTGTCTTTTAAATACCTCCAGGGATGGTGACACAACCATTTCCCTAGGCTACTTGTTTCAATGTTTAACAACCCTATCAGTGTAAATTTTTTTGCTAATATCCAGTCTAAACCTCCCCTGGTGCAACTTGAGGCCTGTAATTGACAGAAAAAAGAAAGAATTTAGAAAAGAATGATGTGAGGTAAAGACCTGAAATGGACATTTTGAATACATCATTTAGCACTCTGAACTCTGTTGGAGACACATACTCAAGGGATGAGCTTTGTCCTAGGACAGATGTACACAGGCTTAGGGGCTTGGAAATATATAGTCATGCTTCTTAGGGGAAGATCTGTAAGAATAGCCTGTGCCATGCAGAAGTCTGAGGAGGCCTGGATTCATCTTAGTCCTTACTCCATGGCTCAATGGATGAGCCAAAACACGTTAGACTCCTGTAACATATCTGGGAAGGATAGCTCTACACCTGTCCGTCCTTCGTAAGATAGATATCATCACTGCTTGGAAGAGAAAGCTAAACATGTCCTGAATTCACAGAGAAAATGCTGCAGACTGCAGCCCAGCATATTAAATAGAACAGTGATAGGGATTTTTTCATACACTATGCTATAAAACATGTAATTCAGGAACTTCTTAATCAGAACTAAAGCTGTTTCCAGCTGTGAGCCTGTGTACATTTGTCAGAAGAGCATAGGAGGCAGCTGTGAGCTAAAATCTCTTCAGCTGTTCCAGTACAGTCCACCACCAAACACAAATCATTGTGCTGAAAACAAGGAACTGGAAAGAAAAAAATAAGGAAAATTAAAAAAAAAAAACAACAAACAAAACCCAAAAAACCCACAACAAAAAACAACCTGGAAAATAAGGGCTTCAGGAGGGCTGACAGCCAGTTTGCAATCTACATCTCAGAGTCTATCCCGACTGACTGTAGAGGGAATCTGGGACAACTCTGTTTTTAACTCAGGATGTATTTTCATAAATCCACACCCACGTTACATAAGTTAGTCATACTCTTGAGCGGAAACCATAGTGTCTGTCTTCATTTTAAACCCAAAACCAAGACTCCTGGCCTGATGACAGTGGCTACAACTGCAATTTCTATGCTATACTGAGGAACACGTTTTAATGATCCTCACTCTCATCTTCTGTACTTTTATATGCTCTGGTTATAAAAATTTCTGGATAATTCCTAGCATTTGTTTTAATACTTTTGTTTTCCTGTCTTGTTTCTTAGATATTGCATAGAATATTTTATTCTTCCTGAAAATAGTTATGATTCCCCTGTGTGTGATATTGAGCAATCATGTTTTAATCAATGCTACTAAATCTGAAGTATCTCTTGTGCCTCCAGGTATTGATTCTGCTCTGTTCGCTTATTTCATTTCTGTAAAACACTGCAGTATTTTCTTCATATGTGATCAATCTTCAGGCTCAGATCTCTCTACAGTTATCACCGCTGTTCAGGTCACCTAGACAATCAGAAAAGACCGAGGTTTGTGAAATATTCTTAAGCCTTTTCCCATCATGACAAAATTACATCTATTGTTGTAAAGAGTCCATCAAGTCTCCCCCCATACAAACCCCAACATCTCTTGTGGTCCGTATTTACATTGTTGCTTTCCCAGGAGTTATTCCTCTGGTATTACTGAGACTGGAATTCAGCCTACTATATTCTAATCATGCACTTGGTTCAGCCATATAGTTGGTTGCTCAGCTGTGTGATTATTTCTGGTACAATGTCTAACATCAGAGAAACTCTGTTTATTGGGACCTGTGTTTAATTCCAGACCTCAGGGGCAACCTTGCTATCACTGCTGACCTGGGTAATCTAAAGCTGGACTCTATGACAAACACTCCAGTACAAATATAACTATAGATATATTTTCAGTCTCTGAAGAAGTGGTTGCTGTTGGGAAGAGAAGAATCATGGGACTGAACCTGCAAAATCCAATGTACTGCTGCATCTATTGCATTGCAGTTCACTGTCCACCAAAGCAGTGCAGCCAGGAAGAAGAGTCAGTAGATAAATAACAATCCAATTACCAAAATCTCAAGTTTTCTGTAACCCCAATGAAGACACCAGCATAGCAACGAGAAGCTCTGATTCATGATATACTCATGGAAGAGGATACCTCTGTGAAACTGAAGGGTTTTCAATATTAGCACTGTCTGGTACATAATTACAGAATCACCAAGGATGGAAGGGATCTTCTTGAGATCATCTAGTCCAGCCACCTGTTCAAGCAGGGTCAGCTAGAGCAGGTTGCCCAGCAACATGTCTGAGGAAATGCAAAACAAAGGCTCAGTGACAGTGTGATGTGAAAGATGTAGCAGGGACCTTGATAACAAACAGGAAAGAAATGTGGACAAAATCTCATTGAGTTATATTTTAGTTTAAAATTCTCTGATAAACTCTGGTGAAACAAGCTATACAGGTACAGCTTTTCACTAAGACAGACATGGCAAAGACAGATAACAAGATCATTTATTAGTGTCACACATGAAACTTTCACCTGAAAGAAACTGTGATTCAACCAAGATCTGCACAGATTTGAATTAACAAAGTACTTAAGTATTAGCAGTTTCAGGCTTGCTTAATATGCGAGAATCTACTGTTATTCCTCTGGAAGGAGAAGAGACATTTATGAATTGTGGAAAGTTTGCTGTTCAGGTCACAAAACACTGAAAGACTAAAGCCCAGCCATGTCATTACAGTCAACATAGTCTGTTTGGCTCCAAAAGGTATCAAATGGATATCTAAGGTACTATGAACCATGATGTCCCCTCCTTAACCTAAAGATATGACAATTTCTGAATTATTCTTTAATTTTGTAAAACAAATGAAGATCCAATTATATTGTAGGGAAAGCTGTAATTATTTAACATTGATGGAATGATTTGCCTTGCAAAGCAATTATTAGCAGTGAGTTTCTTCCTTTGGAAAGTTAAAAATATGCTTCCTCAAAAGAATATAGATTTTAAAAAATGTTGCTGTTTTCTGTGATTAAATATCAAGTTTAATTTTAATTATAGATATTTACAGCAAAACTATAAATACTGAAATTCAGGCTTTATTGGGTACTTTCCTGTGTTAGTAATTTGCAGTTGTGCTCTGCTTCAACGCAAAGAGTGATTGCGAGTTAAACACAAGCTGTTTTAAATATGAAACTGTGACATATCATTTATTAAGCTAATTCTTAGAATATTTTAACCATAGAGATATTGTTCCTTGTAGAAAGTTTTATAATGTTCATGAACTACTTTGTTTAAAATTGTGAAAGCATCATATGCACATTCAAAAATCCTAAAAAATTATTTGCGAGTAGAAAATAAAACAATCTCGTTCATTCAAAGTGTGAACTTTGTGTTTGGCCATATTTAAGCAAGTGAGTTAACGAGATGAGTTCAATACATACTGCATGTCTTTCTATTTGTGCATATATTAGAACTTCGTGTTGTTTATGAATTTGGCAAGACAATTTGCTAGTGAGAACATGCAAGTTACTTTTCTCAAATTAGTTAACTGAATTACTCATAAACAATACAAGAAGGGATAGAGCAATATGACAAATGGAAAATTAAGTAGCCAGTGCAAATGCAAACTTTGAGATATGGTGGAGAGAATGGAGTGAACTACTTATCTGCCCTCCCATATGAGCCAGTCAAAAATCTTATCCAGTGAGAGTGCGGTGAAGTAGCTCATAGCTCAGTACCATTTGGTTAATAGTCCATTAGTAAGTTACCAACTGAAAGCTGTAGCTCTATTCATGTTTACAAAGTGATGAGGCCACAGGAGTAACCATTTTGAACCGTCCTAGTATCTTTTTGTTAGTGAATAATGCCTGGAATGAAAACAAATCAATAAAGTGTCCTGCTCTGGCACTGCCTCCTGCTTTGGGTGGAGTTTCCCTTTGAACAGTCTGCAAACTGTGTCAGTCTTCACAGGGAACATGTTCCTCACAGACAGGATACGCAACAGAAACAAGCTGCCTGTGAGGAGAAGGTTTCCTTTCTCCTCCTTTCAGGACATCATCTCATTGCCAAGAAGTTTGACAATTCTTATTCCTTATTCTTATTTTTCAGTACTGGGTGTGAAGAGGGAAACCAACCACACACCAAAAAAAAAAGAAAACAGTCAATCTGATATTCATGAATAACCCTTGATGGAGAGTTTAGATCCCAAAAACAGGCACTTGGAGGATGGATGTGTGAAAGCAAAAATGACTCTACCTAAACCTCCAGAGACCTGCTAGCAGGAGATGCACACACTATATGGCAGCCAGGGTGCTCAGCCCTTAGTGTCCTTCCTGGCTCTGCAGAGCTCAGACATGTTCTAGACGTTCATTGTGACTTTTTTGGGGGAATATTGCAGGTATGAGTGGGCAGGATTTAGCTAAACCTTTTAATAAAAAAGCTGCAACATTTTTCTTAGAGATTTTCTCTAGACGAGGTTGTCACCAGCCAAAGGAGGCCAGTTTTCTCTGTTCACTCTGCTTTCCCTTGCCCTTACACTCTGCTTGTCCACTTACACTCCTGTATCACAGTACAGAAGGAAGGCAGGAGGGAAGAAAAGCAAGGATGAAGGAGGGAAGGAAGGAGGGAAGGAGGGAAGGAAGGAAGGAAGGAAGGAAGGAAGGAAGGAAGGACGGAAGGAAGGAAGGAAGGAAGGAAGGAAGGAAGGAAGGAAGGAAGGAAGGAAGTTTTGCCTTTCCTCCAGAACACACACAATCCTAAAAGGAAAGTGACAGTCAACGGGAGTTGAAAGGTAGCTCCCCAAGTAGCAACCTTGTGTGCCATCACTTGATGAATAAAGTGGTTATTCTTTCTCTCTCTTGGGATGATCACCCATGCCAAATATTCTGGCACGTTCCTGAGCCTGCTGTCCAAATGATATTCACTTACTACCAGGGACAATTGTCTCTGGGCAATGCTCTAAGTTATACCACTGGGGTTTGCAGGGCATGAGAATTTTCAGTGCTGGAAAGAGCATAAAAGGCCACCTCCTTTCTCTGACGGCAAGCAGAGACTCTGCATTCCCTCCATGCAGGCTTTCCTTTGTCTTTAGTCCAGAGATTGTCTTAGATCCAAGTCAACCAAACAAAAGCTGATTATCTTACCTTTAAATAGAGGGATTACGGCAGTGAAGTTAAAGCTGGGTAACTGATCTCCCACGTGAGTATCTGAGGGGGGTAACCCTTCAGATGAAACAAATTTGAAGGAAGAAAAGGAAAAAAATTGTCAAGCTGAAGATTAATGCAGAGACATAGCTCCAAGCGTCATGGCTGACATTTGACTCATCATTCATATTTATTTGTATCTATATGAAAAGGGAGCACAAATAAATAGCAATTTTAATTCCCTCTGCAGCAGCAAACCAGCTTTTTGTCTAAAAAGGTTCACCACAAGGGAAACTTTCTTGAGAAACATTACAAAGAAGAAAAATACCAATGTCAGTACTGACATCTCTATCTTCTTCTCTTCCCACAGCCCTAAAATCAATTTCTTTTCTGTGAGCGATATTCATTTCCTCCTACTTATGGTGGATACCTTGGAACTAAATGGGCTACAATTTAATTCCTGGAAATAACCTCCTGAGAACAACTATTTTCTAGGAATACTGTAGAACAGGTCCCAAATTAGTACAAAGAAATGTTTAGCAGGATTCAGAGGTTACATGTGTGCAAAGGTAATTTTAAGCAACCCTTACATTTCCCTGGTCTTTGTCCACTTCTAGTTCCCCTGGCACAAGCTAAAGTATCTTGAAAAAATAACTTTCATCTTCACTCGTGAAAAAGGCAAGAGCACTGATAGCAGCCTGGGCTTGCTGAGGGAGATTTGATTGCTCCTGGGATTCCTTGAGACACAGACACGTGTAGTTCTTCCCTCTGACCACATTCTCATTGCAGCATCTGCTGGGGGATATTAGCGTTAGCGTGCTCACGAAGGACTTTCCTATGCTGGTGCAATCTTCCTTAACCACTATGTTGCTTTGGGCTAGCAGGGAAAGGGGGGCTAGTCTTTTCTTCACAGTAGACTAACTCTGGTATCAGTTTCCTGGCATGACCATGCCATAGCACTGTTTTGGCTCTGAAATGTGTATATTGGTAAAGTTCCTACCGATCAAAAGTCCTGGCAGTAAGAGAAACCAGGCACTTCTGGAGTTTGTTTCTGTTCCATATCTAATCCACAATACTTAATGCTTGGAAATGTAACTGCTGAAGACACCTTTCTCACTAAAGCAACACATGTGGAAATGGGCCTGATTCTGCTTTAAACTGGTGGAATTTCAAGGAGATAATCCTGGTTTTACTCATGTAACTGAGAGGAAAATCAGATCCATTATATCCCTAAGAGCACTTGTATCATAAAAGGGCTAGAGTTTTAAATTGTCATTTCAGCCAAGACAAATGGATTTTCTTGTCACCCATTCTCACAGCCCATGACAGCTCAGAACTCTTGTAGATGGATTTTTGAGCTGGAGGAGGATAGGAACAAGCTATGAAAACACCACAGGGTTTCTTTTTGGCATTTTACCTTTTTCTCTGGTCTTCTTTATATCACCATAATCTAGATAAGAAACAGCAGTGCACAGTATGAGTAGCATTTTGATGTCATGCAGGCTACAGAAGAAGTGGAAGATACAACTTAGTTCAAGTGCCAGACATGCATCAGCAAGATTAATTTACAGCGAAGTCAGAAATCTGAGTAGGTTTGAAATATGCTCCTCCACAGTACAAAAAAAAAAAAGTTGCACTATGAAAATTGATGTGACATAGTGCAGAGGTGAAAGAAGAAACCAGTTCCATTTTACTTTAAGGATAGCATCGGAGTCTAGTATTAAGCCAAGCCAGTACAAGTACCTAACACTGGCGTTAGAAGAGAAAGATATTTATCTTCCCAAGTCAGGCCAATTTCTCTTTTTCTTTAATTACTCTGGGGAAATACAAATTTACGCCGAGACCAATAAAAGCAGGATGAACTCCTTTTCAGCATGCAAGAAGAGAAGAGACACAGATCACTCTGCAAAGCAGAAGGAAAGATTGCAAAGTAATTTTAACCACCAAAACACATTTTCCCCTCCAGTATGAAGCAGTGGGGAACAGCAATCAAAATTGATTGTTCCAGTTAAAATTCTGCATCACGATGTTACCAAAAGAGTAGCACGATGAGCTCAGCTCTTCTGACAACGTGTTGCAGTAAATATAGACAGGAGCCTGTTAAGATTAAAGAGTTCTTTGGCACATCATGCATTTTCTTGATTCACTGTGCATCATTAAACTTTCTTTTTTTATGATGCTTTGTTTATTTCATGGACAAGCCATTAAATTCAAATTACATCTTGAAGGAAATTTGCTTTGTTTGGGTCCTACTGTGGAAACCTCTCATTATCTGTGTTTGTATTTCTAATGTGGATGAATGGCTCTGATCTTAATAGCAGGTCAGACAGGTGAGATAGTCATAGACATATCAATAGCACTACACTCTTTTACTCTAGTAGCTTCACTTTTGCCTTTTCTGAGTAGAATCTACAAATGTTTTGTAGATATGTAAATCAGAGTGATACAAATGATAGAAAATATTTTTTTTTCTCCAGCTCCTGAGCCATAATTTTAAAGTTTTATTGCTGATTATAGTGACATTAAATAGTCAGTAAAACAAGTGTATCTGTATCACACAGTATATAAACAGCATTTTGAATGACTGTCTAAGATATTTAAAATTTTCCAGTGGCATCATAGTTAAAATTGCACCCTTCCTTAGAAATCCCTTTACTTATTTGGCTGCTCAATGGTAATGAATTTTATGAGTAAAGAGCTAGAGCTGTGTAATCAAATTCATTATACTGAAGTAGAAAAGCTTTATTTGCCATTAATTTAGAAAGAAATTGTGTCACTGTCTCTCCCTTCCTTCATTGAAAGATAAGCATTTAGTAACATTTAGTAAAGTGCAAAGGTGGGTGCTCAATTGAAGGTCTTGTGCAATTCTTGAAAGTCTTCTAAACATGATCACAGTTTCTCTAATCAGTTTCTGACTTGTGCCCCCCTGAGAATTCTCCTTCTCCCCCTTCTGCCCTTCGGTTAGGATTTGCCTTATGCAAATAGCACAGCAAATATGCCTAAGTCAAAAATGAAAGCAGTTTTTATGGGGTTTTTTGACAATAGCTTCTCTAGCTGGAGCTCATTCAAACCTTTACTGGGTTTTGAGAAACCAGTGACAAAAATGGTTTCTGATTCATGGCCACCCTTTGTTACCTTTCTAAACATTTGTGCTTGTAAGCTTCACTGTTGCTGACTACATTATTGTTTTATACATATGAATGCCTTTATGCAAGTTTCTGAGCTTCTTCAATGTGGACAGGAGTTTAGCATCCTGGAAGATGTGTACAACACCATGCAGCATCATGTTCAAGCCTTAGAAACAGTCTTACTTCTGCTTACACACGGACCATTGATGCTGAATGACCTTCATGATAATGCTAGGATTTAATTTTAACTGGCTTGTCTTTTTTTTTTTATTTATTTATTTGAATGTGTTGCTATTTGCTGAAAACCCAGTAAGATTCTGAATTATAAAGATAACCTTTCTCTACCATTATACTGGATTATTGTGTCAGGAAAAAAGAGTATTCCAAGGTTGCCTTCCAAGGTACATCAAACTGTTGAACAGGACTGCAGGTGGACTAATTATTGCATTTGGTACATACCCAATATGTCAACCCAGACTCGGTAAGTAAGGGCCAGAGTTATCTGTACTTCTCATACAACAATGTTCTGGAGTTCACCTGCAGGAGACCTGATAGTCATGAAGGAAGAAAAAGTAAAAAACATTTGCTACCTTAACTATTAGACTCCTCTAGGGAAATTATGGAAATGCATGAGTAACTGTCAGCCCAGAAGGTTGATAAACATAGTAGTTCTTGAGATTGTCACTGATTTTTATTCTGGTAAAGAAAGACATACATATATCCTCCTAACCATCTTAAAACAATACCTATGTTATAGTCACAGATTCCAGTTTCCCCCTTACCCACAGAATAGTGCCTCTCCTTTGAATCAGTCTGGTGTATCCCAAGTAGCATATTAGCAGCAGAAGCACAATTACTGTCCTTAGCTTTAACCACTATAAAAAAAGGATTCTCCACTGAATTTCAGTCCTCCCCCTCACATTCTTTTTATACGAGATACATTTCAACCCGATAGCTGATAGTAAGTCTGTCTTTCACAGTACAGAGGATCAAAACTATGTAGTGTGTGGAGCATGTCTCATACTTGCTGTATGTAGGTCAGGACAACACTACAGATGGGGCATCTTAAATCTCTGCAGTTTGGCAGTTTCTCTTTTTCATGATGGTCCTAGACTCCATCTAAATGAATGATGAAATCCTTGGTCTGTTGATTGAATGAGAGCTTCATTAGTGTCTTTCATTGTAATATCATCATCTACTCCAGAGGTCAGCTCTTCCACATCTACCAGCAGACCAGGATTCTCCCTTGACATAAGTTGAGGTATTTGCACTAACCCTGATGTGCTTGTAAGGAGATTGACAGTGACATCTCCATCAGAACTAGATCCTTCAGAAACTGTTATTCTGACCGAGTTTCACATGTCTGAAATGTTGTTGATGTGGCCAATAAAGAAGGAGTTTGGATCTGTTGGGGATATCCTTATAATAAATAAGTTGTCTCAGTGGGATTCATGCCTCCATTCAGCTTGCCAAACCACAGAGGCAAAGCGATAACCAACCTGCAGATCTGTATGTTTTGTTGAATGCTGTGAATAACTACGAGTTCTGGGCACTTCTCAGAAGTATATAGGGAAAAAATTTCTCTTTTGGGAAAAGGCAGAATTAAAATGCTCATCTAAAGAGTTCACTGTGAGGAAGATGGCATTGCAGCGTTATGCTCCACGGAGTCTTCTGTCCAAAGGTCTGTCTGTATTTCTCAGTCACCTGCCACAGCATCTTATAGGGTATCTTCAAAGTACAATGCTTCCCTGAATGTTGTTACTCCAGCTATACTCAGCATCAACAATACACATACTTCTCCAGTAAAGAAACCAGACCATACAGGGGTGTGTGTTGTGGCCACTGCAGAAATGTTACCAGGTCTTGGAAGTATCTCCATTTCAGCACCTATGGAAGATTTCACTGAAGAAAACTTTCACCGTGTGCATTTACAGCACTTTGACAGCTGACTTCTGGCTTTGACATCTGAATGTCTTTAAAATTCTAGTCCTTGACATCTACTGCTCTGAAGAGGTGAAATGTTCTCCAGGGAAAAAGAGTGGTCTCCACATCCTCCAGAGACATGACCATAACTTGTGACATTTGTCCAGTCCTTTGAGAATTTTGGCAACTCCTCAGAGGTAGCTTTGTGTCAAGGTAAGCACACGTGTTCAAGCACACTTGGAAAGCGGGCTTGTGTTTCAGGGTTTTGATAATTTTAAGTTAAGACATTCTGAGCGAAGAACAGCTGAAACACAGGCAAAACAATAGACCTTACTGTAACGTATTTGTCTTCCTGGTAGCAGGATACTCTCCGGTCTGTTGGTATCTCTATGATGCAAATAACCTCCAGGTGCCTGGCAGTCTGCGTAGCAAATATGTTGTAATCAGTACTGAAGAATTAAATTAGTTTGTAAACCATGCAATTATTTATTTTTTTGTCTGTGTTTTAATAAGATTGCAGCTGTTTCCTTATTCCCTGCAGGTTTTCTTTCTATCATTGCCACCATGAAGTCCCCGCTGTAGCTCAGTATTGGCATGCCAGGACCAGCTGGGATGCTTTGCTCTTTGCGTCTCAACTCATCAGGCCTCATCCTGGTGTCTGGTCAAGGACTGGTAGCAGTCAGAGGGAGTTCTTCTAACGCAGACAGCCAGGGAAGAGGAGGAGAAGTCGTCCTCCTCCCCAGTAATTCAGCCCATCTCCAGTCTCAGTAACAGCAAACTTTCTTTCTTTCCTTCCTCTGCTTCTCGTCTATCACAGCAGACCTGATTCCTCTCTCTGACACATAAGGTAGGTTCCATCAATTGCCACTGGCGCTGATCTGGGGTATCATACCAGAGACTCAGACCTCCTGCTCCCCTAGAGATTCACTGGGCCACTCCTTTTTTCATAAAATCCTAATTTTTGTCCCTTCATAAGGCCATCTTCTAATATACACATTTCAGTAAAATCACGAGATTTCTGAGACTCAAAGAAGCTTGTTAGAAAAATCAGAATGGCTTGTTTCTTGCTGTTCGATTTTCCAAATGTGCTTAATTTCCTTTTCCAGCACCAAGAACGCACATCTTATTTTACTACTAACTGTTACTCAGAAATGAGCTTTGTTTAATTCATTGGGCTTTTGGAAAATGTTATATTTGTACTAGACTGTTTTATGATATTTATACTATGGCATAAATATTTTTGCAAGTGTACTATAAAACAGATTGCATCTCCCCCTCACTGTGACTTCAGAGAAAGTTTTCTCTATTTTTCTGAATGTAATGGTGACTTCCTGTTGTTTCTGAGGCCACTGGTTGCAGACATGGTTACTCAGAGACACACACGCGCACACACACACCGTGCAGATGCAGTCACATAGATAGATGATCACACAGACAGACTGCTTTCAAAGAACGTAATCTACATTTTGGAGCCTGAATTAAAGGGCCTTTCATGGAGATTAAAAACCTGAACAAAGTATAAGGGATAATTAATCAAATTTAGAGTGAATAAAACCCCCCTTGGGAATTGTTGAAATTCCTGAAAATTATTCTTTATTCCAGTCAAAATTAGAAATTAAAATATTTTTTATTTTTAATATCTCTCATTCAGAAAAATAATACTGATCTAAATGTCCTGATTTTGAAAGTATGCATTTTGATTTAGCCTTGCTAAAATCTTTCTAGAGAAAATTAACTAAAAAGTCAACAATCTCACTGGGGATGTGGTGCTACCTGCTGGTTTAGGTTTCTAGGTTAGGAATTAGGATTTCCATCTGAAGGGATACTAGAATGGGGTGCTGGTTCCTCACTCCAGACTGGAACCTCCCTGTGATGGCCAGTGATGGGCTGATGAAAGTGCAGACACACTGTAAGGAGCAGATGATGAAAACTCAAGCTGTGTCCATCTTAAAGCATGAGAGCTTAGAGCATGAGAAGGAAATTAGGCAGTCCTGGAGCTTTCAGACTAAATTGCATGTAATGGTTTCAACTGTCCACAGCGTAAAAAAGAAGCTCCCCATAAAACTGTAATCCGGTTTGTAGTCTCAGAGATTTTAGGCACTACTGTCCACAGTAGGTAGGACTTAAGCAGTCTGGAGCCCACCACGCATCTCAAAAGTAATTCAGCTGGTTTGTTCATAAATACTGGCTTGTGGTTGAAAAAACATTTCATGGTTGGATTTTTTTTGTTTCTGGCTGTATCCAGGCATGTGGTTGAAAAACTACTTCATGTTTTTTTGTCTGGCTGTAACCAGACAAGAGTAAGCAGTATTACCTGGAAGGGTCAGTCCGAAGGGAGATGACTAAAGGACAACAGTAGGAATGTTTTTGGGCCAATCTTACACCCTAATCCTCTAAAGAGTTGGGGTCTAATTCATTATCCTTGTTTATGTGACAGGAGAGAGGGTAAATGAAATGTATTGAAAAAATTTGCAGATGATAATAAATTGGGAGGCCCCAGAGAGGAGAGATAACTACTACAAAAGAGCCTAGAGATTAGAAACATGATCAGGAAAAAAAAAAAAAATCATTTTAGGAAAACATAAGCTAGTAGATATGACCAAAATCAACCAATGCACAGATACCGTAAAGCAGAGACAGCTGAAATCTTTTAAATGGCCTTAGTTGTTTCTTCTCTAGAATCTTAAAGTGTTTATTTTTCTTTTTCTCGGGGTTCTTGTCAAAAAAAGACAACACCATCAGACCCAGATGTCTGGGCAAGCTTAGTTACTACTGCTGCTAATATAAGCATGAGTTCCAGGAAGAATTTCCCATGCAATATCTATTTAAAAGGATGTGCCAGCCAGACTAGATGGGTACATTTGATGGATGTAATTAGTATGCCATTCTGCAGTGCTTTACAGCAGTTTGAGGTGTGCAAATGGTTGTTAGGCATCAGAAAAAAATACTCTCTATTAAGGCAACTACGGAATGTTAAAACTTTTTTCAGTTTAATTCAAAGACCACCAAAGTCAATAGGAGTCTCACTGTTACTTCATAGATTTGGTTCTGGCTCTCCAGGCCTTTTTTTCCCCTGTCTGCTTGGCTGTGAATTCAACAAAACTGTGTGTCATTTGCATTGGGGAGGCTATTCTCACAGCTAGAAATCTTTTCTGTTGAAAAAGACAGAGCTTGGAAGAGGAGGAGAAGCTGGCCTAGAGAACAAAGCAAATTCTGCACTTTTTGTGGAGTTTTCAGCAGTGCACCGCACATTTTCCTTTTGTTAGAGTGCCAAACGTGTGGTCTATTACGCAAAGCAGGACACAGCCCTCTGCTCTCCTTTCCCAGAGGCGGTTACTTGTAGCGTATGGCACTTCCTTTTTCACTTGGAAGTTCTAGCTGTGCCTGAAAAGCAAACTCCAGACAATGTCTTTAGTGTACAAAGCACGAGGAAACTGGCAGCGCTAAAATCAGAGACACCAGCGGAAGGTCTTGATTTCATACGAAGGAGGATCAAGCTGAAGTGATCCAATGCTAATTGCTGTGATAGCGTGCAAGACTTACCTTGAAATTTCTCTGCAATGCCATTTTGTTCCATCAACCAAAATAAAGTTATCATGAGCCCTCCCAGCAGTCTGTGGTATATTTTGTGATGACTGCAGCATTGGTATGTATCCCCAGGATGTGAAAAGTATAATAATTAATAGGCCTGATTCCACACTACTGAAGTACCTAAGAGGCTTTCCATCAGCTTTAATGAGAGCTGAAACGTGCCTTAGCTGAGCTATATGGGGAAGGAGAGGCTTTCTAAATTACATATTTCTTTACATATTTCTTTAGCTTTGCAAAAGGTTCTTTGGGGGTCACTGTCTGTGCTGGGTGGAACGCACATTTCCAGCCACAAACAAAAAGACTGCTCATCCCACCTGACAAAGTGCGTTGGCAAGATAAGGAGACAATAAAATAAACTCCAGCCTCTCCAGCTCTCAGGCTATTTGTTCTGCAAAAGCCAGGAAAAAAAAAAGGGCATAGTTTGTGATATGGCCAAAGGCTTAATAACTTAAAACTCCTGCAGTCCCAAAGGCCTTGAAGGAGAATAAATGCCAAACTCGGGGATGTCTCCTCATTCAGCAGTTCCTTGCTTTTATAGCAAAGGAGCTCCAGCCCAAAGGGATCAGTTAATCATAACTGGGGGCACAGGATCCTTCAGGCTGTTGAAACCAGGGATAAAAGCAACAGCAGACTCCACAGCGCGTTATCAGGCAGAATTATGGCAGCCATATCTCCAGGCAACAGAGGCGCAGATAGTAATAGGAAAGTCTAACGGAAAAGAGAAGAGCTGTGCTTCCTCTTCCTACAGAAGCTGTAATAGATTTCTTGGACAATGTCCAGGAGGAGAAGCCCAGGCTCTCAACACACATCTAAATTCTCTATCTGCCTCACCAACAGCAGTCGTACTCCCTCAGTGAGCTGCAGGGATGGAAACTCTGTCAGGACTCTTTCCTGCCTCTGCTCAGCCCACCAAGGTTGCCTCAGTCTCTTCCAGACTCATTTGCAAATAGCCAGCTCCCCTGCAAGCCTCAAGTGTGTCTAGACGTTGGCTAATCCTTTCCCTTGTGCCAGCTGGGTGACATCAGTGTTCTGAACATCGCTACAAATCTCTGCAGGAGCCAGGTCTCCTGGCACGCACATCATGCGCCTTTCCCGTCCTACTTTGCTGGAATCACTGCAGAGAGAGGAACGCTGCCAGTGGCTACCTGTTAGGGTCTCTCCGGAGCACGACGGTGACAGCTTCAGAGAGCAAGTCTGGGCATTGATGGTGGACTCCCCAGATAAGTAATCAAACCTCTTAGTTGTTGCTATCCTCTTTGAGAAACTACAGTGGATTCTGTTTCTCTGTCTACTTAGCAGGAGTCAATCCAGCTGTTCAAAATGTATTTATATCACTGTATTAATTTCTTTTTGAGTCCTATAACCTTTAATCATGCCCAGGTAAACCTGTGGATTCAGGAAGTTGCTACTTGCCACAAGTAACTTCAGTGATCTCCTGCTACCTGGCTGATTGGTTACCACTAAAGAAGGCTGTCAGCATCAAACGGTCAGTCTGCTGAGCTCTGGCTTCCTAAAAGCTATTCTAAGTTCAATGGCATTCTCAGTCTCTATTATGTACAAAAGAAACAAGAGAGCTTGTCAGAATAAAGCCATTTAGTGCATACTCAGAAATACCTTTAATTGTTGCATGGCACTTAAATACTTAGAAAATCTTGAGATCAATAGATGGATCTCACTGAGTCATCTGTCTCCCACCCATTCAAATGTTCATGCTCAGCATTGCAATTACCTCAGCACCTTTGAACTGGCTGTTAGAAGTATCAGAATACAAACACGATGGCTGCACCCCTTTTTCTAAATAAGGCCCTTCTGGCCCTCTGCTGTGGCAGAGCACAGGGAGAATGCTGCAGAGGGGAAATATCTGGGGATAAGGCCATCAATTCTCACAGGAATGGAGTGGATCTCTGCCATGTTGCTGAACTGATAAAAATTACGTTATTTTCCAGGAGACAATGTTCATGTGTGACTGGCAGTACTTGTATGTTAAACAAGAAAACAGAACTTGTCACTGTCTTCTCAGCACATTGATCTGTCTAGCAGTCTAATATCCTGACTGCAAAGGTTGCCAATATTCAAATCTTCAGAAGATGAAAGATCCCCACATTGCAACTCACCAATTGTTCAGTAGCGCGTAAGGGGGGAAAACCTCCTTGTTGATCACCTACCATGATCAATTCATGCCTTGGGGCATGAGATTTAATTACCTTTAACATTGTCTTTAGTGATCTCTTAACTTCATCTCACTACACACTGAGGAGCAGTGGACTCTAGAACCAGAAAAAACCATACAACCACCAAACTCTGAGACAAGTTAATTAGGTTTTAAATGTATACCATTTCAGTCAAATAAATAATAGCAGACTTTTACATCTATGTAATAATAAAACCAGATTTTTTTATCTTCTGCATTGTTATACCGATAAAAAGCCACCCATACAGATGACTGAGCGCTGCAGTTTACAGTATTAACAAGTTTTTTCCCCCCTTTCTTTTTTCCTAGCAGGTCCTCAACCCTGGTTGTCTGAAACCTCCAAAGCAATATATTTTAACAAACAAAATTAGGCAGATGTACCATCCACTGTGGGATTTGAACCCCTTGTCACTGGCGAGAAAGCTGTAATTTAATAGATGAAGATGTCAAACCACGTTATAGGAGCTTTTGTGACTGCATATTTATCACAGTGTCATAGGGGTCCCAGGCAAACTGAAAGATTTCACTGTTTATTCACAGTGAAGACACTTAATTAATGACTAGGCCTAATCAGCCTGTTTTATTATTTACAGGGATTCCAACATGGCTTAGCTGAACTGATATGCAAACAAACCATCCTCAGCCTGCCCTAATTAATAATTCTGAACCAGACTCACAGAGTGGCACTGTCAAGTAGCTCTTTGGTGATTTACAACACCTCCTCTGCTACATTCGCATTGCCTGCATGCAAATGAGCTGCCACCCCTGCAGATCCTTCATTTTAAAATACAATGTGCCGTCTTGTTGACTACAGGAATGCCCTTATCTTTGCACATGACTTAATGGAGACAAATGTCTGACTTGGGCAGGTTTTTGGAGACCTTCATGGACGCACACATACCCAGGATGTCATTTCAGAAATGTTTAAGAGGGGGGGAAGAAAAATCCTTTGTTGCCTCTGGCACAGTTGCTGCAGCTGAATTGTTTCACCCGGTTGTTAGCCCCAACCTCTCCAAAAAGGGATGGAATATCCATTGTCTTGTGCTTGCTAAATTCATTGCCATTGCTGCTAAATAGAGAAAAGGCAAGGGAAATGTGTCAGAGTGTGTGGAAAGTTGTTATGAAAATAGTTGAATCCAATTTCTTCACATATAGATACTGGGTGATCTCACTGGGTGATTAGATGCCATACTGGTCTGAGGATGGAAAGAAGCATTAGGAAAAAAATCACCATAAAAATTCAAATGGGAATAAATGGGAGTTATTTGCATCTACAAACAATTGAAGAATGTTTCACATTCTCAGGTGAATTTCCTATTCACAGTGGAGAAACTGAGGAAAAGAGAAGGTGATCGATTCAGTGAGGAAGACATGATGCCAGCTGGGGATGGCACTGGTGGATTCACATCAGTAGACCTCATTTTCTCTGAAAGAGACTTCTGAATACAGAGGGAAAACATTATTAGCAGAGCAATATAAGCCAGATGAAAATAGCTCATGAGTGTGAGTCATCCCACTTGTGACTGCTTCCTATTCCATTGTGAGCCACGCTTGAGAAACGCTGTAAAGCAGCGCGTCAGCAAGAGAAAAGATCTCCCTCAAACCTATTAGCTTAAATGCAAAGCCAGTGCTACTTAGGTAGCTGTAGGAGCACCCGTCATGTTTGTTCGGCTCAGGGAACACCTGTGGTCTTGGGTGGCCATCTGGGTGGAAGCTCTGTACCAGGAAGAGAATAGGCACATGCGTGTGATTAGCCAAGTGTGTACACGTTCCCAGGCAAAGCTGGTTTTAGCTTAAGGTCGGGAGGCTCAAATTGCTAACACAAAGTAAACTGCCTATTACACAGCGAGCAGCTTCCCAGCCCTGAAAGGCAGGAAGCTCTGCAGCTCATGGAGGGCAGATGTTTCTCCAGGCTTCACATTGCACCTCATCCTTCACAAAGATGGTACTGGAAGGAAGTAATTATTACAGGCTCATTGTCAAATTGAACTGAAGCTCCCTATGCTGGTGCCACCAAGGTGTTTCCTGTTCAGTAATCTCATTAATGAGATGGATAACGGGAGTGGATTGGATTTATTAAACATGGAGATGACACCAGCCTGGGAGAGGCTGCAACATATTGGAATACAGGATGAAAGCTGAAGATTATCATGACAAATTGAAGAAATGGTCTGAAGGAAGAAAGAAAAAAATCAATTAATTCACTAAAAATAACTCTGGAGTGCTATATTTAAAGTATTGTACAGAAATAATGAACCACACAAATATAAGTTAGGAAATTAATTTCTCTGCAGTCATTCTGCAGAAGAGGATCTGGGCCTTATAGTAGACTGGAATCTGAATATGAGACAGCATAACTGTGAAAAAAGAAGGAAAGCATCATGCTGGGTAGTAAAAACACAAGCACTGCAAGTGAAACAGATGAAGAAGATCTGTCATTTTAGTCAGTTCTAGTAAAACTTTAGCTCAGGTAATCTTTCTGTCTTTGGCACCACACTTTGACTGTTGAAACTCCAAAGAGGATTACTGATCTGGAAATGAAGGCTCCTGAGGGAGGACTTAAAAAAAAATCAAACAAAACCAGGCTGCGTAATTCTGAAACATCTTGAAGAGATGGATCATGGTCATCTCCGGGATAAGGTTACTGAAAGGAATGGAACAGATTGTTTATGTTTTTACTGGTAATAAAACAAGGAGCAATGTGCTTACTTCTAAATGAAGCTAATTTTAGGCCAGACATTAAAAAAAATTTGACATGGAAAGATAGTTTAACGCTGCAATAGATTTCCTGGAGAGACTAGAAAAAGTACAGGGGCATAGTATCTATCAGGAATGATTTAGGCCTAGTTAACCCTGCGGTGGGTCAGGGGAATGAAATAGTAGGCATCGTGACACCCCTTGCTTCCTTGCATCTAGTACAGGTTGTGACAGGAAGTGGGTTATCCAAGAAGCAGAGAGCTGTTGCTGACCATCATGTGATCCCTTTGGCATAAGGAGTCAGAAAACCTTTCACAGGCAAGGTTGCCTGCAGCATCCAACACATGTGGGAGTTGCTACGGGTCCTCTAAACACTTATCTTTCTTCAAGTGTATGTTCAGATGAGAAAGTGTCCAGAAATCATGAAGTTCTTTTCAAGTGTAAAAATCTAAATATCACAAAGTGCTTTTCAAGTGTAAAAAACCTAGACACTTGTTTTCTAATAAAGGAATTTCTTGGTATTCTTGAGCACCTCCACAAAAGCACTTTTTCCATGTGTGATAAAATACAGAACATGCACATTGCTTTTATAAATACAGTCTCAGCCTGTTATTTTTTATGGTAGGGCATAAGTGGTGGCGTTAATGCAGAGAGGTTTCCTAAAGCTCTCTGGTAACTGTGTCTGGTTTAATCCACTTTGTGTCATAACCTGAACTAGGTGCAAGGAGAACAATGGACCAGATGAGGTGGATGCCCACCGACAGAGCAACTAGATTTGTAGGCTTTATAGCATCCGAGATATCAAAGGGACTAATAAACCATTACAGGCCTGGGCACTAGGAACAAAAAATACATCAAATTAGTAGGAAGAGGGTTATCAAGAGGTGTCTGCAAAGAGGTGGTGGGCTGAGGTGGCCTGAGAAATGTAGAGACAGATGCAGCATATGGAAGCTGCCTTCCAGGCCAAGCAAAGAATGATCCAGCTATTTTAGCACAAACAAGCTGTCAGATTTAGAGGAACATGCTTTGTTAGGCTTTGTTTTGCCTTTCTAACTTGAAACTACTAGTAATTCCACACCTTTTATCCAGAAGATAAAGGTTTATTTTGGAAAGACTGTCATGTGCCACTGCAAATATCTTTTGTCTGTGGCACAGTAAGGGCGGTATTCTAGGACACCTGAGATGGACTGAAATACTCCACAAGAGCTGAAGAATGACAGTGAGAAATACTTGTTAGTTAAAGATATTGAGTTATATACAAAAATTGCAAGTCTGCAATGACATGAGAAAAAGGAGCAAAGAAAAAAGACAAAAATAAAGAATGAGGAAACAGTCTACAATGTTATTTTTATTCAGTGGCTCAGCAACACTTATTATAATAGAATAAGTGAAAAGCATTGGGGTATCTGGGATTTTAAATAGCTTTTTCCATCACAGTCAACTTATGGACAGAGTTTCCTTAGATTTAGAAAGGAAACAGGGCATAGCTGGGTAAAGCAGACAGGCAAATGGACAATTTATCAAAATATTATGCACTCAGCTAGATAAAAATTATTAATTTGTAACCGGGCTATTAAGAACTGTCAAGTCTCAAGTCAGGTTGGCAATTCTCGAGTTTGAGAATTCAATTTGTAGTCTGCAACATTAAATTAAAAAGTCCCCCTTTGTGTCAGTCTTCACTAATGTTTGTAGATATAACAGGGGTGTCTGGCATCAGTGAGCCTGCTTCTCAGTTATTGCTATTCTTGGCTTACAACAAGGTTGAGAAAGAGGCAGAAATACGAAGATGTCTCTTCTGCTTGAGGATTTTGGTATTCTGGGACACTGAAGAGAGCTGTCTAAAGCCCCACTCAGACTCAAGGTCTGCCACAGTCACAGCATGGTCCCTGGGCACCACTCTGTTCCTCAGAGGGTGACATGGGCATTTCTCTGCTGTCAGAGTTCTTCCATGGCCAAGATGGTAGAAATAGAGAGCCCAAACTTTCCTTCTTCTGCTTGTTGTGAAGAGGTAAATAGCCCCAGATTGTCCAAATCCAGTGACAAGGTATCATGTACACTGGGTAAGGGGAAGCCTAAAAGGAGAAAGAGGGAGCCTTCCTCCTGTGTGCCTTTCTGATGGGTCCTTCCACAAAGTGGTGAGTTGTCTCTAGTAAAGGTTTGGGTAGTTAATGAACTCATCAACTCCTCTTGCATGGCCGGCAACTGATTTATTCATGGTTATACAGAGATAAATGGAGAGTTACAATGTCAACATCATTTTTGCACTTGTGAGATCTAGAATTAGGTTGTAAATATGCTTAGGGTCCTTGCTGGGTGTTAATGACAAGATTTACATGCATAATTTTTAAAAAACAATGCTTTTATTTTTGTACACAAAAGCCAACAAACATCTACAGTGTGCAAAATGTGGCATGGCAGCTCTAGTGTGTGCTGGCTTTCGCTGGGACTCTGGGAGTATTTAATACTTCACAGAATGGGAAAGCTGGAGAGTGTGGGAGTGACTCTTACCTTGGGAATAATGGGTCTATCTCTATCAATATTTTATAAAATTCTCTAAAATCTTGTTTTATCCTTCTGCCCTAACAGTTCTGTGTAGTAGCAGCATAAAAAGTTGTTAACTGTTACTTGTTACTTACTGTACAAAGTTTACATAGAATTTTTTTTAAATACTAAAATCCATTAGAGTTGTCTTGCGTTTGTCCATGTTCTCAGTGGAAAAACTTATAACAATCTTTTCAAGGTAATTTTTCTGTTTTTCAATGTATAACAACCAAATATTTGTAACTTTTAATGCTACCTAAGTAATGAACACATTACATTGTTCTTGTTTTATACAATAGTCTTCCCTTAAGCTTTCATTTTGTTATATGCATAATCATGTATGCACATACACAGAAGCACATCTGCTGCAAAAATTTTATACTGAGATCTCCATCAGCTGAAAAGCATTTGAGCTGAGACTGAATATGTGTGTTAAAGAGTTACATTCCCATCATAAATGCCAAGATGACTGTCTTGGAGACTGCTGTCTTCTGCTACTTACCTAAGGGGCAGTAAAAGCAATAGAGAGCAACAAGTCCGTACGTTGTCTTCTCTGCAGCCCTGAAGGATTATCACTGCATCAGACAGGGCAGCTTGATTTCTCTTTTGCTCTACAGTGTCTTAGCTGAATTCACTCAGATGATGGCATCTGCCACAGTGGCTGTTCATTGTATTCCTACATTTTCTCCATAAAGACTGTATGAACACTCTTGGAAAATAGAGAGGTATATTTCATGGGATCCAGCATCCAAGGGTGAAAGCAAGAGGCCACAAGACTTTATTTGGCAGTTTGCAGGGATGGGGATAGCACGAGCCCTTGCGTGCACAGCATTCAGGTGCTGTTATGAGGTCAGCCGTGGTCAGGCCATTGCAGCTGGTGGGAAAGCATGTTGCATCCCTCAGCTACCATCCAGTCACCTATACCCCCTGGTAGCCCTGGGGCAATGATGCTTCTTGGGCTCTGGAGTGAAAAGTTTGCTTCTCCTACAAATAGCTTGCAGAGAGCTTGATGATAACGCTATAACAACAACACACTGATTTAGTACTTACTGTATAATTTTACCCTTGCAGTTCTAGCATCTAATTCCTCGACTCCTTTTCAGCTAAACCTTTCATTGATTTCTCTTAGACTTCATTCTGAGTGATGTTGGTAAGATACCTCGCCTTTTCCAGAAACATCACATCTCTATTACATCTAGGGCTAAGACCCCTCCAGGGAAACAAACCTTAAATAAGTTCCCTGCTAAGGGACACTGGTGCAACTCCATTGGCTTTAATAAATTTCTTCCAGTTATAACCCGGAGACTCAGTGCATGTTGGAGGAAGTGGTGAGGAGGAGGACAATTATTATTCTTAGTTCTTACATAATTTCCTACATAAATATCTAACTTATAGGTCCTTACACAAACAAGACAGCGCTGTGTGACTATCCTTCCCCTTTAAAATTTTAATTTAATATATAAAATACCACCATCACTTTTTTTCTACCAGGCTATTATGTATCTGATATGATATGTATATATTTAAATGTATGTATATAATAAATTAAAAAGGACAGTAGTCATTAAAAATGTATTTTCTGGCTATGGTCAAAGTTAACTTCAATTACATCCAGGGCAAAATCATATTTAATATCATGTTAGTTAAAATATATAATGCAGTTTCCCAAAATAAACAGAGCCTGCATCTACAGGAAATTCTGAATTAAGGCTTTCTCTCAACCTTTGGAAATCAGTTTCTCTTTTATACATAAAATTCAATATTAGTATGAAAAGAAAAATTACATAGCAACCAAAACTGAGACTGTTTCAATTCTGTATTCTAGTTCTCTGTGCAATGAATGCTTATAGTTACATGATTATTCTTAATCATTCTTGAAGATATGCAGTCTTAAAAACTGGATTGTTACAGAGCTCTTTCAAAATTGTATACATAAAAATACTAAACATAATTACCCCAAAAAATGTCTCCATCCAAATAATCCAATAATTGACAATAAAACACAAAACGGCTGGTGAAATCACAAGACAAATTTCAGAATTCCTTTCATAAAGATTAAAAACCACAATGATAATTTACATTTATTCTTTTAAATGTATCAAAAAATGTTATTTTTGACAAGATGGATGATGTTTTAAAAATCATTCCTCATCTATCCATAATGAACTTTCTACCTCTGAGACTCAGGATGAATATTACTATGAATTTAAACAGGAGCCAAATCATGGCAAAAGGTTGGATCTTTGGAAATCCCATCAGCAAATAATCTTCCCCCCCCCGCCTTTTCTTTTTCTGTGCAGCATCTGGCAAGGACAGTAAATGAATACGAAATACCTATTGTTGAGTCGTGTTCTGTTGGTATGAAGTTATAAGCCTCACACAGGCAACATGGGTCATGTACCTTTAGCAGATGCTTCTCAATCTTGGGCTGTCCTTTTGAGGGGTTATCTAAAGGACGGGAAGAACTGAGAAGCAAAGCTTGGAAAGGAGGCAGAAGCTCTGAGGAGACCTTGCAGGGGACACTTTCAGGTGATTCGCAGAAGAGCAAACGCTATAAAGTGGTGTTAGCAAAGTGAAAGGAGCTGCCAGATAGAGCTGGCAAAATAATCATGGAGTAAGATCAATAAGGCTTGAAATTGGAGGGCCAGGAGGGGGAGCAAGGAGGAGGAAGAGGGAAGAAAGGACAGGCTCTAATAGCTCAGGAGACTATTAGAGCCATTCCCAACCGTAAGGCAGCCTCTACAAATCAGTCTATCAGCAGCGGTCTATGGGCCAGTAGCCAGATAAGTTCTTGTCCTCTCCCTGGCATAAGAAATGGCTATCAGTCTTGAGTGACTGCTATGGACAACGGGAAAAGCATTTATGGAGATGGACTATTAATCAGAAAACCTGCTGTCCAGAACTACTATATCCAGATACTGAGGTCACTACTAGCTGCAAACTGAGAATTGTTTGAAGAATTGAGGGATCCCCCAAGTGTGAGCTGGAGGCTGATCTATCACATAAAACTGCAGCAATAAAGCAATTTTGAAGACTTTATGCTCTTAAGCTAGGAATCAAAAGGAAGCCAGTGTAGAAAAAAA
The DNA here is from genome assembly GCA_025769975.1 of Gallinago jamesoni. Lineage (NCBI taxonomy): Eukaryota > Metazoa > Chordata > Aves > Charadriiformes > Scolopacidae > Gallinago > Gallinago jamesoni. The sequence goes on from JAOQGH010000012.1 coordinate 145,513,898, forward strand.
CCAACAAAAACAAAACAAAAACAAACCAAAACCACCAAACCACAAAACACGACATCTACTTTCAAACAGGTCTGTGTTTTAATCTATTTGCTATTTTGCCCATATTGAATTGGATCATCAGAAGTGGGTGGTGGGAAATGCAGAAGATTTTGTTATAAGGTCTGTGTAAAAAACTCTGATTTCAAGCACATTTTCTACAATGAAGGCTCAGGAGTTATGACTGCTTCAGAAAGTAAGGTTTAGAGAGCGACGAAAAATTTGGATGTGTGTATAGTCTATTGACAAAAGTGAAAAATAGCCTATTTTATTAATTTTTCCTGAAGACTGGAAATTGAAAGTAATATTTTAAAGAAAGGACTCAATTAATTTAAAATGAACATGGAGTGGAGTAACGCATAGTTGTACAAAAACCCAGGCTTTAACCATGCCCCTTATGGCTCATTTCCTCAATAGCAGGGATAAGTCCATTACTCCACAGTAACTGATTATGTTTTCTACCTCCCTCTGTTCTTCTGCATTGTGAATGTCATTAGTTATGTTTTCTTATGCTATTAGACACTGAAATACTGGGGGTAGGGGTGTGGGCAGAAAGTTGTTAATTGGCCACCTGATATTTTGGCTGTCTTGTGAGGAACTGAGGACAAATTGCTAGAGGGTCTCGGAAATACAAATAGAGGCTGTGGGTTTTCATAAATCTCGCCTGTGATGAGAATCCATCAGCAAAAAGAGGGCAAGAGAGATCCTCCTCCCTGCGACAAGTGCCTTTTAGAAGTTGACTAGGGAGTTGAGAGACCTGTGATCTTCCTCCCTGAAAATGCTGCTAATGGACATGGGCTGTGTTTGTAGCACTCCGAAGCTGTTGCTTGCAGATTAGACTTAAACTACTAGCCCCACAGCAAAGTGCAGGTGAAATGTTTTCGCTGATTGGCCTTGTACATTATGGAGCCTTTTCTTTTCCTCTGTTGTCAGAAAGGCAATATTTTACATGATCTTTTTGAGACCTTGAAGTGGCAGAGGTATATCAATCCCAGCTGGGAAAACACCTAAATATGAAGACCATATGGACACTCTGTTTTGTGATTTTAAAAGAGTTTTCTCTGAATAGCCAAGAGAGAAATGTGATTTTGCCCCTCATTTAATAAAGCCAAGGGAACACGGTGCAAGGTCATTTCTTCCTTAGCAAAGGAAAAAAAAAAGTGGAAAATGTGAGAATCTTTGAAAAGTCGCACAACTGATAGTGACATTGCTGGCTCCCAGTCCAAGTAAGGTTCAGTGTTGGCTTTATCAAGATGAGCAAGATGAGTTCCTTGAAGAGTGGAAGAGAAATAATAGGACAGGTCATCTATAAATCTGGCTTTGGACATAACAAAAAGGGCATTAGCAAATTTTGCTTACACAGATCTCATGGGAGTGCTTTGAGTTTAGGATTATACCTTTTGGGACACGTCTTTAGAAGATGACAGTTACGTCTCTTTGTCTGATGGATAAAATAGGTTGACTCTATAGGGAGCACTTGGCTGTACTTATTGCTGATGTTGGCGTTTTGAATATATCCTGCAGCATTCAGGGTGCACTGAAGTGCACAACACTCTGAAGCACATCTCACTCTCTTTACAAGACAGGATCAGTTGCAAGCCTTTAAGGAGGAAGGAAGGTGTATATCTGGGATATGACCTGGGGAGCAGTTCGATGGAGTTTTTGGCTGATGAAGAGCTGTCCTTCCTACCAGAACCCATGGATAGTCCATGGATAGGCTAGAGAGGACTAAAGACTGAGCAAGGGTGGGACATGATATCTGTAGGAGATGGCTATGATACCTGAAAACAGCCCTCAGAAGGTGAGAAGTAAGATGAGGTGCCAGAGGTGGTTTTGGATGAGGTTCGTTATCTAGACCAGCATCATAGCAACATAGAACTAAATCTGAGGGTTATGGAGAAAACATGATGGAGTTAGTACATTGGTAAAGGTGGAAGAGGAAAATACCATGAAAATAAAAGGTTGCCGCGTACAGAGCACAACAGGTTTTGTTAAGATTAGCAATGTCAGCCGTTATTTATTTATGCTTATAATTTGCTAAAGGGTAAATTCAGACAAGACAAGGACTTCATGTTACCATTAGTGGTACGGTAATTGAAATATTTTGTTTTGCTTCTGGTTGCTGTCTGGATTATGTGACAGAGCGCTGTATGCTTGTGCCAGGATGTTTGATGGGCTATCAAATTAGCTCAGCATTACAAGACAACAGCATCCCAGCCTTCTTAAATCTTTTTCCCTCCTTCAGAACTTCCTGCCACATTTGTCTGAATCTGCTCAAGGTATTGACACAGAAAAGCAAGTTTTGTCAAGGTTATTTCATTACCCCTAATAAATTCTAAAATCTCTAAATGTCTTGGTCTTTAGATAAGTTTTCTTCTGGTTTAAAGAGAAAAAAAATAATCATTTCAAAAGCAAGATATTTCCTCCTTGTTTTGGTGGTATTAATTTCCTTCCCAGAGTAAATCTTTTTACTAACAGCTCTGTCCCATGTAGACATCATCAAAACTGTTGAAGACAGTGAATCTTAAAGGACTCAGTACCTCCTGCTGTATTTGGCATCTCCATGTCTAAGTAGAGAGGTCTGGGAATTTCTCAAGGAAAGGAATTTTGTTTGTAAGTGCCCATTTACAGGGAAAGGACATGCAAGGACCAGAAAGCTGGCCCTGCCTGCTCCAGAATCATTACTGCCATAGCTGACCTCTCTGGGAAGGAGTTTGTTCCCATTTCAAGTCTCATCTCTCCCAATTCAATTGTAGCCCAGCTGATTGTACAATGAGCTCAATTAAGATATGGCAGATCTCCAGTTTCGAGATCTTTGGCTAGCAAAAAACGAGTTTGCATCCAGGTCTAGATTACAGTCCAAATAGATGAGCCTTGAAACCTACCATTGCTCTGGGTGCCAACCAAAAGTTGTTTGTTACATGTTCTGCAACCTTCTTCCACAGTCAACATCACACATTGTCATCCATGGTCCCTTTAATACCCTTTTTTTTCTACTTTCTTAAGGGAGTTCTGGAAAATGCATCCCTCCCTTCCACTCTTGCAGTCTTGCAAGGTGAGACTCCACTAATCAATCAGATGAGCTGCTGGTATACATGTAATCATATCCACCTTTAATAAAGCTATACTGATCCTACTGGAGATCTGACTTCCAATAGTGTTTGGATACTAGGTCTTACTGCTGGAAAAAGTGACTTCTGGCAGTGGAAAGTAAAAGTCTATCAGACTGTCTTTGACCTGGAGGTTGCTTTTTGTAACTGATGGACCCTCAGGTCTCTCATCAGTACTCAAAATATCGGATTTTGCTGATGGGAAACCCATGATATGAAAGCAAAGTTGGTGTACACGCACAGACATGTTCCTGTGAGCAAGGCCAGAGGCATGTACACACCTTGACTGATATCCTGCCTCAAATTAAATCAATGATAAAGCAAACTTTGTTTTCAGCAGGGTATGTTTTTCATCTCTGCCTGTTACATATAGTCTATCTCAGCCTTCACTATACACTTTATTGCTGATTTTATGTTGAGAGAATATATGGTGAAGCTCTATATCTATATAAAAAAACCCACACAACTCTGCTTAATACCAACCAAAAGATAATATTCTGCAACAAATATAAATGTGTGGACTGAAATCGATTAATAGGATTAAGAGAGGGTTGTGATTCTGCAAATCCTGTGCATAACAGTGAGATTGTTCCCTTGGCAGTGAGTGTTGCCAGCTGGAATATGAGAAGATTCAGACGCAGGAAACTTCAGAACTTACTCTATACACTAAAAGCAAAGGTTTCCAGAGAGCAATGACAACTTTTGAAGATTAAAACTAGTTTTGGGTCTTGATTCCATATAGTTTAGTAAATTTTTGAGACATACTGTTAACCCTGAGTGTTAAGACATTTCTTATGACATTTTCATTGAAAACAATGAAGTGTTACAGAACGTGACCAGCCACCCAGATCTCATGCTTCAGAACAAAGAACTGGCTAAAGAAACTTGGGAAGCAAGGAAGGACCCTACTTTTAAGGAAGCTCCTTTCTTTAAGTGGGGTGTTCATGGGCTGTCTGTTTTCATATTCCTAGTGAGAAGTGGAACCCACAGCAGAGCAGGCCATCAGGAGAGGAGTAGGCCCCTGCACAGTCAGCTGGGATTTTCTTCAATAGGTCTTATTCAGCAGCTATATTTGCACACTTCAACACCTATACAGGTCAGCAAGTGATGGGTCTGGTTGAGGAAGGCAATAAGCAGCAACATTCTAAAAGAAGGGCAATCTGAATTATATTATTTTTTTCCAAAATGTGCTGTTTTATTTACTGCTTGTGAGCAGGGAATATATTGTTCACTAACTGTTCTGACAGCTTTATTCGGTGTCTCTCCATTTTTGGATGGTGTCTCAAGATGATGTTAAAAGTGGACATCTAAACACAGAACATGGTCCTTGTTCCTGCCAGTTGGGGCTTGGCAAAAGATTACCTAATGAAGTAGTATACATTAAATGAAGCTGCCACTGATATGCCAGCCAGCTATACTAAATGTCCTGTTAGAAATCCACCCAGTATCTTTAATTCCAAGGAATGTTACAAACTCATCCTAATACACAGGATAGCATTCACCTACCGCAATGAAGTCACCTCTGGGGTGCAACACAAGAGCTGTGACCATTTGAAGCTGCAGGCGGAGGAAATATATCAGCAGCACACAGCTGATTCCTCTCATTTTCTACACAATACCATGCCAAAATTTCTACAGCTAAGCAAATAATATCAGACAACATTGTATGGCATCTCCTTCACGTGGGTGGCAACAAGCAGCATAGCATAAGGGTTATTATAAATATTATGAATCTATTTGAAAAAGAAGTCTCTTGCATTAATGTTCTGAAGCATATCAAGCTAATATGACTATTAAATTTTTTCAAGCACCTTTCCAGCATCTTGAAAAAGAAACAAGAAGTTTTTCTCATTCTGTAGCATTTGTCATACGCTGGAGTCTGCAGGCAGTTTACTAGAAATATCCCTGTAAATACTGACAGGTCTGAGTGAAGACCATGTGGAAGCACAGTTTACAATTACAACCCTGTGAAATCTTGTGCTAGTTTCACACATGCTTTCCAGAGTGGCTCCACTGGGCTCAGTTCGCAGGGGTTTGCATCTTCATCTGCAGGCTTCAAGCAGCCTCAGTAAAAATCCATTTAAATCAGCGTGGTTTTTTCTTAACCTGCTATTGTTGTCACAAACCCCAAAAAGCATGATTCTACATTTTACTATCCTAGAGGCCTTTTAATTCCCTCTCCTCAGCTCTTGTCACAGCTGAGATTTTCCCACAAATCACCATTGGTCCCATCCCCACATGGCACTGTGTCAAGGACTGATAGGCTTTACTCTGTGGCCCCAGAGCTACCTCATTTTCTTCTCCTTTCTCTGTAGGAAAAACAGGAATGGATCCTGTGGCAGAACTACCTGAGTTGTCGCTCTTTAAAAACTTGTTCTGAGATGGACATATTACTTTGGGGTATTACTCTGCTTCTCTGCTATCCTTGAGTCAGGTAAAATGTCCAGTGAATCTCCACTCCACTTAATATCCCAAACACTGATGTTTATGTAAATGGACAGTCAGTGACAAAACCAGGTAGCAATATAAATCAAATCACAGCACTGTCTTTCATGTACTCTATGTATATAAATGCTGGTTTGAGGAAAGGAAGGAAAAATAGTATTATCGTTAAATTGGTTCAGAACATCTTTCTTGATTAACACTCATGTGTAAGTAGCATTTAGGTAGAATAGCTGCTTGCCCTCTAAAAGCAATGTGTTCTCATTTAATACATTTATCAGCAATACTGAAAAGCAGTGTGTTTGCTGGAAGCCATGAAAACAACCCCAGCTCTGAACTGAATAGCTGGTTTTGTCTCCTTTAGAAGTAGAAGGATTTTTCTTATCCAGGGAAAGAAAGAAGCCTTTTCAGAGAACAAGACTTTGTGCCAGGTTCTCTGCCAGGCATCATGGGGTGTTTTGAATGACCTGGAGAGGGGCCGCATCGCATCGGTAAGCCTAGCAGGCAGTGAGGACCGAAGAGACAGAACATCTCTCCACAGCTCTGGGTGCTGGCATCCACGCTGCCATGCCAGGCAAGAACACCACATGCAACAGGTTGTCACCTCAGGGAGTACAGCATCCTCTTTCCTTCTCCACCCCACCTTTCACTTTCATCACCTGCTCTAAACAGTCTCTGACAGTCCTGGTTTAACACCCTGCCCTAGTAAAGTCTTGCTCCACAGGAAAGGGAAGGAAACGTGAACTCTCGCTTAATCCAACAACACTGCTGATTAATCAACCAGACAGTTCATGTCTGAGAGACATAAGGTCATCCTTCTAAGGGGGAGAATGTGCTGCTGCCAGGGAGCTCTCTTCCATCATCTGCCCCCATGAAATCTAGGAAACAAGATATTGGGAAACAAATTCAGCACAGATGTATAACATGTGAGGGTCTGTTGACTTCAGGGTATATTTGTATTTCAGTTAGCCTCAGGAATTTAAAACACAGACAGTCTTTCCTTCCCTCCCTATTACCGCTCTGATGTAGATGTCAGTAGACACACACCATGCCACCTAATTCAGATTTCAGCATGATCGTCAGTGGAGTTGCATTGCGTTTTGTCGTTTGTTATTTGGTTGTTTGCTTCTGCAAGGAAATAGTTTACATGGCACACACAAGACAGGCAACTGCTACATAAATTCTGTTATTTTACCAGCTTGAAATTCCCAACCAACTCTGTGTCTTGAGAGGGCCACGAAGCTCTACCTGACCAGATAATACTCTTAAAGGTGCTTCTGGCTGTAGGTGGGAGAAACTGAAGGGACTGAAAGAACACATAAAGCTCATTAATATATAATTTCTGTAAAATATATAATTTCTGTAAAATGTGTTCTATAGACATGTAAAGTGTAAAATGTCTCCTTACTCCATGCCTAAAAAGGCCAGAAAACATCACCCGTGGCAATGTCATTCCATCATCTTCAGTATATCTCTGGGCTTGATGTATAGAGTGTAATGGATCTTTGTTAACTAATGCTAGTTTGGAAGAAGGAGGGAGACTGCAGTAACTCCCCTCTCTCAGGGTGTCTATTCAAGGGGTAAGAAACATCCAGTAGTCACCTCTTAGACAGTACTGAAGGAATGGCTGCAGGACTGTGCTCATTTAGTCCTCCACATCTGAGTCTGCACTCTGCACCTAGTACAAAATGTTCCTCTTTTACCTCTCCTTCTCTCAGACAGAGATATGTACAAAACAAATAAGGGACCAAGTAAGACATTCTTCCATATACATCTGCCCTGAAAAGGACAAAAAAACAAACAGCATGTGGAGATGTTAATCGTGTTGTTTGATGCACTTCTGTAAGGAACTCAGATAGGACAGTGAGCAGTATGGCACAAGCACTTGAGTAAATTGTACCACAAAGACTGAATCTAAGGAAATGTGAAGGGAAGGGTTTTTTCTTGAAACATCCTGAGCATGCTGGGTTTTCTTTGGTCAGAATGCACTTAAATAAAATATGTGGAAACTAACTGGGAAGTACTAGCTTTCTATTATAGATTAAGCCCCTTTATCCCTGCAATTAATGAAAGTGCTTTTTCCACTTCACTAATCCTTCAGCAAAAACAAAGATAAAACTCAATATTCTTGATAGATCTTGGATAAAAACAAGGCAGGAAAGAAAACCTTTCAGACTAGTCTTATGGACTGAAAAGAAACAGGACTTCAACTCTTAATGGCACAGTGTAACCTCTGGTGAAGCAAATGGAGTTGTACCAGGGATCATTCAGGCTCATGCCAGTAGATAAAAGGCCAGATCCATATTTCTTCACTGTTTTATGTTAAACATCTTCTTGCATATGACAATAGGAGAGGCAAGGAGTCTTCCTCTTCTTCATTTTCACACAGCTTCCTACAAGCAGAGAAATGTCGGGGTTTGGCAGATGTTCAGCCTGGCCTCTCAGAACAGGATCGGTGCAGGGCTGTGAGTGACCTCCCCCAGGCAGAGTAACTACTCTCACCTGTTTCTTGCCCAGGAACAGACTACCTGTTTTGAGGTCTGCAGAGGACGCACACAATCACAGAGCACAGACTTTTCAGCACCTGAGACAATTTATCTCATACTGAATATACAGCAGGTGTACACACTGTCTCTTGTTCTAAAATAAGGATTCAGAGGAGCACGAGATTAATGGACACCATCTATTCACCTAGGACATATTGTGCCCCTACCTCTAAAATGTTTTTCTTAAAATACAATTTCTGACTGACTGGCAAGCAAAATGGCACCTGATCTTTAAGAAAAGGATCAAGAACCAATAAAAGGGGTTTAATTTACAAAGTTTGTGGTAATAGCAATACTATGAACTTTTTTGGGGAAGGATGCTGTTTTAGTTCCAGAAACACTGTGAGTGGCAGATTGCCTGGAATAACTGTAAGAGGCAGCAGAACAAGAGTGAACTTTCAGCAACCGAGATTTATGTGTCAAAAATGCCTCAGCCCTTGTACATGTTTTATGAGTGTTAAAATAGAAAGTACAGTCCCTGTGTCTCAGGTGGTGAAGGAGTCATACTTCTATAAGATTTAGCTCTTTGCAGGCAATTCTTGAAATTCCTTAAACCCCTGAAATTATGAGCAATTGCTCCGGAGGGGTGTGAAGTCTATATCTGGACTTCAGGCTGAGTTGCAGTTGTTGGCTGTAAATGCAGTGGAATCTTTGGTGCCACACAGTTCTGAGGAGGCCATGGGGAAAAAGGAGAGAAAATAAAAAGGCAGTTGTACTGTGAAACACAGTTGTTTAATAAACATGCTTTTCCAATAAATAAGTATGTGAACCTCTTCTGCTATACTGTGCCAGTGTGGGTACTCCTGTGTTTACACGCAGAGGCTTGGCAGCATGGATGCTTGACTCACCAAATATATGGTATAAACTCTGCAATCTGCTGAACACACCAAGCTAAGAGGCAGATATTGTCAGCTTTGCTTCTTTGCTTCTGATGAGTAGGACTGTGCTCTGCAGGCAGCACCTGACTACTTGAGAACAGAACCACTACACAACAGAAGAAGGTTGCCAGTGATGACCAAAATAAGCTTTTTTTTTAAAAAAAAAAAACTGCTAATGTGGGCAGAGTTTCCTTAGAAGGAGGAGGTTTCTCAATGGTCTTTGAACACTCTTTCATTTTCGTTTGTTTACCATGTCTATCTCATTTTAAGCAAGCACCTGCTTGCTGCTAATCTTTTGGAGCCGTATTCTTAACCACCCCATATACAGCACTTGTCACAAGCATGCTGATCTGTCTATAAGCATAGTGCATGGCCATGCAGAGATTCATTTTTAGAGCAGGATGGTACTCCAGGAACTGTTCGTTCAGCTGCATGCGTGGGCTCAACCGGAGAATATGCAGGCTAAAAGAGAAGGGGGTGTGTGTGCTCATTTAACAGTCTCTGGAGAGCCTGATGAGCTCCATTGCACCCATTTATGGAAAGTTTCTCTGTAGTTAAACAGGAAATCTTTTCCACAGGTTTTTTTGAAGGTCTCCAGTAGAATTTTATGGAGAATTAGATCTGTGGTTCAGCATTTTAAATGGCTATTTAAGTTCTAATTTTAAGAATACGATGTTGGTTTTAGCTCTATTAAGATCTATAGTACCTTTCCTTATTCCTGGAAAATGTGAAGATCTGTTAACTAAAGGCATGGAGAATCCTAGCTTGAAAACGTTTGTCTTGTTGATTTACCTGAGGAGCAGAGGTGGAGGTGGCAGAGGTTCACCCAGTCTGAGTGACTTCATCATGAATGTGAGTGATCCCTGCTTAGAATGTTAGGATGACTTTCTGGATAGAAAGTTAATGTTAATGAAGCTAATGAACAGCATTTACTTATTTTTCCTTAATGGGATACATAAAAAGAAACCAAGTTCAAGCTTCATCTCCTTGGGTCCCAGGTCGAGGAGAGAAGACATTTGTCTTGCCTACTTCATCTCTCCTCATTCCCTGAGAACCCAAGCTCCATTTAGGGGCAGTTCTGCAACAAACGGTGTTGACTGATTAGTGAGTTCTTACTTTTTGCCAGATCTTCACATAAGATTTCTTCATCTGTGATGTTTCAGATAGTAACAATTTTACTAATGTCTTTGGAAACGTGATGGCATGCCCTTTTGTTTATATGAGGTGATCAGCAAAAGAGATGCCTCAATTAATGATGATCCACTCATTCCTGTATGCAGGTGCAAACACGTTTGGACCCTATCCTGGCTAAAGCTCTTGCTGTGGAAAATAGGAGGCTTTTCTTGCACATAGAAGGGTAAGTTATTCTTGGATTTAAGGGCCTAGTAGATTTTTTATATTCAAAGAGCAAACACCGCTGCTATCATTATGAATCACTATTCCTGATGAGTCTAATTCTTTTTACTGCCATTACAGCAGATGCTCACATATCTCTCCTCAGTGGCCAAATCAATCTTCCAAAGTCCTCACAAATATTCCAGGACAAATACTAGATATTATAACAGCATCTCCTGGCTTTAGCAGGAGAAGATAGAGCTGCACCTTCGAGTCAGCTTTTCAGACAGTTTACTTGCAAAACCTAGGGGGGACACTAGATACAGATCCCTTGCTGAACATTGCTGTTATACAGGCAGATATTCCCAGTGACAGTGTGTTTCCTTGTTAACAGCCTTCAGTACAATCTTTTCCTCTCTGTGGCTATGTCTCTTCTTTCAGCATCGTCCATCTTCAAGTGCGTGAGCTCTATTCTGGTCAATTATAAACTTTGGGGAGTCTTAATGTGGGGAATTTCTTGGAACACAAAGCAAGTGAACAAACAGACATCCCCTGACAGCCCCAGGAAAATAGAAAGCCTAGTGAAATAAAAAATATGGGTTGCTCAAAACAGTAGATCTTTAAAAGAAGTCAGATTCATAGTCTCCCAAATCCTCTAGGTGGATTATCTGCAAACAGATTTATCCTTACCTGCTAATTTCTTTCTCCCTGTCATCTGTCTCTCCCCTTCATTTGCTAATCATCACCAGTGTGTCTCCTAGCATAGCCATTCCTGTTTTCCCGTCTCCTCATGGAAATCCTGTTTCCTACAGTCTTGTTCTGCACATAATAAGCCACAGAGAACTAGCAAAAAAATACTTCCCATAAACGTGGATCCCTGGCCTTATCTCCTACCCTTCCTGTAACTCTGTTGGACGCCTATTTGATCTCATGTATCCTCTGCTCTTGTATTGCTCTTCTTTTCCATAACCATGAGAAACAGAGATCTTACAGGAACTAAGGGTTGAGAGTCATTTAGGAATGAACCTAGGGGCAGAGGGCAGGTACATGCGAATAGACAGTTCCAGCTCCAGAAGGCTGTCAGCCAGTGTTAGTAAGGCTGGAAAAGGGTGAGACGGGAAAAAACATGGAGCCATTTTGTTAGGACAAAGCAGCTGCCAAGTGGCTGCGTCAAGCTCCATTTCTTAAGTCAGTTTATTGTTTCCTATGTACTAGATGGAACTGCCTTTGAAATGCTTGGGGATAAAATAGATGGATGAAATGTTGCCGTTTAGATCAATTTTTGGTTTGTATCTTCCATGTTCTTGTGTTTTTAAGTGTTTTTTTCAAGGCTGCCTGAAGCCTTAGGTTGTGATATTTTTGGCACGGAGTTTGAATAAGACTGAAATCTATTCAAATAAATATAATGAGATTCTGAACCAGTTGAATTCTTCTTAAGATTTGCTCATGTTTAGCTATAATTCCATTTATAGAATACTTGTAAGGATTAGCACACAACAGCCCAAGAGAAGCATATATGATGGGAGATAGCAGTATGCTTCGGGTCCTGTAGCTGCTGCTGGGAGATTGCCTCATGCAATGTCTTTTTGTCTTGCTATGTTTTCTTTCAGTCAAAAGGGAGCCTTTGCTGGTGCCAATACTGTTTGCAGAAATTAATCTTACCCAGTGCCCTCCAACAGCACAGCACACGTAGCAGGTGGAGTTTACAAGACGGCAACACTATGTGCAGCAAAAAAAACGTTTGATTCCTCTCTTTATATATTTTTTAATAAGAAGAATCATAATTGGCAAGTAGAGCATGCATTCAAAGGAGTTTGATTACTCCTCTCATTGTCTACCAAGGCCTATGCATTCAGAAAGTCCATCCAGTTTAGCATGTGGCACAGATGGATGAATGCGAGAACATGATATCTATCTACTGGGTCTCATAAGGGCTGCTCTAAGTCCTGGTGACCTCAGTCAAATCTCTCACAGCCAAATGGATTTAAATCTTCACTGCCTAATGCCATCACACTGCGGCAGACACTTGATTCACTGGACTTCAAATAGTGGTGAATCAGCACTGGAAGTTATCACGGCAAAGGTAATTTTTTCGTTTTGTTAAACCAGGGTGCTTATCATTAAGTGAAGAACTTTCTTGATTGTGTCATCCCATAGTGCCACAATAAACTGGTTGTGGAGAGCAGAGGACCCAGTATGTTTAAGTTTGTGTTTTCTCATACTGCTGCATATGTGTCCCTTCCTCCCTATCTGTCCCAGGTTGAGAGACACAGGACTAACTTTTCTTCTAATGCTGAGGAAAATTGCACTTTTAGAAGACTTTAGTGTCTGAATTTGTGAAAGTATTTTCTTTATATCCAGCCAGCCTCTGTGGGATTCAGGGTTTTAGTGTTTTTGAGCCTTGCCAGGTGCAGGGACAAGGAGGAGCAAGGCCTGGGCATTTGACCCAGGCTGGCCAACAGGATTATTTCATACCATGAACTTCAGATTCAATATAAATTAGAAAAGTTTGCTGCGTAGCTCTCTCTCCCTTGATGGCGATGGGTCCAGAGAACTCCTTGCCCCGGTGCCGGACCCCTGAGGCCTTCCCTTCCTCCTGAAGCCATTGCGCTCCCATTGTCCGCCATTTGCTGTTCCTGCTGGGAGTGCACTGCTTCCTGCTGAGAGAACTGGCTGAGCATAATTCTTGTATGTCTTATATCAATATTGGGATTAGTGCTGTTTCTTTAGTATTATTGTTAATTATTTAGTCTTAGTCTATTAAATCTATTTATATTTCAATCCTTGTTTTAATTTGTGTTCCCCGATTCCCCTTTCTGGGTGGGGAGGGGGTCATCGGGTGATAGAATAATTGTCTAAATGACAATAGATTGTTATGGGTTTTCTCAAACCATACACCATCCTAATGTCAAGTGAACAGCCTGACTAATTTTCCAGAGCTACTGTCTTCTCTTGGAAAGTGAATCCCTTCTCCTTGTGATTCTTGTGTTTCCAGGTGTGTCTCTAGGATTGGATGGGCAATGTTGTAAGGAGTGTTAGGTGGAACACTAAAGCTCTAGCCAGGCAAAGTTGTACCTACAACCAAGGGAGAGACTAAGATTCATCTTTACCTGATTCTATGTGTGAATACCACATTTTCCATGCTTACCCAGTCTTTCAGAATAGTTTAATTGAAAAACTCTCATAATACCTTTTAAAAACATACCTAGTTAAAACCACATCACAAACTTCATGGTTAGAAGTCAGGAGATTCCATTGAGGATTTTCTGTCTATTACTTTGGGCACCTTATAAAGAATTTTTGCCATTGACTGTGGAATCTTTACTGTTGCAATGCAATGCAGTTTTAGTAATACTTTTAGATTCCTGGTGGCCTGAAAAGATTCGCAACTCCAAGTGAAATGTGTAGGCTTATGAAGGATAAAGAATCTGTTGTCTAAGATGTAGATCCACAAAAGGTAGCATACTGAGGAAGGCGAAGGACTTGTAACACGAAGTCAGAAATGATGAACAAGAGGTAATGGGGGTTCCTTTCTCCTCATAAAAATGCTCTAATCACCAGCTCATTCTGAGCTAGGTCTTAATTCTTGGGTGTTCCTGACTTGGTCTGTGCACACAAGAATGATAGAGGCAAGCCTCCACCTTCCTGCATGTGTGCATGTGCAACTGCATGAACTGTCAAAACTAAGGCAGAGGAGCTCATAACTGTATATTGGGGGTGAGAGTAACTTTGTTGTAAAAATTGGATAAACCTCCTATGGTGTCTCTAGTCAGCTTAGCTGAGGTTTTAAGGATTTCACATTTAGATTGAGCACACACAACTGTGTTTTGAGTTCCTAGGTCTTATCCAAATCTCTTTATGAATGCAGACCAAAAGCTTTCCCTGACCTAAAACATGAACCTAACTCCTCTCAAGAGGACCAATCCATGGTCTGCAGTGGAGGTCAGTCAACATGACTGAGATGTTTCAGATGGCATTACCAGTCACAAGATAAAGCCACCTGAGCTCAGGCAGTGTGGCAGAATGTCCATTTCAGGGAAGACATCTGTCAATCATAAAGAGGCTGGGATTACAAATCAATATTTCTCTATTAATTTCTCAAGCAGAAAAGATGAATTATGACTGCAGATCCTGGAAATTAGTCCATAGAAACTGTTTTTTTTTTTACCACCAGGGTTATGAAATGGTGTATGTACACTCCAAGTTATGGAATAGAATATAATTCGATCAAGTAAATATTCTGAGATGTAGTTGCACCTTATTTTTCTAAAGAAGCCCAAATTGAGCAAATGAGCTCCATTAAGTATGTAAACAGTTTCACTGTATGCATGCAAGTAGGACCCTTTTCTCATTACCATGTCAACCTTCTAAGATCCTAAAGCTTAGAGGTTAATTACTGATGTCTACTAATGCAGTTGACCATTCTTTCTTCAGTGAGTTTAGGGTATATTTCCCTGGCAGGACATTAGGAACAGACTCAGTGAAACACATAGAATTTGCCAACACCTCACAATTTCCATAGGAAGTCCACGGCAATGCAGCTGACATATGTTTATGTTTACGCATGAGGTGGCATACTCCATTCAGTATTCTTCATTAAAAGTCCTTCTTATTTATTTCTATTTTTCCTTGCCTTCATTAAAATCTGCAATTCATAAAAAGGAGCAAAAAGCCAGTCTGAAAATAGCATAAACCAACAATGTGCTCACCATTCAAAGCCTCTTTAAATGGAGAACATTCTGAGTCCTTAGCATCTCAGCCTGTTGCTAACCATAATCCTCTGTTCTGGTATTCATTTTCTAAGATTGACACTCCTGTTCTGTAAATCAGAGAGTTTGGACTCTAAATGAGTGTAGTGCCAAATCATGCTCGGTGAGATTTCTCTTTCCTTACAGAAGCACAGCTCCTTGTACTCCTCAGTAAAGTTACAGAGGTCAATGGAATAAACCCCAGGCCATCAGTAGCTTCCTGGGACCAAAGTAAGGCCCACAGCCTGCAAAAGAAAAGAACTTTTCCATTCCAGCACACCGATGAGGAACATAAGTTACAAATCCATCAAATGTCCTAGCTAAACAGAGAATTACATAAAAAAAATCTATAGCGAGAATAACAATACATCTGTATTTTTAAACCAAGAGCTTGTGTGTCGTTCCAAAATATTTTCATTCAGTTGTTCATGGCAAAAAGAACTCCTCTTAATAATGCTTAGAGAGCAGATAAAGGCAAGCAGAAGGTCGTAAGTAATGGATACCTAGGATAGCTGTCTTAAAAACAAGCACACCTGTGAGGAACAATTGGCAGACTGTTGAGACTTTTATGGATAATTACATTACACAAGCTCTCATAATGTCAGATATAATGTAATAAATAGGCTGCTCACTTCGGTGTTCCCAATAGTCAGCTAGAGCTATCTGGAAGACAACTCTTCATTTTTTTGGTTTGTGTGAAAATTATGCCTTTTTGTCAGGAGCTCTTTACTTTGCAGAACACCGCACAGCCCAGCAGTTTCTCGTCGCAGCTGTGATTAGATTATATCAAACTGGCAGTGTTTAAACACTGGTGCCCGCATTGTCTCACTCAGCTCTAACTCCTGAGCTCCTCCAAAGCATTAAGCTTGCCACTCTGGTGCCTGCTGAGGGTGGTGGTGGTGGTGGTGATGGGAGACAGGTGAGGATGGACCATACCCTCCGAGGTGTTAAATACACCAGCCATTATCTCCTACCTTGAGGCTGCCCTGCCTTCCACTCTGCACCTTGCAGAGGGTACTCAGGATCTGGTAAGACTGGCTGTTTAACCAATTATTTTCCTTTGGAAACAATGAAATGCTGCTGGGATTTTTTTATTATTATTATTTTAAAGCAGTATAAGAGTATGAGTCACAAAAAAAAAAAATAGGCAAATACATATGGAGTCTATTTGCATATTGCCCTGCCCTGTGCACAGTCAGCTCATGAGGTCTCAGGAAAGCATCAAGGGAAAAGTGGCAGCTTTTGAGTTGCTGTGAGCTAAGAATTTTGATGGAGAGACAAATCTCAGGCCTATTGTTCTCACATTATCCTCCTCTGCATGCCCCAGTGGTGGACATCCATGACAAAAAGAGCATTGCTGGTCAGCCCTGCACTCAGTGAGGTTCTCCTTCTCAGCTGGGTGTTGAAGGCAGGCTCCTGGAGAGCTGCCTATCCATGCAGGGAGGAAAGTACAGCATCCATCTTCAGCCAGAGGCCAGCCAGCATGTGCTGATACCTGAACTACTGCCCAGGCACGCACACACAAAAAAGGCAGAATCTAGGAGCAGAGGCTGAGATAGATTTCCTTTACAGCACTCTCTCCTCTCACAAGACAGTGCTGGCAAAACTATAAGCACCGTCTGCATGGTCTTTTTCTCCCAGCTTATCCAACACAGTCAAAATGGCCATGCTGCCATGAGGTAGAGGATCAGCTTTTTCCTATGAAATGTCCCTATCTCTTTGAAATGATGGTGATGAGTCTGATGGATTAGCAATAAGATGGACACTTAAGCATGGAGTACGTAACTGCATTTATGGATACAGCTTGAAGCAAGTGGATTTTTCAAGCAGTGGGGTGAGAAGAATTCTGGTGAGGCTTTATTGGTTATTCTTTTTTTGGTTGTTGTGTCTTTTTTGTTCTCCTCCCCCCATCCATCCTTTTAAACCTTCAAGCCAAGTGCCAGTGAATGGGGTAGGTCTGCAAAAGGAGAAAGCTCCCAGTTTGCCCAATACTTACCAGGAACGGGGTCTTGCTCCAGGCATTTCTGGTAGTCATCTGAGGAAGACAGCAAAATAAACATAGCCATCTTTCAGAGTCCTCTTGAGGAGCCAATCTTTTTATGTTGTAATGACATGTGCATTTAATAAAGATATAGAGTATTCTGAGGAAAGTAAATCTACACCCTTATCTTAGAGACGTTTAGAATGAAGATTTCATTTAATTGTGGCTCACTGCTGAGCACAATTTACCAAAATGGCAGTAAACTGCTATTGAACTGTAACATCTAAAGATGTCTAAGTGCTTGGATAATTTGTGGTTTTTTTCTTCTTTGGAAGATAGTAATAAAATAGCTAAAAATAGGAAGGAGAGACAGCAGCAAAGCCTTCAAAGCCAAGAAAGAAGTGGTCACATACTCAAGGGCTCTAATACAAGCATTACCCCTAAAAGTGGTACACCTTGACCACCTTAACTTTGTTCACAGAGCCACAGTAACACAGCAGTCATTACAAATAAATGGAATGACGGGCATGTAACCCAGAGAGGTGCAATCCAGCACTACTGGTGCTTTTGGAAATTTGCAAGCCCTTTAAGAAATTTCCCATAGGTAAACTATGGACCTAGCTTTTCTAAATTGAGTTTCACAGACCCCTTAAAAGCAGCGTATGACTCCTCCTTCTCCCTCCCCACCCTGTTCCACAGCCAACTGTACAGCTGTACTGTATCCCTTTTTTTGTCCCTTAGTGCAGCTCTGAGAGTCTTTATTCTCCACTGGTGGCCCTGGGAGCTCCCTTTGATCCCTGCCCATTAGCGGAAGATCCCTGCGGGATTGGACCAACACCCCTGACTTTCCTACCATGATTGTTTGGCTATAATAGCTCAGCCCTACGGGACTGACAGAATTATTCTTATCATATCCTAGGTGTCACCAGTGGAGTGTTTGTTTCAAAATGACTCAGAAAAGATGTAAGTCGATGTAAGTGACATAGTCCTGTTTAAGTATAAAATGCAGAAGAGGCACCACACCTAGGCCTAGCAGAGCAGGTCTCAGCTCTGAGATGCAGCGAGGAGGAGCCATGGCATTCAAGTGACCAAAAAGCATTGGCCTCCTCAGTAACAGAAGTGGTTCAAGTGGTAGCTCCAAGACGAGAGTGGGAGGAGATACAAGCAGGCAACTGGATGAGGAGTTGAGGAACAGCAGAGGCAGATGTAAAGAAGTGGGAGAAACTGAAAGGAAGATGCTGGGAAGGAAAGAGAGTCCTGTCTTTTATGCAGGCTTTTCCTTTTTATAACAACCTTGCTGTTGTGAGTTTGGTTTTGGTTTTTTGGTTTGTTTGGTTTGAGGTTATTTTTTTGTGGGTTTGGTTTTGTTGTTTTTTTTTCTGTCATTGGGGTGGGACCATTGGTGTTGCTGGCTTATTTGGGGTTTTTTTTGTTGTTATTTGGCATTTTTTTTATAGTATAATCTAGCTATCGTGATGCAAGCTGTGATCTTTGTATCCACTGGGCATGGAAAGTGTTAGTCACAGCTGCAGTGGATTTTGTTAGATTAAGCAATAGGAACCTCTTCCTTGGAGCTGGTAAATGGTGGATTCCCAGCAGTCACTACTCCACAGGGATGAAGCACTGGGAACAGAGATTTGATAAACTGCAGTGTTATGTCACAACTACTGAGCTAGCTGCTTACAGTGACTAAGTAAATTGCTACCTGGGTAATACTTATCAAGGGTATTATTTTGAAGCACAATCCCAGGATTGTGGACCTTCCCTTATTAACAGAAAGTGTAATCAACTTCTAAGAGATAATAAAGTTCATAACTATTATTAGGTTCAGATAACTTTCAGTGTGAATATTGCCCACTGAAAGTTATCATCTCACATTTATGCAAGTCGCATTGACTAGAAAATACTAATTCTCTCCCTAAGATAACAAAGATATATGTAAAATATGCTGATCTAGTTTTGCTAGTGTGTCTAGGGAGGGTTATTACATTACAAAATTTAGAGGAATCACAGGAGTTCAATATTGGATGAACTTTCTAGGTAGTGATGTCTTCAGCTGTTTACTCAGGCAGGTGCATGGCACACCACAGAAACAAGGAATTTGCTCTGCCATGAATGCCATGACAGCTCTTTTGGCTGTCATTCAAAGGCATGAATTTCACTGAATTTCACTGAATTTTTTTTTGGAGTTGGAAGGGACCATAGAGATCATCTAGTCCAACTCCCCTG
>JAOQGH010000012.1:145537608-145549712 GCA_025769975.1 Gallinago jamesoni
CTTTTTTATTTTAATATTAATTCTTCATTAAAGTAGTTTAGTTCATTCTAAACTTCTGTATCTCCTTATCTATTCCTCTCCTCTCGTTTGGGTGGCTAGGGGGGGAGAAGGGCCATCTATTGGTCCGGTTGCAGTGATTTCGGCTGAAAACACAACACTTTGTTTCTGGAGATTTCTAAAGTCTGTAGATTAGTGATGAGGGTATCCACCTGGCCATGCTGTTGTGTTGAACAGCTCTATAACTATTTTTTTTCATTTTTGTGATCATGAAAACATGTTTTTCAAAACTTAAGAAAACCAGTGGAATACAACTTGTATTTGCTTTAGATATCCCCATTAATATCCTATATTGTTATAGAACATATAGTTATTCTTTCACTGCTTCTTTCTTCCTTTTTCCCTGTCTTCCCTTCACTGCTCTAATTCTGATTGCTAGGGAACCAGTAAAGTGAGAAAGCAATATTCAATTACTAAAAATTGTTGTAGAGAAGATGATCTGCCCACCACCTAGTATTGTGGCTTTAAAAAGAGAGAAAAGGGGGCTCACCATGGCTGTGGATATGCTCAGCTTCTGGGAGCTGTCAGTCAAGCTGTTGAACTACTGAAGAAAATAGAGCATTTCTGTCCAATATCTGGAAATGAGTGTGGGATCTTTGATGTTCTTCATGTTTTGTAGGATATATGAGATAAAGAGTTTTGAGGATTATGTGGGCTTGTGGTTACTTGAAATTTGAAAGACAAGGAATCACGTCAAGGAAAAATAAAATAAGGATTTCAATAACATTTGGGTCAAGGCAGTTACAGCTTTTTTGCAAGTTTAAGAAAAGGACATTTGAAATCTGAAACACAAAAAGGGATCTGGAGGAGGTAATTTGTATTATATTAGCTCTACTACCGTAAATAATGAGGGTGAGAATTATTCTGGACAAAGAAGCAGATGGCAAAAGCCAATGTTTGCCCCAAAGAGGAGCTTGCCAACATGAGAAGCAGAAAGACAGAAAGGATAGAGGAAGGACAAGCAATAATCTAATGTATTCTCATGGTCTGGCAGTGTATCTGTTTGTCTGCTACCCTTGTTAAAAAGCTACCTTCCTGACCCATGGAAATAGTGACCTGCTGGGACAAAGCATGTATTTCCATGGCAAAAATTGTACAGTGAGGACTCAAGGGCATGGTTTTTTCAGGCAGCAGAAGATATCAACAGTTTTGAATCATATCTGCCCATAAAAAGAGGAAGTTATGGCCTGGAAGTACATATAAATTCCTGTGCTTTAAAAAGAAGTTTTCTCTTAATCTCCTCGGGGCTCTGAACTGCTCACAATGAAAAACTGGCACCTAAACTGAAAGCAAGAGAAACACACAAAACTACCTATAGTACCACAGTGAAATAATGTACACTTTAATTATATTTACTATTCCGATTTTATGTAGAGAATGGACTTTCTCCATTTATAGAGAATACTTAGTGACTAAAAGAAACTCCTGAAGCAAATAAAAGCTATACTTAAGTGCTTACAGTTCCTAAAGAATTACTCTTTTGAAAAGCACCTAACAGCTTGAAAAGCCTCCCCTCTCTCCTTGTGCTTTGTAGGTAGTTTGAAATGACCTTCCGTGGTCCTAAGACTTTCTTTTCATTCTCTGATGTTTTCCCAAGTGCTTCTAACCAATATACTACAGGACACATTTCTCCATTGTGAGTTAACTCATTTTCTGTAGCCAGGTATGAAGGGAGAAATATCATTCAGTTGTTACCGAAGCCACCAAAGCTCTCTGTAAGGATGTGTCATTCAGAATTGTAAAGTACCGTGTCACCAAATCCAGACTACATCAGGAGACACCAACATCCTTGTGTTTTCTGTTGTTCCAGCAAGCACATTTTTGGACTTGATGCAATTCTTCATGGCTGAAGCTCTGCCCATATCAGCATCATCATAAAGGAACATGCAGGGTGTACAAAGCAGAGGTTGAGTGGTACCATTGAACATGTCCTTTCCTGTCAACTACACTGGTGTAATCATACATGACACAGGAGACACAGAAGCCAGAACAGTGAATGCTGTAGGAGGTCTCATTGAGGCAAAAGTGATGGTGGGCTAGTTTCATTCAGTACACAAGATGGATATGACCTGACTGCCCCAAAAGACCTGCAGCTTGGCTGGCAGAGAGATGAGAGGGTGTGTGCCTGGGGGTACAAGAAGTTATCTGGCCAGACCACCAAAGGCAGGAAACATACTGGAAAAGACAGCTTTTGGGTTTTCTTTGAAGCCTGTATTTCCTGTACATGAACTAGGTGTAAAAGCATCAGACAAAACACCCACAGTTCCTAACTGCAGTTGTCATCTGAAGTCTTCCTCAGCTGCTTTAGCTTGTCTGTTTATTTAGGAAGCTGGCACCTTACGTTTTCTACCCAAAGACAGCATGACCTGGAGAGTTCTTGGTGACTTTTTGTCTTTGGGTCCCTCTCTGTCATGCAGGATGGCTGCTCCTTCCTCTTCTCTGGGTACCTTGTCTATTCTGGCCTACATTGCCATCTCAGCTTTTTGTTTATCTTTGCCTTATCTCTATCCAGCCCTATATCTGCATTGTCTGGGCACTGGGGCATCACGTCATCCTCCGAGAGATTAAAACACTGTCTCTCCATTCTACCTCCTTCTGTAGGTAAAATATTTCATTTTATTCCAATTAGAATTTTTCTTATTGTCTGACTGACTTCTCCTGTTAATCCTTTTGGAAGAGACGCAGTGATAAATTTCCAATCTCATAAATCACATATCATAAGAAACAATAGTTTTTCAACTAAAATGCATTAGTTTTCAGAACATTCACTGTGAATTTCAAACAACCACTGCAAGATAAACTGAAATTAAGATTGTCGTGTGGAGAATACATTGCTAACTTTGAGAGGGCTCTGGTGAGAAACCTTCCCATGTGGATTAGGCAGGTGCAGGGTTTCAGGAAGAGCTTGAATTTTATCTCCCACTCACTAAAACTCTTTGAAGTCCCCTGGTGGATCAGCTGCAGGCAAGTACCATTTTAGTCTTATGCTTTGATCATGAAAGATTTCATGTGGCATTGGATAACGAAGGCAAACAGGCACAGCATCTCTCTGTGACCAAACTGCTGTGTGCAAAAGTTACCAACATCTCACAGATATGGGGAAGGCCTTTCCCCATCTTTGTTGATCCTTAGGACACGAGGAGCAGGAGAGAGAAGATGCCAGTACCAACAGGCATGGGCTATAGGATTAAAATCCTGCATGTTGAGGGTTAGGTTAACTACTGTTAGTGTGCAAGCATAGTGTCTGCTGGGGCTGCCTGTGCCCTTAGAGCCTGCAGGTCCTGGCACACCGTGGAACATGTTCCCCACAGGGAAGCTGTGGATGCCCCATCCCTGGAAGCATTTTAGACAAAGGAGGATCTTTGAGCAACCTGGTGTAGTGGGATTTGTCCCTGCCCATGGCAGAGGGGTTGAAACTAGATGATCTTTCAGGTCCTTTCCAATCCAAACCATTCTCTGATTCTATACAGTGTCAGTAACACCGCTCCACAGCATTGCCTAAAGCAGTTTGCATGTTTTCTTCAAGGTACAATGTATTCAGAAAGTGGGCTTGCAGTGCAGCAAGGCTTGCTCTGTGCTGATTTCAGGCTGTTCCTAGAGGATAGTAGAGTCTTCTGACTGATAATTTTTAATTGATTTAATTGCACTGGATCATCATATATCTCAGGCTCATACTAGAGATCTGGTATCCATGAAACCAAAGAGGTTCAAATTCTTTTCTTGGCTGAAAGGAAAAATCTCACTTGCAAGGACAAATCAATACTTAAGGTTTAGTTTGTTGACTGTGTGCAGCTCATCACTTAAACACTGCATGAAGCAAATGGAAGTGGTCCCGTGTTTCCTAGGGAGGCTTTTCAGGGAGTGGATCATCATCACAGCAGAACAGCTGTGTCTACAACAAAAAGAGCTTGGCATATACAAGGGTAGGCAGCTTTCAGACCATAACAAGTGTTCCTTAAAGTGGCTGGTCTTTTCAAAGTATGAAAGATTGAAGAATACAATCAGGAACCTGTATTTTGCTTCTCCTTAGTCGAGCCTTTACAGAAAGTATTGTAATATTTCACATCTGTGAAAAGAGCTCCAAAAACCTGTTTTAACAGAAGTTTTAATTTGGATTTTCAGCTTTCTTCAAGGAGCCCCTGTGCCTTCAGTTCCTGCATACACTTTTAACAAGTCTTAACTACATCAGTTCCCATAGTTAGGAAATGTTACTCCATTAATTAAGCATCACAGTCAAAGTCTTAGGAGCCTTGAAGATCCCAGTGCAGAGCCCTTATGCATCTTGAAGCAAGTTTTGCTATACAGCCTTTAAGGTGTCATTTAGATGTTGGTCATCCAAGCTTAGATGGTGCCAATTCTTCAATTTTAGCAGAGTTGTTTCATATCTGATTGCCAGCAACGATGGAGACAAATATTTAATCGATGTCATATTGGACACCCATATTTAAAGGATAATCCTGGATTCTACATTAGAAGTATGTTGCTATGGAAATGCCAGTGAAATTGAGTTATGGATTTTGCAAGAAAGGAAGTATGTATCTATGTTTACTTAATTATTTCTTTGGTCTAATAATGACTTCAGGTTGCATCCAAATCTGACAGACACACTGAAAAGCTCTTAATCTAAAATGAAAATAATTATTTCTGTCAACCAGTTTCAGTTTATTAGGTGGTGTGTCTATTTTAACTCTCCATCTTTGGAGATCACTGCATTGGGTCCCAAAGACCTGAGCTCTTTATCCTGTCCAGCCTGTCATTGGTGGTATAAAAACATCATTGCATCATTGTTATTTACTAAGTAAAGCAATCATAGGGAAGTACAGACCACTTCAAAAACACCAAACGTTCCGATTTTAATAACTCTCCTTCAAGTCCACTCTTGCTGGAGGCCTGTGTTCATGTACACTGAATTCCTTTCCCTCATCAGGCTCTTATTACTGAATCTTGCTTCATCTTAAGGGCTTAAAATCCTCCCTTCCACCTCTATTAGTAGAATATTTCCCTCCTTTTTGTATGCCTTTTCAGCCCTCTCTACTCTAAGATTTCCTGACTGTCTAAAAATTATCATGGGCCACTACAGCTGATAAACTCGTTTTCCAGGAAAGGAGCCAAACTATTAGTACTATTGCATTACTGTAGTTATGCATTTAAGTGTTTTCTTAGCCTTTTTGTGACAAGCTTTCAAAGTTGCAGTTTAATATCACTGAAAGGAAGAGAAAAAGAAATAGGAGAAAAGAGAAAAAGGAGAGAAATTCTTCTCTGAAATTAAGATTGTAGTCTAAAACAGAAAGAAGAAACTAGTCCCTGATGTCTGACATAGTAATCAGTCGATGGTCAATATGTCCAGAAGCTGCACTTGCCATGCTCAGCAGCAGGAAAAACTCATCCACAGTCTGTAATTCAAGGAAGCAGATATGGGAGATCCTGGTTTGAAAGGATACCATCATGAGATGATTTTCTCTGTGACTAGCAGGTCTGGCATTGCCTCCAAACTGCAAGCAAGTGGAGTTTTCCACTACAAAATTCTGGAAATGTTGATTTTTCTTAAAGATAAAAATCCTGAAAGTATGTGCAGACAGCAGCCTCCAAACCTCAGGCCAGGTCATGGTGTTGACTTCCAAGATCTGAAGGTCTCCATATCCCATCCTGCTTCAATATGGCTCAGTGGAAATCCCAATTTGGATTAATGCAACCATGTCTTGAATTCCTGTAGTAAAGGCATTATCACATATGGCTGTGACAAAGGCTGTTCTCCTTGAAGCAACAAGTCTAGGAGAGAGGACAAGGATTAAATGCCTCTGCCCTCCTTGTTTCCAGTGTCCTTGCACAGAATAGTAACATCAGGGTACACAGTGTACTCTTTATGATCCTCTCAAGACTTGAACCTATGGGACACAAAACAGTTGAATAGAACAGCTCTTCTCTCCCCTCTCTCCACTCAAATACACCATTTGGCAGTATCCAGTTTGCAGTAGAACTCCAGGTAGAAGTCAAAGCAGATCCTACTGCAGGAGACCAGAAGATCCCTTCCAGAGCTTCTCAGAACAGTCATTCTCATAGAGCCCTGCTGAGCTCCTGGTAGGGGCCGGTTCTCAAGGTTTTCACCTTGTTCCACAGCCTCTGTCTCCTGCCTGGAGTACCCTACGCAGTTTTGCCTCTGCTTCAGGTTTGAGTTAGTCTGCAGGGGTCTTTCTGCTTTTCTTGTGGACTCTGAAGGCCTGCAGGACCATGGAGTTTATGGAGAGGGCTCACAGTTATTTCTGAATCCGCTACGCTTCCAGTGGTCTGAATCAGAGAACTCCTTTATGTCTTCATTCTTCATTTCACAATTTGTGCTCTTTAACAAAGAAAGCTATAACAAGAAGACAATACATGTCAAATATAAGTCTGGCAAACTGTTGGGAAGGGATCACAGTGTAGCTTTAAATCATTCCTAGCATACAGTGTAACAAAGACAAAGCCCCATGACTCACTGCATGTCTCTGACTTTCCATAGACTTCTCCACTTTGAAGGATTAAGTCTGGGATGGGCACGTAGCCATGTATCACTCATGCACCATTACTTATGATCTGAGGTGGAGGTGGCAAGTGGAGACAATAGCCAAGGCCCATTTTGCTTTCAGACGTACAATGGAAAACTCTGCTCCAGCTCCAAATAAGGTTCACTTTAAGTTTCACATAGTAATTGCTCATCACAACTTTGCACAGTTCGTTAGCAGAAGCATTTTCTTTCAAACTTCATTTCATTGTTCTTTTTTCATGGAACTATAATATACCATGTCATGGAGAAAATGCAAACAGAGACACGGTGTAGTTATATAGGGCCACCCAACATGGAAAGGGTTTTTTTTTGTTTCTGAATGTTACATCTATAATTAAGCCATCAACTCACCTAAGAGAAATAAAACCGAGTCTTTTAATTAGCTTATTGAATAGGAATAAATGCTTCATTATTCTTAACCATATCAAGCTGAGAACATTATTAAAGTCTGAAGGAATAATGAACAACATGACAGGAAAGACATTACAGCACATCCAGGAATACATTTGCCTATTTAGTGATCTGCATAAATATGCCTATCATTGCTATCTAGGAAGACAGGAATACCAAAGGAAAGAATGAAAACAAAAGGATAGTATAGGAAAAGCTCTAAAGAAAAAGATATGAAGTCAGAGGTAGGGAACATATATTTTGTCATTTGTTACTCTTGAGCACTGAAGAGTTCAGCTGCTTTGCCAAAACTTGTCTAAGACGCCTGAGTGGATTGGCCTGTGTTTGCACTCAGTATGGTTTTTTTAAACTTCATCATGTCCGCTTTGGCTCCTAGGTTTTACCTCTCTGAGATATTTAGAGAGAGAACATGCCTCTCCAGAAGATGTAAAACAAAACAGCTAAGAGAACTTTTTGGACAAATTGCTCTGAGTCTGCAGGGAGGATGAGTAATCTTTACAGGCTTTCAGAAATCCCTTGGCTAAAGGGAGGTGTTATTCACTCTCTTTAGAAATAATGCCAAGAGCATAGAAACACTTTCACAGAAGGGAAAACTAAAGGTACATATCTGATCATTCATAGCTGCATATGTTATCCCACAATCCCAAACAAAGAATGTTCTGAAACTCAGACCCCACCCTGCTCCTCTCCCCTCTGCTCCATCCTGTTCTCTGTCAAACTCGTGCACAGCAGTGCTCTGTGCCACATGGGTAGACCTCAATTTGACCCCTGGACATTCAGCTGACTCCGATGCCAGAAAATCACTTCTGTGCAAGCACCAGGGCACCTCCACACTGGCACAAGTGGGAGCAAGGGCAGGGAAAGAGGGTGTTATGGTGTTATCTTGTCCTCAGAGTGGCGTCATAGATCTTTTGAGAGCTCCAGCTTTTAATGGAGGTGTTGTAATACTTTGAAACTGAGAGGAATAAGAACTAAAACTTTTAGGACTGTAGTGGGAGGAGAGTGGTTCTATTTGCCATTCACTGTGTCATTGAATTCTGATAAAACTTGAGCAAAAATTGAGTCCACAATGTGGTGTTTGTCAACCTTTGCTCTGGATTTGACACTACTCCTAATCAGACCGACAACATACTCTACCTTCCAACTACAAGAAATTCTATCTGCTCTTTCAAGTTGAAAAGGGGAAAATTTTGGTATTTACCTTTGGCATTTTTGCCTGTGAACAGTGACAATTTGAGACAATAATTTTGGAGTAATTATGTCTACTCCAGCCATGATATTTTGATTTCTAGCTTTCTCTGTTTCTCCTGTTTATTTTTTGCTTGAAGCACTCTGCAATTGTATATATTTAAAATGCAGTTATTTCAATAAATGCTTCATAAGGTTCAAGCAATTTCTCAATACATGATCTTCATTCCTAATTAATGTAATGGGATAGTACAGCTAATGTATCAAATTTCATGCTTTTAATCCCAAAGGGGATCAGGAAATAAGGAGCTCTTGAAACAAAGATGTGATTCATTATGTGAAGCAGAAAATGGAAATAATCAGATTCATAGAAATGAATTATGAGGATGATATATGCTGAAAAATAAATAAGATCAGATGAAAAGCTTGAAATGTGCCTGTATTTAGCAGTAAGGAGGGGCAGAAGCCTGGAAAAATATATTGTCTGGTTTTATTTATTAGACTTCAACAACTGCTATCCTGAGATGTGATGAGAAACTGGAAAAGAAAAAAATACTCATCTAGCAATTCCATTTGAAATGAGCTAGGAAACACTTGCGTTACTGTATTTTATTTTTTTTCTCTCCTTGAAATGTGCTTTCTTTTTTTTGCCATCCTAAGATGAAACAAGTGTCCATGTCCTTACGTTCTACAGAAGAAATCTACCATAAGAAAACTAATCTTTTCTGCATTCTTGGAATTTCGTATTCTGTCACCTTTTACCAATTACTTTTTGTAGTATTTTCTGCCATATTCTGGATAAACTTTAATATCTCTAGTGTAACTGATGCATTCCTTAGTAAGTCTGCATTTTCTATGCCTTTTAGTTACTGCTCTTCTACTCTTTGTTTCCCCATTCTTTTATCAGCTGTCCTTGTGTCCTGCCTTTCTTCAACTGTTCAATAAAAAATCCCAAAGTAGGAATTACATATCTATATTGACTAATTCCCATCATACACAACCACCAGTAAAACTATATCTTTTGTTGCCTGGGCTTTGTATACAGACTTCTCATTTGCTTCGCTTTCTTCACCATTTCCAGATTAGGCACTGTTGTTTTACTAGCTCCATCACTTTGAAATTATTGTGTATATCAATATTAATATTTCCTCTCTTCTTTCACTCCATCCACCCATTGGATTCTTTAATCCATCCACAAACTACACTTTTTTCAGTCCATCCACCTTTGTTCACTACTGTATCCTTGTTAACCTGAGTTTCCTCTTCCTCACCTTATGGCAATGTATGAAGATCACACAAATTTCATAATTTCTTTCACTGATTTCTTACTTTGAAGCTCTTTGATTTAAGATTGTTTCATCCTCAAAGCTCAGTCCTGCCAACCATCATCCCAGGAGAATTTTCTCATCAGAGAAGATCCTTCTTTTTCTAAATACATCCAAGTTCTCTGACATCTTGAGATCTTCCTTTTTTTTCAGTACAACTTTGTTCTTCTTTGCTGAGAACTGGAGGAAATGCACTGAGGAATGCAAGAGGTGAACTTGCACTTCTTAGATGGTCTTCCTCAGACAAACATCTCTGTTCTAGTCTCATGACTATTCAGCAGAAACAAGTGTCCCAATGTTCCTGGAATTCTTCCCGTGTCATGGGAATGTTTGTCTGCATCAGGTCCTCATCTCATACTCTGGGTTTGGCAAATTATCACTACCAGTCTCATCTGTGAAGAAGAAACTTTACTATGCTCCTCCTATGTTGTATTTTTCAGTGATACAGCAGTGTGGAGGGAAAAAAAAATCATGACTAAAAAGTTCTCTAACAAAGCCAGAGAAATACTTTTTTTTGCAAGAGTCAATGGACTATAATATAAGAATTAACACTGCTAAGAAACGTAAGTTGAAAGATCAGACAGCAAGACAGAAACATTATGTCCAAACACTTTTTGAATTACAATTGCACATTATCCATCTGAATGTGGCTGTGCAGTGTAGCAAGATGTGTTATCTGTTAGAGAGCTATCAGAGATTACTTGAGTCAGCACTGCATCCACCAGCAGTTCTTTGTTTCTGTCATAATTTTTTTTTAAAAACCCAACACTTTATGAAAAAGAGTTCTGGTATTTTGATTGGAAAAGGAAATGTAACAGTCTGTGCATTTGAAGTATGTAAACTCTTTTATAACTTGAACTGCTACACAGTGCCTAGAGATTTACATTTCTGGAGGCAATAACAGGGGAAAAACCCTACACATTTTCTGCATGCAATTTTTCCAAGTTCTTAAAATTTGACACGTATATCTTTTCAAGCCCTTAACCTAATGAGTTCAAAAACCAACAAAATGGTTTTATCCTAAAACTGAAAGTAGAGGTCTTACAGAATTTTAGGAACAGATACTACAGCAAAGTAGTGAAATGTGAAAAGCATGTGAAATGTTCTAATTATTTAATTAATTATTAGGATGATTCATAAAAGTGCCCATAGAGTGAGGTGCCATCATCATAATTCCCAGCTGCACACTCTGCCACTATAATTTTAACACGCCTTGTATTCCCAACACTGGATAGTGATACCTGCTAAAACAAGTGTGATGTTGTTTCCTGTGCTTGGAGCTAGATAGAAGCCATGTAAATATTATTAATGTGCCAGACTCATACATCTTATCCTTCCTCCAAAAGAGCAGGCAGTTGTAGTGGCCACCAGAACAGCTGGTGACACTAAATTCAGAAAAAAAAAACCAACCCCAACCCTCACCTTGTTGACTTCCGATTTAGTGAGTTGGACATATTCATGTGCTGGGAGATCTTGCACTAAAAGATTTGCAGATTTAAGTGAAATAATTATTGAATTTCTTTACACAGATTTGAGGGATACTGCTCTCACTCCAATAGGTATTGCCTTTACCCACATAAAAAATCAGGGCAAGCAAGGAGAACATCCATTTCTCATGTTTTACCTCTAGAATTACAATGTTACTTGTTATTCAGCTTCAAGAGGGAAATTCATCCTCATCATTGTGGCTGCAGTGAAATTGTTGCATATTCTTGCCAAAAAGGATAAAACCTGCTCTCGGTGGTAACAATGTAAATCTTCTGGGAAATTTCACAGACTTATCAGGGCTTATGTATAGATAATAGATAGAATCTTATACTTTTCTCTAGAGGAAGAAATGTCTAAAAACATCTTTAAAGAAAAAGTATCCTCTATTAGCAAGCTAAAAGCAGATGAAAAATTAAATCCTGATGTGATCTTCTCCTTCAGAAAAAAAAAAAATATTCATTTAGGATGTCTACATTTTTTGTCATAGTTGTATGATATACTATACAAGAAGCCCTATGTGCCATCTTTGCATTCAGCTCCACTGATCAAGAAAATAAATTAGATTCTAGAATCTTTCTGCCCATGATAATGGCTTAGCATAAAGAGCCATTAATGCTGTAAATTATACTCCCAGCTGTTAGTAACATGTACATTTCTTGTTTTCCCTCTTTTGGTTCAGATGAATGTCAATTAGCTCAACAGTATTTACGCTAATATTTTATTTATTGGGTGCAATTGTCCATCTGTTTCAGTAATGATGGAAGTTACAATGATTCTGCAGGAAGTAAAGGAATTAGATTTACTTATTGTTAACCTTTCCCAGGAGGTAAAAGAAGTCATGTTCATAATTTTCTTACTTGCAGGCAATAGTAGAAAGGGAATGTGGTATTTCTAAGGGGTGTGAGAAATAATTCCAAGCAATGGAAAAAAAGAAAATAAAAATCCTGTGTTCTACATGTGATGGTGCTAGATGAAAATAGAAGTAAAAATAACAACAAATTCATTATAAAATCACCAACACTGTAACTGATTAAGTACACTGAGTAATGTTGAGCTGAACTCAGTTTTGTAGCACCTAGTTTTATTTGGGGCGG
>JAOQGH010000012.1:145549812-145590430 GCA_025769975.1 Gallinago jamesoni
CCCCCCCCCCCCCCCCCCCCCCCCCCCCCCCCCCCCCCCCCCCCCCCCCCCCCCCCCCCCCCCCCCCCCCCCAGAAGAGCAAAACCAACTTAATTTTTGGTCACCTGGACGAGACACTTCTTGCTGCCTTACTGGACTTAAAGGTAGCTTAAGGTTTCCTGTCCTGCTCTTTCACTGGCTGATAATCCACCAGCATCCCATGATCTCAAGGGTCAATTTGACACTTCCCATTTTGTCTCACGTTTGTGTGCATAAACATACCCATGTTTTTTCATCTCCTTTTCAGGTATGTTCTTTGTTCCGCATCTTCAACGCTAACATGGCCCAGAAAAAACATCAGCCTCTTCTGAAGAATTTCTTCTATTCTGATGCATACAGTATTTATTTGTCAATATCTGATATCTATGTTGTACTCAAATTAATCAATTGCTTATAAATTGTCCTTCAGACACAGGTAGTGTCTTCCCTCTCTACTGTAGAAACTCTTGGTGAAGTCACCAGACATACCTCCAAGCCATGAACTTCTCTACTTCAGTTAAAGTAAAATAGCTACAGTTGAGCATGTGACATTTCAAGTTATAGTTTTATGGTAAAACCCTATGTCGCTTCATATTTTGAAACTTTAATATATAGGATTTCTATACTTACAGAGGAATTACACTTACTAAAGGAGGACTGATATGGGTCCCATCAGCATTATGTAAAACATTACTTTTCCCTTTTACAGCTGTTTTTAAGGGTTCTAGCCTCAGGGGTTGTGGAAAATGTGAACTTTCCTACAGTTTGAGAGGGTTATGTACACAGTAGTTGGTAAAGATCTCTCTAATAAAGAGCTTAAAGCATGTGACACCTCTGAATGTTCTACTGTTGATCAACTGAAATTAATGAAGTGTTCATGTTTGGCTCTTTCTTCAGGAGCTATAAATTAACTGAATGATAATTCATTATGAGTAAATAATTTTTAAATGCATATAATTTCTAAAATGATACAATAGAGAGGATCCTGAGAAACTGGAATTTTTTCAGTGTGACCTCTACATGGAACAAAGTCCAATCAAACTTGATCTACGCTTTCCTATGGAAGTGTCATTTACTGTTAGGCTTACATAATGCATTTTCTTTCCATGCAACTGCATTGATCAAGAAAATAAATTGGGTCCAAGAGTTACAGGTTTTGTTCTCCCTTAGGATAATGCCTCACTATGAGAAATCATTAACGTAGTAAATCATAGTCAGAAATGTTGACACCATGAAAACATCTTATGTGCTTCTTTTTGATGCAACTGAGCATCAATTAGTTCAGTGATATTTGCATAAATGCCTCTATTTTCTGGGTGGAAGTGTCCATCTGTTTCACTAAGAACTTAATTACAATGTTTTTTTCTGGGAAAGAAGAAATTAATCTTTCTGAATGTTAACCTTTTCTTCAAGACAAAGCAGTCACGTTGACTAGATAACAGCAACTAAATAGGATCCAATGAAATATTTTGTCTTGGAAAATAAGATGTTCATTAATGAACACAAAAGCTATTTCCAAAATTTAACAAAGGATCACCATAATTCTCTTTTATGTTGACTATCACAGGTTGGTACTGATGCCTTCTTTCTTAAAAATAACGCTAAGTGTTGTGGTTTTGTTTTGTTATTTAAAGCACATTTGGTGCTAACAGGTATCTTGCTGAGAGTCTCAGGAGAGACTAAGCACAACAGCTGGTCAGTCACCTGCAAGAACAGCTCCATCACCTCATCAGGGTAAAGGCACGATGATATGGTGACATATGTAAGGCCTGTTCTTCCCTTGTCTCATCTGGATTCTGAAACCTCACAGAAATAGCTGTTTGCACAAGTTTTCTCGTGATATTCCAAGGTCGTTTTTTCTCTTGAGCTTTCTGTACTCCTCTGACTTTCACATCACACACAATTCCACCCTTTCATATGGAAGTTACTCATTAAAAAATGAGGAAACTGCTATTTTTTAACAGATTCCTAGCTGAATCAATTGCTGTACAATACTAGCTCTGGAGGTATGAGTGTCCACCTTCCAGTGACTGACCTGTAATGACGAGAAGGGACTAGTTGCCAAGAATACTTATGAGATATCTCCTTTTATCCAGGAGATAAAGGCCTTTGTTCTTGGAACTGACAAGTCAGAGTTATAGTGTCATTTCCTCATGTGCCATCCATTCTGTAATCGTGAAGCTTTTGGATTTAACGCGTAGATTTATTCCATCTCCAACCAAGCTTTGATCCATAATTTACCCCAAGAGCTTGGGTTGCCTCTTGCATCCAAACTATTAAATCAAGAGTAACTTTATTAAAGTTGGTGGACAGTCAATGCAGTTCTTCCAGTGTAAAATTTGTGTGTGTGAAGAAGAAAGCAAGAGAGCTAATCTGGAACCAGTTCTGAAAACCTTTTCTTTGATTTCCCAGCTAATTTTTTGCATAACTGATATTGTTCAGGTTTCTTGGAAGTTCAGTACTTTCACAGCTTCCCTTTTCCATATCTACCACATGCATCAAAATTCTACCATAGACAAAATAAGTATATAAATAAATGTGTCTAAATTGAACAGTCTTTCCCCTTTTCCTCTGCATATTTCTATTGCTACATGCAAGTACAAACATGGGAGATTAATGGAGGAGGAGATCACTACACTAATGAAGGGATAGGATGAAATATTGGAGAATAACAAAAGCTCATACAGGACATAATTTATATTTCAGAGTAACATTGACACTGCTGCAGATAAAGGGTTTGTTCTCATTTCCATTACAATCTGTTTGCTAATAGAATTCAGTTGTAAAAAAAGGGGAAAAAACATTTTTCAAATGTTGCCCAAGGCCCATCTCAGGACACCACCTAAGAAAATCCAAGTTTCACCAGTTTAAACCTGGCCTTATGGGCCTGCTAGGCTCTTCTTGCCCCACACCAGAGTAACTCAAAGCAGAATTCCTTTCTCTGTTTTGAAATAGAATTAATTTCTTAGTATGGTAACATAGATCCTTATCCCAGCTTTTTACCTGCAACATATATAAGACAAAATCTAAATTATCTTCTAGGGATGAAATCAAGGAAGGACCGGACCATTTCCAGTTGCCTCTGGACTCCCTGACTCCAAGCAAGCACACTGTGTGCCTTCTGTAACATCCCCTGTTTTTGCTGAGAGAAAAGTTCCTGTTCCCAGAAGTCACAGTTCTTCAAAATTATTCTGCTCTGAAGATCTCATATTTATAGAATTAGGCTTTGCTCTTTCTTCCTGGTGTTTCAGTGCTTGTATCCTGTCCTAATGCATCTGTTTCCGCATGTGCTAGCCTCCTGTACATTTAGCATTCAACAAGAGTGCTTCAGAAACCAACCAAAATGGGTTTCATATGTCCTTGTTTCATAGCCCTGGGTTTCCTGGAAATGTTAGCACTTAACATACCTCTCCATATTCTCGCAATACTTTTATTTCTGCAGTTATTGGCCTTTAAAGTAGCTTGTCATCTTCCCCTGGGAAGATCACAGCCTGCCTTGCCCATCAAGCAGCACACTAAGAGGCAGTTAACATTCAGATAGGTCAGGCACTTTCCTACTTCTGGTTACAGAAAGGTTTCTATGAGTGGAGTGAAGATTTAATAGTGTTTTTTCCCAGCCTTAAGCACAAGACATTGAAATTACTCATAATATCAGTATGCCATTAAGAATTGAATTGATTAATTGGCTAGAGATGGTGAAGCACTATGAAAATGTGAAGTGCTATACACTTGGTGCTGTTGTGATAATTAAGACTGATTCTTTTCAAATTCTTTTCTCAAGGCTTAGACCCACTGTTAAATTAGCTCAATTTAAGGAGTTACCAAGCTTTAACGGAGCTGCAGTATCTGCCCTTATGTGTACTCTTTCCCCCTAGGAACAGTCTGATGATTCCATTGCCTGTAGCCTGTAGTACAATTTGGTTTGCAACATTGGTAGTTGGGTTGTTACTGCAAGACAGCATCAAGGGACACTGAAAAACTGTCCTCACACTCCCCATTGCCATTCAGTCTCCACAATCTCTTTTCTTTACTGGGTAAAACATACCCAAATGTGTGATAAAGCAAATTAGGGAACTGATCCAGTAGAAAAAAAAATTATTATTATCATTATTATTGCTGTTGTTATACTGAAGGCTTGCTAGTTTTCAGCTATATCTTTTCTCTAAGCTCCTGTAAGGTTTGGATATGAGGAAAGAGGAAATGTAGCATTTTTTCTTTTAGTACTGGTGGCAGCTAAAACCATATGTTGAACTACATCGTGGCTCATCTTAACCTGAGCTTACTGCTGGTGGGGAGAATGGAGAGCACAGGATAGACACTCTCTTGAATCTTGCTGGCCTCAGTAACTTCATAGTGTGGTTGAGACCTCACAACTCGAGATGGTTTGGGAGGGTCTGAACATTTTATACCATCAGTTTCTTTAATTATCAACTGAGATCTTACGAACACTGAATTTTACAGATTTTTATTTGAAAATTCCAGCATTCCTGCATCTTCTATTTGTCTCGTGGCATTTGGGAAGTGAAGGCAAAAAAGGATTTACATGAAACCAGTGTGACTTCTCATTGGAGACAAAGCTGCTTATTTGGGTTTATCTTTCATATTTAAAAAATCAGTTTTAGCTGCCACGTGAATTGTTTAAAATCAAAACGCAGCTTCTCATATTGCAAAGCTTAAGTCACAGGCTTTGTGGCTTTAAAAGATTTAAACCACACACACACACACACACACAAAAAGCGGAATTGTATTTGTGGTTTGCCTGAGAAAATGTCAATGACTTTTTAAAAGTTAAAACTCACTTTGGGGCTCTCTTCATTGATTTCTGAGAGATATGGCCTGAAAACTTTGACCACTTGTAAGTGTCAGACTTACAGCCAAACTAATTCATAGAGACAAAGGTATCAGTAGATTTTATATATTTTAAAATATTTACCTACAGGATACTTGTATGTTTCTCCCAGTCTCCAGAGTGTTAATTATGATAATAAAAAAGTCTAAGTCTCACCATCATCCTAGTGGACTGAATTTAATGTATCCAGTTAAGCCACAAAGCTACAGAATTCATATAGTTTTGCTGTAACTGCCCTGGTTTCCTGTGAATGCAGAAAAGGAGTAACTACAAAAAGGTTCAGAAAGATGTTTTAAAAATAATTGTAATAACATAGAAGAAAATGTAGGTGAAGACTACAGATTGCTTTACAGTAGATTTTGCCTGAAGAAGCAGCTTGAAACCAGTCTTCCTGTAAGAACAGTAGCAACAGCAATCTAAAGTATCAGGAGATCCTTCCTATCACAATGTTTCCAAAAACTTCTGTGTAGATTATGAACATGCTGGTGTCACCAGGACCTGACCAGAGGCATGCATGCCACTGGCAGAAAATTATATGACAACTTTTACTGGTAGATACTTAAGTTGCATGGAGAATTTAGGTTCCTCAGCAGCTTGTAACAAATTTTGAGTAATTCAGGTTTGGACTTATGTCCCAAAGCAGTAAGAATAAATCCCTTTGTTGATACACCTTCTCTATGCATTCATTTTGTCCTACATGAGGGTCATTTTGAAAGAGATTTCTGGTCACAGGTCAGTTGTACTCGATTCTGTCTGCGAAACTGACAAATATTTTAAATATTTTAAATATATTAAAGATTTCTTGTCAATTTGCTCTGCAGTGTTTCTTTCATCATGAGTTCACTAGCTTTTCTTTTCTCCCATGATCCTTGACAACTGAAATGGCTTTATGTTTTGTAAAGTGCTATGAATTAATATGTGTGAAGAGCATGCTATAATTCTGCAGTGCTGAAATGTGTAATATCTTCACTCTCTGGATCTTGTGAGGGAAAAAAAAAAACCAAGTTTTCTCATTCAAGGCTAAATGGCAGTATTCTGCAGAAGTTCATAGATCTGTGCCAAACAGTAATAGCCATGGATCCAGCTCTTGGTATGGAGAGTTCATTAATATATACAGTTTTAAGCTCTTTAAGTGTCACAACCTTGATTTTGTTGTTTCTCTTTTGACTATCAGTGTTCATGTTCTAAACTTTCTTGAGTAAGAAGGATCTAGGCCCTTCCTTTGATTTTTTGTAAGTGTAACCCCAAAGATCTGAGAACAAGAAAACTTTGGAGCTACTTCATAGGTCATGATTCACTCAGTTCCTTTAGCCCTGGGCATTTCTTCTTTCTTCTGTAGGGAAAGTCATTCCAACAAGGATCCAGAGGCAACTGCTGTATGTTTCTGAGCAACATGTGCCTTAAGAGCCAAACTTTCCAAAAGGACCATGAACACCAAAAGCACCTACAGAAAAGGCTGAGGCACTCTTAAGCAGTATACACAGTACGGTGCTAATGTAAGTGCATATTGGACATGCAGTAAAACCCAACCAGCATATATGGGTGACACCATGGGCCCAGTATCCAAACCATCTACTTAGGGTGATGATAGCAAGAACTTAAATAGAGTCAACATTTTAATGACTTTTGGCAAGTGAATCCAAGGCGGTTTTATCAGGTGTTTAAAGCCACTGGTTTCTTTGCAGGATTCACAGCGTAATTACTAAATTCTCCAACGTAGATCTGTCTAGGTACAGGGTATCTATTGAGTTAGTCAGGTAGGGTATGTCAATGAACATTAATAACCCCTATCCAAACTGGATACAAGATGTTGTTCCTCTCATTGCTTGTTATCATTGCGACTGTAAGAGGATGACGCAGCTGGATCATATAAAATAAACAGACTGAACTCATACACTTGCCACAGATGCAAAAAACTTCAAAGTTCTTAGGAGAGAGGGATACAATCCTGCCAGATCCCATCACTGTACATACACCCGTTAGCTACAACTTACCAAAGACAAACTTTTTTCCATAGCTGTCATCCTTCGTCTGCTTATCTGGTCCAGATTTGGTGACAGCAGGTTCTGCATCTTCCTCTTGCTTTTCGCTATAGCCCAGTGGAAAAAAAAAACCAAAAAACCACAACACAGAGCTGTCTACTTGGGTTAGATTTGTTCCCTTTTTGTTAGGAAGAATATTCAATTATTTTCCTTGTGTTATGTTTGGTACACAGGTGGTATAAAGAAACTACATAGATGAAAATTAATGCAAAACCTGAGATGGACAAAATGCTTTTTATTCCCTACAATTTACTGTAAAATGCCACAATTCACTTTAATTATTGCTCAGGCAAGGTATAACATTTGCCCATCTTTAATTCCTTTGATACAGTTTCTAAATGTCTCTTTATA
Source organism: Gallinago jamesoni (assembly GCA_025769975.1). Classification (NCBI taxonomy): domain Eukaryota; kingdom Metazoa; phylum Chordata; class Aves; order Charadriiformes; family Scolopacidae; genus Gallinago; species Gallinago jamesoni. Next base: position 145,557,073 of record JAOQGH010000012.1, read on the forward strand.
ACCTCTAAATGACTGTGGCTCTTGACTGAATTCCCAGACTTGTAATTGCCTATTTCTAGCCTCATAGTGCTCAGGAATGGGATAGTGTGACCTGGGTGGTTTGGCCTATGCTGAATAGCTCTGAGATTATATCTATACTGCTGGATAAAGACAAGCTTTAAGAATCAACTCAAATACAAGAAGTAGTGATAAGATAAGCGGTAATGGTTTTAAATGGAAAGAGGGGAAAATGAGATTAGATATGAGGAAGAAATTTTTCACTATGAGGTCGGTGAGGCCTCATGGAACAGATTGTCCAGAGAAGTTGTCGAGGCCCCATCCTTGATCAAGGAGGTATTCAAGATCAGGCTGGATGGGGTTTTGAGCAACCTGGTCTAGTGGGAGGTAACCCTGCCCATGGCAGGGGGGTTGGAACATGATCTTTAAGGTACCTTCAAACCTAAGCGGTTCTATGAAGTCCCATATTCTGTGCAATTTCCATCTGTCTTGCGACTATTTGCCTCATTGCTCAGTGTAATACATCCAGGGTCTGCTTAGGAAATGGCAAGTTCAAAGATCAAGTGCCAAACCCAAGTTTTCCTGCCCCAAGGCATTCAGGAGCTCGGCCTAAATTTGTATTTGAGCGTGGGATTGTGACAGTGTAATAGATGGGTCTGGACTTGAGCACTGTCTTGGAGCTTGGATCTTAATTGGCAGAAACTGAGAGTCTTGTACAGAGCAGTTTGGCATCTCTGTGTCTGCGATGATGTTCATGAGAGCCCCTAAAGGTGGCATCATCAGACAGACCTAGTCTAATGTAGCTCTGTGCACATATATATGACATCATATAGATGAATGTCCTACGTAGAAAAACATTTTGCCTAAAGGAAATTTTATGGTCTGAACCCTGCAGGCCTGATTCACCTGCCATTTATGCCAGAGGGGCCTGACTGATTTCAGCAAAACTTACTTGAAAATGAGGAGTGAATCAGACCCTCATTCTCTCACTGTAGCTGGTAAATCTGTTGCTGGGGCTGTTAGTGAATGGCTCAATGCAAGAACAGGGACACGTGATAGCATAAATATAATTTTATAGTCTGTTTTATGGTGTTGGTAGATTTTCATGCTTTTTTTTAGTGCGATGTTACTACTTTTACACATTCTGTCACCTAAGTCAGGGAAAGTACATAACTATGAGGCTTTTATATGCATTACCCTTATCAAAAGATAACCAGCCATGCATTATCAAAATTACCATTCTAAGACCTTCTTTGGAAGACAGAATATCTTAGGCCAACAGACACAGTGAAGGGGAAAACGTAGCTATTTTGATGTATTTTCTTATTATACCCAGGTTTGGTGCCATTTGAAAGAGTTCATCAGCTAAGAAAATTACACAAAATTGAGATGATAAAGTAAAAACTACCATAATCAGAAATATTTGCACCTCCAGCATTTTCTTTCATCTTGATTTATTTCTAAAGAATTCCAACCACATGGAGGGACCTCAAGCATCAGACTGTGAACAGACGCTCAGAGAACCCTCTTCAGAAAAACCCAGGATAGTGTCATAGCTTCCATTACCTCCGAAACTTCTACAGTTATCCTCACTTCCCCACTCCATCTGACTGAAGAGAAGCCTTTGCGATGCAGCCCAGAGTGTATACCACACAGAAAGACATCTTCTTTTATATATTTATATCATATATTTTATATTTTTGTATTACCTGCTTTTATATGTGCATATAAAAGCATATCTTCATGTTTTCCAAAACTCGTGACAGCACTGCTCATGAATGAGAGAGATGAAGCAAAGCCATGTCACCCAGCCAGAGTAAATGTGCCACGAATTCCTCAGCTCCAAAAGTGATAACTTTAACTTGTGCTGTGACAGTTTGTAGGGACACAACTCCTATTTGCTGAATTATGCCTAAATCTTCCCCGTGTCAGCATTGTGTGGCCATGAAACAAGGTGACTGGGGGGGTGGGGGGGGGGAAGGGGGAGGGGAGTGGAAAAACACAGGTTTGGTCGACTGCTCCAATGCATGAACATGAAGAGTGGAAGTGGTGAGGATGGGCCACCCCTTCAATAGCAGTGAAACCTCAAATTAGCTGAATGTAACCACTGCTAGACACCAATTTAAGTGCTTTCACCTCTAAGAAATGGAGTCTGGGAAGAGGGGAATTGGGGATGGGAGATGAAGGTTAGTGAGTCATTCTCATAAAGGTTTGTCATCAATTTGCAGCTATGTTTTGCCTTGACAGAAAGTACGAGGTGCACAGCGTGGCTTGCATTTCTGCTGCGCTTTTAAGATCAGGCATTTGATTAAAGTCATTACGAGGTACCACACTCTTTGTGTGGAAAAGCCTGAAGACCTCCCACAGGAATGAGCCTTCACTCTGCTCCTCCCGGTGTCCCAGCGTGACAATTATTCCATTGTTGTGCTCTCTATAGAAGACAAATATTTAATGACTTTTGATAGACACTTCAGACTGTATCTCTTTGATGTGTGTTTGTGATTCAGACTTGCGTCCTTCCTTTTGTGCTTTATTACCAAAGGGGAATAAACACTTCCTGGCTGGTTTGCAGGTTCTAATAAGCCCCTCGATTCCCTTGCACCAGAGCTTGTGGTGGGAGGAACAAGAGTGATTGTTCTTTCTGGTTATTTTTTTCTTTTTCAGTACTTCTGACCCATTTGAGGCAGGGCTTCACGGGCAATTCAGAACAGCTGGAAGTCTTAATAAGCCAGAGTATGAAAGATAAATCAAATGCAAAAAAGCATTTCTTAATTGAATGCTTGTTTTTTATGTTCTTACTTCCTCCATCAAAACTTCAATATGATTTAAACACGGCATTTTTCATGGAGTTTTAAAACTCCACATACAAAATTTTCTTAGGATCCCCCAGGTCCCTCAGAGAGAAATAAAGGTCCTGTCACTATATGTCTAACCATGGGTCTGCTGCAACCAGATATTGTCTCATACCATGTTTTTAATGGGAAGAGAATTAAATCCAGCCTCTTTTTGTGCAGCTGCCTGGCAGGAGCTGGTGGGCAGCAGAGATGCCATGCAGAGTGTGGGAGAGAGCATCAGTCTTAGTAGAGGGGATCACTGGTCTTCTAGGGACAAAGTTGTGAAGCATCTTCTCATGGACGGGATTCAGTCAGGCAGCAATTCCTTCCCTCTGCTCTGCGAGTGGCCAGGGATTAGAGCTGACGTGCGTTGGTTCAGTGGGTTTCAGCTGTGCAGCACGTTCGGTACAATTTGCCATCATAAATCTGTAGCTTCCTTCGGCAATGAGAGGCGGTGGCAGAGTTTTGTCGGGGCGAAAGGATTTGAAATACACACAGCCACCTCTCTGCATTATATATTCTGTTAAGCGAGTATAAAATGTATGTGCTTGCTGGCATAGCCAGATGTGGGAATATGATAGATATTACTTATCTGAGGAAATGCGTTGGAACTGGAGGTGCAGCTGTGTTAGTAATTGCTCTAACAGCTCTAAACTCCAGATCATTTTTCAGATAAGATTAGAGACTTTTATTACTGTTTTCCCTTGAAGACCCTGTTTCAGTTTAATAATTCAGTCCATTCTTTTCAATTTGCCATCACCTTTCTGTCAGTTTCAAGAACCTGGAAGAACATTGCCACGTGTACCGTGGTGGGTTGACATCTGAGAGCCTTGACTCTACTCTTGACCCTCTGCCTGTCTCAGGCAAACAACTTAGGCTTTGCTTCTGCAGGTTACACAGATTACGTGACCTCCATAATTTCATATGATCCTACAGTGTGTGTAAAATCCCCCCCATGACTGAGAAGTGTTTGCAGCCCTTGCTGCTGCTGATGATATTTTGATCAAGTCACATCACTTCCTTTAAGAATTAGAGCTGAGATGCAAAATCTGGATCTGGATGTACAAAGTATCTGCTTTCTGCTCCCAGACATACCTTGATAATGATAATTGACAGGTCTTCTTTGACAAAAGGTTCATCTTTACAGCCTAGATCCAGTCCTGCTCAGATTTTCAAGCTTTTTCACTGCTTTATCTCTGTCTTCTACCAGCAATTTACCTGAATGGCTGGAGAGGGTGGGATTATATATTTATTAAAAACAATGTTCCTTTTCTCCGAACAAATGAGTAAGGACAATTTTTATGTTGGCTACGTTGAATCAAGGAATTCAGATTAGGTACACTGGCCCCAGAGGTGCCTTCCCAGGAGAGGCAGGACATTCTGTGAGCAGTAACTCTTTTTTTACACTTTTTCCTACCCTGTTGGGGTTCACAGAAGATGCCAGCACAGCAATTCTAGTCATCTCTAAAGACCTGCAGAGCAAAGGCAGCAGTAATTTAATTGTCCACACCATGGCCACATGCAAGCCACAAGCATCCTCAGCACAGAAGCAAATCACACTTTCAGCACACCCTGGGGAGAGGCTGAGCTCGGGCTTAGGCAAAGCACTTTCTGTAACACATTTCAGCACAGCTGTAGCCAGAGCAATGGGATTTTCCACTACAGCCTGTCTCTTTTTTGATGTCCCTGACTCCGCTCCATCCCTGAAAGATGAACTCAGTCCTGAGTTTCCCTGCTCTCAGTGAGCTGAGAATGTGTGTCTCAACCTTCCGTCTAGGCAGAAAACCTCTAAAATCAGTAGTTTCTATGGTGGCTATATCTCATCTGTGTTTCTGTATTCTTCTCCCAGCACTCTAATTTTCTTCTCTTTATCTTTTCAGGTTTTGGCAGCTCCCAAGCACTCCTTTCCACTGCTCTGGCTGCACCTTTGGTACTTTGCTCAGCTCTCTGTCCCACCTTTAGTCTCTGTCCCTGCTTCTCTGTCTCTCCTCAACCATTCTGCTCAGCTCTTTTGTCTCCCTTGTCCTCCCTCTTATTTTTCAGCCTTTTTTCTCTGTCTGTCTCTTTCCTGGCACTTTTCTTGCTACTCCCTTGCACTGGAATAGCATCATCTTTTCAAACATTTCTATTCTCCTTTTTCAAGCCTCCTCCCACCTTCTCATCCCTCCCTCCACCTCCTTGTTTTCAGCCTTACACTAACCATTCCTCACCTCCCTGACCGTCTCTAAGTTAAAAATTGGTGTTCCTCTTCAGGAAACAGCCCCCCTCTGAAAAATATGCAGGAATAAAACAGCTTTACTGCATTAAAAAAAAATAATCTATCATGCTTTGGAGGATTATGTGTTACAGCTCCACTCCCAGCCACCTGTTTACCCCTCCTCTTTGATGTTGAAAATAGGGAGCATTTCAGTTTATCTGGCAACTTGGATTGACATGGTTTTTAAAGGGTGGAAAAATGTGATGGTAGGATGGACATTGTAAAAAAGCCCTAAAAAAATCACCTGAACTATATGTTTGTTATGACGACTTCCGTTTGGATAAAATACACACACACATATGCAAAGATATATAGATACATAAATGTACAGATATAATCATAGTAAAAAAAGAACCAACCCTCAAATGCTTTATTTTGTTCAAGTTTTTACAAATGTTGTTCATTCTGGCAGCAGTATGGCCCAAATTATTTTTATGTGGTTTATCACCTCTTTCCTTAACTCCTTTTTGTTCTTTATCTCAGACGTTGTATTTGTCTCATTTAGAATGTGACCTGAAAGGAGCCTAAACTGCCTCATTCTCCATAAATTGAAAGATCGTATCTGGATGCTGTAGAGTATATGATGATAAATGTATTTATCATATTACATATATACATACACACACAAATGACAAATAATAAAGGAGGAGTTTGTAAATGATTTAGCCTGCCAGCAAGAATCCAAAAATTTCACATTACACTGGCTGTGAAGGCCTCAAGTGCAACCCTGCACTTAAACATGTGCTTAATCTTATGAGTATTACAGTGGCAATCAGGGTACATAAAAAGCAGTGGAAGTTAAGCATGTGCTTAATTGCTTTCCTGAAATATGACCTCCACTTGAAAACAGCAGACTGGAGGTTGAAAACACAGTAAACCTTATGCACACTCCTCGGCCTTGTCATTTTAGAAAGTGTGTCTAACAGTGAAAAAAGCAATTCACAAGAGATCTGTATTTTTTCACAGCTACTTGGTGAGCAGAGTGTAGGAAATTCCCAAACGTGTGACTGGGCTTGGAGGAAGTGATTATCCAAAGCAACAGTGAGCGACCTCAAACGGATTAGGCACAGGCACACATATATTCATGTATCTCTGGTGGGCATGATGGAAATAGTATATCTGAGAAGGTACATCTAATATGTTTCTGAGTTGGCAGCTGAAGATTTTCTTTAGCCTCCAGTGTTTTATTCAATAACAAGTTGTTGGACTCAGACAAAAAAGAGATATGAAAATAAAGTGTCTCAATAAAGGTCAGATGATCACTAAACAGCAGAGGCAATGCAATGTCAAAGTTACTTGGCTGGAGGCGAATCCACTGATCTAGGGACCAATTGCTTGATTCCCAAGAGGTGTGACCTCTCCTTCCCTCATCCTAATGATGTGCAGTTGCGTTAATTTGTCAAAGCTCTGTCTCGTTTGATTCTCCGGGAATAAGTTCTGCATTTAGAAAAGCAGTTTCTTCTTCCTCAAAGTCTTGAACCTCTGAGTCAAAATAAATTTCAGCTTTCAAAGTATTTTTATTGTCTTAAGAGGAGGACCAAAAGGGACCTGAGCAAAAACTTTGTGAACCACTTAGAAATCAGAATTTAGATTAGAATTAGTCAATTTATAAAGCCCTAAAAAAGCATATTTGGGCACAATTGAATGTACTCATGGTACAGACTCATGTAAAGTCAAGTTTTGCAAAACACAAGGACAGTGCAACTCCACCTGCGTTGTCTTTCAGAAAGGGCACAGCCCAGCCCAGAGGCAGGAGTTGCAGTCCCAGCTGGGGTCTGCAATTAGCGCTAGTAGTGACACCTGGAAAAAGAAGTTTGTAACTCTCTCATGTAGGAAAAGACACCATAACCTTGAGAAAAAGGGACTGAAGCAAGCTTCTGCTGCTATTTCTGTTGGATGAACTGATGTTTTGACCCATTGCTTATTCTGAGCTATTGGGCTGTGTCGTTTGCTGTACCCCAGTAGACCAAGAGGTGTCCATATTCTCGTGGTCCTTATTGAAACTTCCCCGTCTGTTACAAATTAGATTAATGGAGGCACAAAAGAAACAAGAGAAGGGGGAGAAGGACGGAGAGAAGAAGAGTAAGAATGGAAGAAAACACAAGAATATAAAGAACAGTAAGAAGCTAAAAGTCTGACTAAAAATGAAATAGGAATGGGAGTGTGTATCAGGTATTTAAGGTCTAGATAAAACCATTACAAGACACATTTTCAAACCCCTGTCATACTGAGTGCAGGAAACAGAATTATTACACTAAAGAGAAATCTAAACACACGCAATAAAACATCTGAACAATGTTAATTGCATCCTGTAGAATGATGTCTTTAGGAGTATGGTTAAAGCATTCTACACTAAACTGGCTTTTACCCTTTAAGATATTTTTTTTCTTGTCCTACTTTCTCATTACATGTTCCAAAGAAAAAGGAGACAAAACCTTTTCATGGTGTTATGAAAAAGTGATGTGATCTATATTTTTTCATGAGGAGGCAAAGGAAAAGGCAGGAGGAAGAGATAGGTGACTCTTGTTTCAACTGAACCAAAAATAAACTTTGTTTTGGGGTATAGGTTTTCTTTGCTAATTGCTTTACAGAACCATAGAATAGTTTGGGTTGGAAGGGACCTTTCAAGTTCATCTAGTCCACCCCCCCCCTGTAGTGAGCAGGGACACCTCCAGCAAGATCAGGTAACTCATCCCTGTCCAACCTGACCTTGAATCTTTCCAGTGATGGGACATACAGATTAGGAAACTATACAAAATGATGGGTCATGGGCACCAGGCTGTTGAGGGTGATAGTCCATGCTAATGGGAAGAACTCTACAGCGTGGTAAACTGAGGAGATTACTAACCCAGCAGCATTAATAGACCAAAGTGAAAGACCATTCATTTAAACTCACTGATAGGAGAAGGTATAATGAGAAATTCTTTTGATCTTGAACCGGCAAATGTTTCGTCTGAGTGCAAACAGAATTTTTAACTGGAGTATATGAAATCTATGCTCTGTGACATGAAAGCTGTATATTTTTAAATAAAAGGAGTAGAAGGAATATTTTGACTGTAAAATAATCAACAGAACAGTTTAAGATCAAGGCACAGGTTGTGAGGGGGGTGATCTTTGTCTAAAGTCTGTATGTTTTTTCACTTGCTGAAGCAAACCACTGGGCTGAAATAGCAGCTGCCAAACTGCCTGCATCTCTCCAGAGGGCACCTGAGGGGCCTTATTCAGCATGAAATGGTAGACAGTATCACAAGGCAGAGTATTCCAGGGCTGTTGATTAGTATGTAGACTCATAATTTCATCAAAATTATTAATCAAAGCAGGTGTCAAAGAAGCTATGCTCGATAGATCAACTCCCTGCACTTACAAGACCAAGAGATAGGTATGAAATGGACAGTACGGCAAAAGAAAAAAAGAAAAGAATTAGTAAAGGAGACTTAGTGAGCATATATTAGTATTTACATAATATGCCAATACCAATGCCATATGAGAAGATTCTGAACATCCAGCAAGATGTAAGCAAAACTTAATGCATTATCATGTTGAGTGCCTTATAAAAGAAGCCATAGAAATCATGTCAACTCTTTATTGACATACTGGTAATAATGTTGTAGTAGTGCCCTGTCACAAGCATCCGTGCACATTAACACTGTGGTTTTGGGCCATTCTTCAGAGACAATAAAGCTATCCAAATATTTGCCACCAAACAGAAGCTTTGGTCATGCTTTATGAGGCAAAGTTTGGACAGCAGATGTGCTAGCACTGACACCTCCAGAATTACAAAACTGACAGCACCCACCAATGAACAGTAAACAACAGCTGAAAAGGACAGCATGAGCAACCCCAGGCAACAGTAAAAACCTGTGTAGTGAGGACAACAATACAGAGATACCATCCTCTTTCCCTTTTTCCTGCCTCCTTGATTTGGAAGGGTTCAACAGACCTGATTATTTTTTTTGTCATGAGTACTGGCAAACCAGAGGTGGACCGGACCCTTCAGCACCTCTCCTGGTTTGGTGTGGGAAGTCTGGGAGCCCTCCTCCTCACACCCTTGGGGGCCTCCTGCAACACAAATAACTGCATTTTCAGATGCATTTGTGGGAATCAATGCACACAACACCCATAATATTAGCTGGGGTGCGGGTGCTTTCCATTTTCCTACATGTGGTGGATGGAAATTAGATCTTTGAGGGTGCAGTGCTCTGTCAGACATGAGATGTTTAAATGTAGATTGAACAGAACACAGTGTGGAAGAAATTAGTGTCTCCGTGCTGAAACTCTTCTAAGATAGCATTGAGACACCATCATGCAGATCCCTTGATTCTTTGTAATGAAGGAGATATGCTTCCACTGTCCCAAGTAGAGCACAACACCCCTCCCTTATGCTGTGGATCCCTTTGAGCTTACTCTCAATAACATGCGGTCATGACATCTCTAACTCTGTATGGATGCCCTGTTAAAATACTTGAGGTACAATACATTGAGAAAACACTTCTTTGTACTTCTCCCTGAAAGTGTGCGCAACCTGCGATTCCGCTTAAGAAAATGTATTTGAGCTGATTGGTACCATTCCCGGCTCCCAGACAGTTTCACTCGATTTTTCTCTGATCGCTCTTGTGAGTTTTCAGGCCCTCTGTGGACACCCACAGTCTTTGAGGAGGGTGTTTTTCTTCCTAGCTGATTGATAAATATTCCTTAGGTTCTTCTGACAGCCAAATCCCCTTGTATTTGGGAAATCTGATTAATAGAGCACTAAATTTCAACTAAAATCAAATCAGCAACACCCAGTGTGAGATCTGCTTTCTCTTTGCATTCGCATAAGTTAAGTTTGATCTGTTGTTCTATTTTACTTCAGGGTTTGTTCACTTGTTCCTTTCTTGTGTATTTTTCCCTGTGTTAGTGACTTTAAAATGATAAATCAACTCCTCTGTCTCCCTACCCCCATTTTTTTCTTATCTTCTTGTCCTTTTGGAAATAGAACTGCATGCACTTTCTTTATCTCTGTGTGGGGCCAAATCTCTTGTCATGTAATTTACATTCTTCAGGAGACAGCATTGGTAATACTGTAATAGCTTATCACCAGATTGATAGTTAACAGCTCTGGCTTTCTTGTCATAATAAGCCTTTTTTGTCTCCATTGTGCCTTTTCTTTGGTTTCCTCTTGTCTATTTGCTTGCCTTATTAAATGCAGAGCACTCAATTCCTGTAATGTGTTATATTTTCTTCTGAAGAAATCTTTGCCTCCTACTGCTTTTTCTTCACTATGTGCTCAATCCTCTTCAATTGTTCTCCTAAATACTATCTCAAATATAGAAAGACCTGAAATGTCTTGGGATACTTTCAAAACAGAAAATACTGTAGGAAGGAAAAGCAGACAGCACACTTACTTCATCTTTAATAAATACACACATCTCTCTTTGCTAGTGTATTTGTCAGGCTAAATGCCATAGCAAATCTTTCCCTTTTGTTGTCATTGATGGCAGAGTTGTTAGCCCAACCTTTAAGTGGCCTGTGAATGATGATCCTATCCTGAAAAAAATCACATTTAGTAAAGCAGATGCAGAAAGGGAAGAAGAAACAGGAAGTGAAAAAGATTCTGAAGTCCCCATCTTAATGTTAGAGCAGGAGATATAAATTATCCACCAAGCCATGCAGTAGGAGTGGCTTCGAACAAGCCCAGGGTTGCTTGCTTAATATTCCTGGTTTGGACTCTGTATCTTCAGAGTGTGGGTCTGCGTGACCGTAGTCTTTCTGGGTTTTACAAAGGCTGTCAGAATCACAGGGTGACTGAGGTTGAAAGGGACCTGGGGATCATCTGGTGCAAACTCCAGCTCAGAGAAGATCTAGTTAGAGCAGGCTGCTCAGTCTTGTCAGTTGTTTTACGTATCTCAAAGGACACAAACTGAACCCCATTCCAGTATTTGATCCCCCTCATGGTTAAAATTATTTTTGTTCTATTTGAATGCAGTTTCACAAGTCATAATTTGTTTCCAAATTGCAACATCTGTGCATTCAGAAACTTATCCTCTCCCTATGCACCTCCAAAAGGAGCCTGGCTCTACCTTCCCTATGTCCTTCCACCAGGCAGTTGAAGTCAACAATAAGAATATTGGCTTCCTCTTCTTAACTTTGAAGAGGGCCAGTTCTGTCAGCATCTTCTCAAATGTCATATTCTCCAACAATCTGACCACCTTGGAGAGAATCCCTTTGATTCACCACTGTTCCTCAATGTTGTTCTTGTACCAGGTATCCCATAACCAGACAATCTAGATGTGGTCTCACAAGTGTCACCTTCATATTGGTGACTCCTGTTCAACTTGTCATTCACTCTGCTGGAGATTAGCTCAGTTTCATGAGTGCAGTGAGAACATTTGAAGCATACCATGGCCTGTAAATTTATGTCACTTGCTTGGAGGATTAGATAAAGGCTAAATGCCAGGAACTGTTTCCTGGAACTTTGTACGTATCCTTATTTTCTCTGCATCTGAAAGTTTGGAAATAAAATAGACAGGAGACAAGAAGGATGATGGGAGGCAGATGAGTAGGTGGGGATGAATCTTGGGGCCCAGGACAGACTTAGATTCATCAAAAGATCAACATCTGCACTGATTCTCTCATCCAGGTGAAAGTGTTCTCAGGCCGTGCCCATGCCTAAGACCTATTAATTTAACACGCTTCACACTTAGCATATGTAAAATATACTACACTAGGAGTAATTGAGAAATCTATACTCCTCAGGACATTATTGGACTCCAGCTGAGAAACCAAATGAGTTGGACTAAACCTACTCAGAACAGGAAGAAGTGAGATTATGATTGATGTGTTTTGCCCTTTTACTGGAGTCTGTCTTCTCTCTAGTTGTTTACCCTGTGAGTAATCACCTTCGGCCAATTGACTGAGCACACTTTATATCACCACGTTTGTTAAACAGAAAAACCATGTTTGAATCATATGTTTAATATTCCTTTCACAAATTGGTTTTCAATGCAATTTCCTACTCAAACTACATAAATCAACTGAAGATAACAGAAGACATCCGTAACAAGGAATTTTACTTGTCTGAGCTCTTCTCTTCATCATCTCGGTATGAGCTCACTGACTACAGCCAATAATCTTCTCATTTTATGTCATGCTTTACATGTGCTAAGGCAAATAACTTACAATTTTTCCTTCATGTTACTTGGGATGGTGTTGGGGATGACTGGGGTTTTTATTTTGTTTTGTTTTTTCTGGAAAAGTTACCTCATTGTATGCTGTGATTGCAAATGACTTCAAGTACAACAGGTCCATCCAGGAAAGCCATTCAGGTACAGCTTCTCAAAATCTTCAGTGAAATTTAGCTCTGTGTAAGTACAGGGCATGACATCAATGTGAAATATAAGCATCACAAAGATGGAAAATATGAGTAATGATAAGAAAGCACACAATGATGAGAATGTACACTTTAAAGAAGGAAAAACACTTTTGTTAATATAAACATTAAGGGATTTTAAATGTTCTTAAGGAAAGCACACCTGTGTAAGCTGTATCTTAAACACTGAAGCATTTGGTAGAAATACCATATATTTCTAGTGCTCCAAATGTGAAGTTATTGCACTTCAGTGTGGCGATCCCATGGCTGCATAGGATAACTAACTGCCTGGTGTCCAAAGTTTCCTCTACACTGTCTGGGTACAGCATCACTGCTGACCAAGGACCTGGCTGGAGGGGATCTCTGTGCACGCAGGAGAAATGGAGGCAGAGCTCATGCTAGAAGAGCTGGATGGGGATGTCTCACGAGGTTGTACAAGGTTCATAAAGGCTGAGCCTGCTTTGGTCTGGAGGTACCCAAAGGGCTGGCAGAGGAGTGTGAGCAGGGTATTCCAGCCCCTGGGAGCTACCTAGCAGAGCAGTGCAGACATGGCCATATAGTCCAATTAACTCAGACTTGCTCTTCAAGGCTGTGAACAATATGACCCAGAAACAGGAAACTCAGAGGAGGAACTCAAACCATTGCTCAGAGGAAAGTCTCTTGGGGATCATTTAAGCTCCATTTTCCAAGAACATTCCAAGAGGAGAAAAAAAAAAGAGATTAAAAGGTTTAAGCAAGGCAAGTGAAACTACCAAAAGCATGCAGTAGAAGTTCCAGTCAAACATTTGATACATTCACTGGGGAAACCAATCCATTGTGAACCTCCTATATAGGCAAACTGCATTTTGACTTCATAATAAAATGATGGAATAGCAGAGGGTGGTTTTTCAAATGACAGGGAGCATGACAGCTAATTGGTGCAGAAACAGTCAGAAAAAGTTACATTTCCGTATGATTTGGGATCACTTTGGAGCTACTAAATATGCATTGCTCTTCCTCCAGTTCCTGAGTCTTATGCATCATGTACTTGGTCTTTACCATGAGAATTTTAGTGAATCTAATAACTTCAGCCTTATAAATAAAAATAATCCAATGCCTGAAGTTTATAAATAAGATATATCAGTATATGCTTAAAATTCTATATTAAAAAGGCAGATAGGAGAAAATAAGATATGCCCAGAAAAGACTGAGAGACTGAATTTGGGACTAATATGTAAGGGTACAAAAATAATTCATGCTTACAGAAAGATATTACCTATGTAATACTACAAAAGACAGAGACTGCCAGGTTCAGCCACAATCAGTTAAATGAAATTCCAACCAGGAATAGAATTTAAATGAAATTCTGAAGGCAAATGGATCATCTCAACATTTTTGCTCAGAGCCTGCTTTTCTGTTAATTTCAGCTCTGTTTGGAACAGGCACTTAGAGAAGAATGAAGGAAATTCCAATTCTTTCGGTAAATATGTTGAGTTTGAGTGTGCGACCGGGAGTCTCACTATGCTACAGAAGTATTGTTGCCCAGATCTATTATCTTGTTAATTGTAGCAAGGTTCCACTCCTATAAAACAGAGATCTTGGTGTATTCTGAAAAAAAAATATGTATGATTTAAGGCTTATCTCATTAGCAGCTACAGTGGAGCTGTGGTAGGAAGCCTTCATAGGAACCCTACTCCACCTGTCGGTCTGCCAGTCAGAGTCGAAACCCCCTGTTAAGGTAGGACTTGAACAGCCTTTGCTCATCTGGATCAGGAGCTCAGCCTGGTGTCCCAGGCCGGTGTCCTAGGGAGGCTGTCATCTGAGAGCATCTTCCATGACAGGTGTGACTTAAGCAGCACCACAACACTGAGCCTGCTCCTTGTGTCTTCTCTGCTGATCTGTGCATCTGAGTGTGTCAAAAAGAGTGTCTGTAACACATGGGCATCCAGAGATCTGAGCTCCACTCACCACTGGCAACTACCCTGCTTCTGGGTAACCAATGGCAGCTCCCTCTGCTTCCTTTTGTGCTTTCTGTTTGGTTTGTGAACTTCTCAGAACAATGCCTAATAGACGAGGTTTGGTTTTCAAGGGCCTCAGTAAGCCCCTGTACGAAATCAAGAAGAGCTTTAGCATTAGGTATACAAAGCTTATACAACTCCTCCTCCTCCAAAAGGTTTAAATCATTTGGGCTAATCTAATTATTTCACCAAGTAGTGGGCTTGTCTCTATTTATGCAAAACCCCTCAAACATTGTAAAGATTCCAAGTTATCTGGCCACCTTCCAGTTAATTAACTTAACACTGAAGGAAGTATTGAAAAACAAAATTAAAAGCCATCCAATTTCTAGCCATCCCAATTCCTCACAAAAAGTAATGGCATTACATCTGTCTCCACTCAGAATATGAAAGCTACTTTCATATCACCCTAAGTCCCCCTTTTTTTTTTATTCCACATTCTTAATTACTACTTGATTAAAAAAAAAGGAAAAGCACACACCCACACACAACTGATTTCAGTTAGACAGAGAAATAATACGGGAATTTAATTTGTCAAAATTCAAAGAAAATCATCAGGCACAGCAGACTTTATTGAAGCTCGAGACAATATAGAGTCCCTGAGCAGCTAAATGAAAGGCATGATTGGAAAAGCAAGATGAGCATGTTCCCTGAGTGTCTGCCCACATGCCTGAACCCTTGTTGGATCTGGAGGCGCAGGGCATTCATCAGCCACACAGGTACAGGGCAGCTGCTGTCCCACATGGCTGTGGGCCAGTGGTGTACCGATTGGGGGGTGGGCCGCGTGGCATCTATTTCTGTTGGCACCTTGATCACGTTTCTGTTCATGTGTTGCTTGCAGGGGGTCTGGTCGTGTGTGTAAAATTAAGAACGCATGAAAACATTTGCAAGACAGACATCTCAGTTCACTTTGTTCTGCACGCCTGGGAAGACTACTAAACTTCATTTCTCAAACTATAACTCTATTTTCCGACAGGCTCATGTCCTTTTTGGTAGAATTTTTTTCCAGAATCGTGTTTAATACACATGAGCTTGGTGCAGATAATGTAAGAATGTAATATCTGAGCTGCCAGCATACCATGGAGGTGGGAGAAAACTGGCATGTCAGAGTAAAAAAGAATTATACCTGCTAGAGCTGGTGTAAGTCAGACTTCCCTTCCCCTGTGCTGGGATCCTCACAGCTAAACTTGATATAAAAAGCCAGGGGAATGAAAACTGGAGTTAGACCAAGGAGAGTCTGTAACTGGCTGTGAATCCCTCCCCATCCTGTCACCGGACTCTGGGTCTTGCTCTGTCCAAGAAACACCATTTACAAGCTTGGGTTTTAAAGACATTTTAAAGACATCTCCTTCCTGTCTTAGTTCACATCCTTGGAGCAAAGCAGGATCTGAGACTTGGTGAGAAAACCCTGTGCTTTGGACCCAGCTCTGCCACCAGTTTATCACAGCTTGCTTTCTGTGTGTCGATCCACTCCCCTCCACCTGTGAAGCGTGCGCAGACCTTCCCTCTCTCCCTGGGGCTGGGAATGTTTGTGCAGCCCTAGGGAGAAGAGAAACATTGTGCAGGACACAACAATGCCTGTGAACAAGGTCTTGATTTAATGATGGCCACATTTCGGTGCAGCTCTGTGCTACACACACAGCAATGGGAGGGAAAGCAAAGTGTTAATGCCAGTCAACAGAAAAACTCCATTTTTTCCATCACACTCTCTCATCTTGGGGGAGCTCACAAATAATGAAAGTCACATAGGAAAAATCAATATTACATTAAATGACATGTGTAAAGAGCTCTCCAGAGTCAACACCAAGTCAGGCTAATGAGCTACAGGACAGTCTTCCTGCACTTTTTGATGCAATCTGAAATGTTATTCTGTATGCACCAGGCTAGATGTCTTTTCAGTGTTTCTTTTATGCTTTTAACTTTAATCCTCCTCATTTATTCCCTTTTGCACCTGAGACTATTCTTTTGTGCAAGAAAACCAAGAGCATCTCAGACTCTCACATCTTCCCAAGGCGTAAAGATGTGATCTTGCACCACTGAGATCAGGGGGTGCTGCTATTGAATGAGTGCACAGACACATCAGGCTCACTCTTCAGAGAGACACACGTACATTTACCTCTCACTGGCCCTTGCATTCAGTACCCTGAGGCGCTCAGCACCCTCCATTGCTCACAAGTACAGCTAGAATTGAAGGAAAATGGCTTTTCACAGGTTATTTCATGACATGCAACTGTAGACACATACGCAGTGCAGCTCATGGCATCTGTCATTTTCATGCAGTGCAGGACAGAAAGCAGCTGGTCCTCAGAGGTGTTTCAGGATCTGAATTCCCACCCATTTAAAAGGAGTTCTGTTTCCAGTGACCTGGACAGAATTTAGATCACTGTCACTTTCTGTACTTCCAAAAGTAGATTCACCAGCTGTCATGGTTTCGGATGGGGTGGAGTTGACTTTCTTGCTGACAGCTGGTGTAGCGCTGTGTTTTGGATTTGGGATGGGGACAGTGTTGATAGCACACTGGTGTTTTCAGTTTTTCCTAAGCACTCAAGGCCCTCTCTGCTCCTCACACCACCCCACCAGTGGGTAGGCTGGGGGTGTACGAGAAGTTGAGAGGATACACATCTAGGACAGCTGACCTCAGCTGACCAAAAGGATATTCCAAGCCATGTGACATCATGCACAGCATATAAAGCTGGGGAATGAAGGAGGAAGGGAGGGACATTTGGAGTTACAGCATTTGCCTTCCCAAGTATGTGTTCTGTGTGATGGAGCCCTGCTTCCTTGGAGATGGCTGGACACCTGCCTGCTCATGGGAAGCAGTGAATGAATTTCTAGTTTTGTTTTGCTGGCATGAAGGCTTTTGCTCTACCTATTAAACTATCTTTATCTCAACCCAGGAGTTTTTCCTCACTTTACCTCACTTTTACTCTTCTGATTCTCTCTCCCATCGCAACTGGGGCAGTGAACAAGCAGCTGTGTGATTCGGGTCGCTGGATGGGGTTAAACCTTGACACCAGCCTTCTCTGTGCCTGCTGCTGAACATTGGAAGCACTTGAAACCCATTAGGTGCTTATGTTTGTTACACTAATAAACGCCAAAGACATGTTTTGAATCTGTTAGGAGCTACCTCTTAAAGCACTAAATGTCCACCTCATATCTAAACACTTCAAGCTTCCCCAAATGTTCCTACACCTCTCCCACCTCTGGGACTCAGACTGGAAAGCACTTTCACTACCAGTTTATTACTTCAGGTCCCATGGGAAATTAGATCCACTGTGTCTTTCATTTGATTGTTTGTTACTTAGAGACTTCATCAAAACATGAGAGTTCCACATTCAAATCCTTTTGCTTCTTAAATCCGTATTCTAACCTGAGATAAGAGGAAGATGAGCATAGCTGGGAAATACATACAAGATCAGAGGACAAGGTAGGGATTTATGTGTAATCCTGGAAGGGAGATCAGCCTATGCTTTCCTGGGGGAGAACATGGCAGTCAGATTTAGTGGACACATAGTAAAGAGGGTTCTGAGTTGAGGATCTGCGTGCATTTCTGGAAATAACAAGGGAAGTCCAAGGAAGTCAGTTTGAACCAGCCCTAGGTCAATGTCTGGGCTTCCCCCAGCACACCACGATTTCTTTTGCTTAGCCTTGGTGAAAGTGGCCTACAATATGCAAACTTTCCTGAAAGTCAAGAGTCTCTGGACAGCCTCCAAAAGAAAATGTGCAAGGTAGAACAGTGTTAACTCTTTTGCTCTGCATCGATTACCATGAAGTTTACCCACTGCTGAAACAGGTCCCAGGACTCTGTATATCACTTTTGCCTAAGGCACAGCCTGCCTCCACAGCAGATGAGCTATTACTGGATGCTGTGGAACCGAGTCTAAAGTGATTAGGGACTGTCTGTCCCACTAAAAAAATAAAATCAATGTTTAATGACCAGTTCAGTGTTTCACCAGAGGAAGCCAGGTTCCCTCTGTATACAGCAGCTCATATGATGACTCCAGGGTGAAATTAGTATTCTACTTAGTCTTATTATTGCACCTCCCTGTGCCAAGCATCTTTCATCTTAGCTTTAGTCTGCCTTTTCTCACTTAATTTCTTAATGTCGTAGCGAAAAGACATCACAACCCCAGGGATCTGTGTGGGGTACACATGCATTTCAGACAAGAGCTTTGTGGGTCCGAGGGGGACACATTTCTATTTATTCTTTTTCTGTTCATGAGAGGATCTCTCTAGCCACTGGCCATATTACATTTCCTTTTACTCAGCACCACAGCTCAAAACCAGCTGGGGAACAACAACGTCTTTTCTTTATCAGTGCTGCAGAAACGTCCTCAGGGACGTGTGGTTTTGTAACGGTATCCATTTCTGCTAAAAGGCCCCACAATCCTACCCAGGCAGGCACCTTTTGCAATGGATAAAACGAGCATTAATACTAAATCACACTCACACAGTGGCAGACTGCTAGGATTACACCCAGTTCCTCGTGGTACACTGTAACATCCCAAACCCTTTAACGTATGATTTGCAGCTCTGATAATAGTGGTATGACTGGGTGGAGCACTTCTACAACACAACTAGCTCTTTTTCTGCTGGTATAATCATCTTTCAGTTGCAATTTTGCCAGATTGTATCGATTCCTAGGAAACGCTAATTAACACCCATTTGTACAGAAAACTGAAAAGTGCATTTACAAGGGTCTGCTATAAAACATGAGCATGATTTTCATATGCATTTCTAAAATGTAATATAAGATGCATTGTCCTTTTGGGGTGGAATGTTCTATGGTGTTAACTCAAAATCCCCGCTGCTTGAACAGAAGCAATAATGGAAAGCTAAATAACTTTTTTTTTATGAACCAGCTTCTTTGACTCCTTAGGGTGTCTTCTCTACCTACATGGAGACAATATAAAACACTACAGCTGGGGTGAATGAAGAGAGAGTTTGAATCTGATAGTCTTTAACACAGTGGGCATAGGTGTGAGGTGGTAACAAATCAACAGGTCCCATGTCTTTTTACTTGTCTGTTATTGCCGTTCAGTTTGCTTGACACTTAAGTACGTGATCCATTTACAGAAACAGAAAATATTGTCTGAGAAACTCCAAAATGTGTTTCTCTGTTGGTGTAGAACCCAGTGGGCCATGAAAGTTTACATCAGATGAGGATATAATCCCTAATCTCGTATAATTTCTGAGATATCTGTTTATTCCCAAGATTTTGTGAGCAGAAGGAAGAAATAAAGGAATGGAGGAGAAAGGAGAAAAAAGGAGAAAAAATGGAGGGAAAAAACATTTTGTTATTTCAAATAAAGTGGCAGAGGATCTAAATGTTTTGGTTTCTCCGCAGATTTAGGTTTCATGTGTTGGATATAAATGCATTATATATGCAGAAAATTCAAGATCAATTGATCCACTGAAATCTTACAGGAAAACACAAGAAGGACAGCATGTGTGAGATCAGAAGACATCTGATCCACTGTAAGAAGACTCCATAGACATCCAAGGACTGCAAAAAAAGTCCATATGTTGTATGCAGAGAAGCTGAAATTAAATGCAAGCCAATATACAAAAAGTAATGTGGAATGAATTTACCCTTGTGGTGTTCTTTCTGACCTTGATGGTTCTTTGCTCATAACAGTCCTTGCAAAAGAAAAACATAAAACAAAACCAGAAAAAAACAGTGGTTCCTTGGTGTTTCTTCCCAGATATGCTCATAAAATGTTTCTGACTTTCTCCTGTGTATGTAGGGTTGGTTTTCATATCTGCAATATGTTGCATGAAACAAATGGCCACATGTGGGGAAAAAAATATATTTTTCACTGGTGAAAACACCTCCTTTCATTGCAAAATCAACATTTCACTGCAACTAGGAAAAAGGCACCCTTTCCCACAACAATGTCAAAAAGAGATAGTGCAGGGAGAGGTATTGAGCTACCTGCTACTTTGGCACTTGGCAGCCATAAGACCTCAGTTAACCTCGCCAAGTGAGTTTGAGACTTCACGGCTTCAGTGATGATGGAGCAGAGAGAAAGGCACTCACAGATAGCTGTGAAAGAAAGATCTTGTAAAGGAATCGTGGTCAGTTTATAGATATGTCTGTTGTTGCAGTAAGAGTTCTGTGTAAGACCTTCAAAACATGTAATAGCTGTTGTCAGATGCTGGGTATTCAGGTTCTGAGAGTTGTGAGATTTATGGCTATTTTAATTGCTGTAAACATGGATTAATGTATTTTAGTTATATTTTCTGTGAAACTTGTTAAAAATAAAAATTGTTATTATGTATGTTACTTCTTGAGTTGAAAGGTTCTGTTATCTATATAGTTAATGGATCTCAATATAAAAAAGAAATGTGCCTCATCTATTCTGTCAAAAGCTTCCTGTATTCACATACTTAGGGATGGCAGGGAGAGGCAGCATTTTCACCACAACATTTCTTTGTCAAGAGGATTTTTTTTCCTGTTCCACATAGACTCCAAATTAACATGCAACGGTTTATATTTTTCCCCACTATCAGTACTAAAATGCACCATTTAGTGAGTTCCCACTTATCTCCTGAACTAGGGAAGTTCTAGCTCTGTTAAAATAAGATACAAGAATGGCCATTTTCCTCATTCTTCTTCCACAGTTCAGTTCACTTAAGGACTAATGGATAACAATAACCATGAAAAAATGTGGCTATCAAACCCATCTTCTCTGGAGATGTGCCATTGTCACATGCTTTATTGTCACTATATATTTCTTTGAATATAAAAAGCTCCCTTTACTAGAACCCCAGTAATTCAGGTAAAGGGTTGTTCTGTAGAGATAGTTTCAGTAGAGGTTTTTGAAGGTTGTTATGCTCAAATGTATTTAAAAAGTCATAAAATTAAGCAATATGCTGACATACTTAATTTAATAGTGATGTGTGGGGAAAATGAATTTGGAGCTGGTACTGTTCATTGCCTTCAACTCCTTGTATGTTTTGCACTTCTAAAGAAAGAGGATTTCCTATACTATTTTGATACTAAAATGGATGAGGTCAGAGATTTTCTTTGCCCAGAGACCTATCACCTGGCACCACTATGTTAAAAAAAAAAAAAAAAAAAAGATTCCTTTAACCTACATTTTTCATGCCCCCACAAAGCACTGTACACATGAATGGTACTTAGAGGTTGTTCTATTCATTCTTTAATCTCTTACAATGGGCTCCTAGAACACATCACAGTCAAGTTTCTGTATTGATTTCTGGGGTATATCAGGTACCAACAAAAGTACTATCAAAACTGAACAGTCTGATAAACTTCTTGGTTCTCAGCACTCTTTCAGTCACATGCATGAGATAAAGGACAAGTAAATAACAGCATGACAGGAGGGAAAGGAATGTGAACTCCAAAACTGTTGGGAGATTAAATCCAAAAGAGTAGTGTCCTTCAGTTGTTCAAGAAAAGAGTTCAGTATCTAACAAGACATTTGTCAGTGATGCACAGGAGCTTAATTACTTGACATAGACTCTCCATGGCTTCTCCTACCAATATGGTTGCTCTTTGCCCTGTGGAAGTTCAGAAACACTGGCCTGAAGTTTTGCCTGTTGTGGGCATGTTGCCTCTATTTGCTAGGAGTCTCTTGTGGCAGACAGCAGAAGGTGTTTAAGTTTCTGGTTGCAACGTCCATACTGTACATAGAAAGCTACTGATCTGTTTCAAACAGTAGCTGTGGTCAATGCAGAAAAGTTGTTTCTGTGACATAAGATGGATTAACATACCTCTTTGTATAAATATCAGCTATTATTTTCCCCATTGTTCCTCTTGCCTACCACAGTGCACCCAGCATGGACAACAAACAGGAGGAGCAAATGTGTTACCCATCTACAGGAAGGGCTGGAGGAGGATCCAGAGAACTACAGGCCTGTCAGTCTGACCTCAGTGTGAGGGAAAGTTATGAAGCAGATCATCCTGAGTGCCATCACGCAGCACATACAGGACAAGCAGGCGAGCAGGCCCAGTCAGCACGGGTTTATGAAAGGCAGGTCCTGCTTGTCAAACCTGATCTCCTTCCTTACTTAAATGACTTGCTTAGTGATGAGGAAAAAGCTATGGGTGATGTTTACCTGGACTTCAGTAAAGCCCTCAGCATGGGTCCCCACAGCATTCTCTTGATGAAACCGGCTGCTCACAGCTTCAACAGGCATTTGCTACTCTGGATAAAAAACTGGCTGAATGGCCAGGCCAAAAGAGTGGGGGTGAATGGAGATAAATCCCATTGGTGGATGGTCACAAGTGGTCACAAGCTCCAAGGCTCAGTATTTGAGCCGGTGCACTTTAATATCTTTATCTGGACGAGGAGATTGATCGCACCCTGAATAAGCTTGCAGGTGAAACCAAGCTTGCTGGTAGGAAGGCTCTACAGAAGTTGGGTTTACAGATAATATTGTGGCCTATCAGTGAGATAAATATAGAACAATTCCTGGTTGTGCTACGGACATCTCATGAAATCTCAGGCACGTGTCTTGATATTGGTGTAACTATCTGTTCAATGACAGAAGGTACAATTTCCTTTCTACTGCTCCTGTTCTTGTATATTGCAAATTCCTTATAGGAAGGCGTAGTGCTAACCGTGCACAGAGCATGTGGATAGATGCTACATTGCTCTCACTGGGGCTTCGGTTGCTATAGAAAACAGGAAGACTAAAAAGTTCTTTTATTTATTTTTTTTTCTGGAGCTGCAGATGGCCGGTTGCTTTGCCCAAGGGGATACCTGATCTATGCAAGTGATTCATGCAATTCCATGGGATTTTATCTCTTTTTGAGGCTAGTGTTACTGTAACTGTTATAGGTCAAGTCCACAAGTGAAGACAGACTTGCAGGGAAATTATATTAGACAATATGATACAGTTGGAAAACAGAATCTGTGTTTCTGACTATTTTAAGTTTCTCAAGTGAGTAATAGAAATGGTGATCTCTAAAACTAGTTAGAGGTTGTGAAACTTCTAATTTTTTGTTGTTCAAATAGTCATTGAAAAGTAAAGTGTTTTATTTTAACACAGCAGCTGATCTCAGGTATAAGTGTTGCTCTTCCCAGTCCTTTGGAAACACAGTCTCCAGATGAAGCTCTCCTTTTTTGCAGTACAAATATTTTTTTTATTAATATAAATTTCTCTCCTGCCCTCCTGACTCACAGATTTGTTTCTTCCTTCTCTGTGTAGTTTGTTAAGCAATTTACCCTCCTTTAGTAGCTGACTTGTCACTGACATTTCAAAATATCAACAATTGTCTAAAAAACATGCCAAACCCGTAGGCAGCATCAGATTTTGGACTGAACTTTGATGTCCCCTTTACCAACAGCATTTTAGGATCCAGGGTCCCCTCACTCAAAAAAGGCAACACTTGTATCATGCAGTAGAACATTACAGAGACACCAAAGCCAGCACTGACCAAACAGATTTTGAAAGCCAAAAGCACAGATCCACGTCAGGGAATCTGACCACTAGCAGGAAACTAGCTCAGGAAAGGACCTCATAACCTGCTAATTACGAATTTATATAAAATTCACATTTTACATTTTACTTTGCTCTGGTGAATTATTGACTAAATATGAGAACCTTTACCAATTAGCCTAACAGGAAATGCAGTTTACAGTGACATTTCTGATCTCAGGAAGAATGGATCTTAGAGAAGCTTAATTGTGATGTTTTTTTTCTTGCAAAGCTTGCTCATAAGAAAACACCTCCTTAGAATGCTAAACAGCCATTTTCAGTCACTACCCAATATGGAACTGGTTCAAGGCAACTTTCTTAACAAAAACAATCATTGTAGAAAAGTGGTGACAATATCAAGGTAACATTAAATTTTACTAGGTGATTGACAACTAGGTTAAATTTGCAAACATCTACTAAAATAATTTATTTCTACTGTTTGTTTTTAACTTGATGCTTAGTGTTTTAAAATATTGCTACTTGCTGTGGCCTGGATTTTTCTCTTCTTTTGTCAGGCTGATTAGAGCTGAGTGACAAATGGTCCTTCAGAGTCTAACAAGATATTTATGTGATGTTTAGATGCTAGATTCCAAAACTATAGCCCAAGAGGCATGCATCTCAATGTCTTTCTAATAAAATTATCATCATGAGTTATTCTGTGTTCATGAGACAAAAAACACCTACAGGATAGAGGATAATTTTTTCCCAGCATTGTATTTTGTATTTATAGGAAAAGGAGTCATTACTGTAGAAAAGGTGGTATTTGATGACACCATCAACCAGAAGAAAATCTCAGGGAAAACAACTGCTTCCATTATGGTATGTCTAGGGACAGTTGACTAGCACAAAATTGCTCAGTAAAGCAATTACTGTTGAGCTTGGTTACTGATGGGATTTGAACATTTATTTCTTAGGTATATGTAGGTTTTACACCGCTGTCCAGTATTACAGGCACAGGACTATATACTAACTGGTTTATAATTGGAGTGAAGTGGATATTGCTTTGGTGTATTTGAACTCAGCCATTAAACTCTGGGATTTTTTACTTTGCTTTCTTTTTTTCTATTTATCTACAACTTGTTGCTACAGAAAGATTTCCCTAAACAGGTTGGTCTGCAAAAGGATCTGAACCAAGTTGACTGGTTTATTTCATGATTGTTAGAGAGGGTCATAGACTGGGACTTCTTACTCAGGGTCCTTCCTCTGGGTCCCACAAACATCTCTCTAGACAGTGGCAGGTCCAATTCAAACAACATCCCTTTTCTCTCAGTGTGACAGTGATGAGCAGCATCTCCAAGAGATAAGCCTACACTTACCAAATGAACATCTCAAAAATTATTCCCTTATTGCACCCAGACTAGATTCAGTTCAATGCTTTGAGATATGTGTGGATTGTGGTAGTGAAATTGTAGGTCTGTTGGGTACTCCACATGCTCTGATCACAAGCATCCACTGCCAGTATCATTCTTCCAACAAGTAGTTGTGCATGTACCAGTACTCTCTTACATGACATGAGCTTAGAGTGTGACAGTTCCTGTGGACATCAGTACTATCTGTCATGAATCAAATATTGAGTCCATCTAAAGACGAATCACTTGCATGATGATTTCTCCATAGCAGTTCTTCCAAGAAATCAGATTAGAGAACAGCTTGCAGGCTTGGTTTTGATATTTTATACACACTTTTTTTCTGCCAGATTTTCATCACAAAACCCTGAACCCTATGCATTATTTTTTTTCCAAGTTCTCAGGCATTAGGGTGTATAAAATGCTAGGGCTTGAGTTTGTGAAGTAACAGAAAAATTAAACAGGATGTGTTTCCATAGAAAGAAGATGCTAAGGAAGATAGAGAAAACTCCATAAAAATAGTGATTTACTTTGAGCCTTTTCCTTCTCAGCTACATCTTGGACTCAAAGAGAAAATGATTTCTTTTCAAAGGAACAAGAAAAGATTTCAAAATTCCAAATTATGAGTTAGCTTCTTGAAGCCTGCTTAGCACACAAGAAAGTTGTAGATGCAGGAGGACGCTGGTTCAAGCTTAGCTAAGGTGGAGAAGAGAGTGACAGCAAAAGAAAAAAATTTCAGCAAGGGAGAATTTGGCCATTCCTTTTATATGGTCCTTTCTCATAAGTACAGGAATCACATTTTTGTTTAATTAGATTCTCATCCCTTTGTTAGAAGTTGCATCAATGTCAGTGGGACCCTGTCAGTAAATAAGACCACAAGGATAAGGACTTGACCTTTAACATTCTGCTTCTTTTCAAATCAATGTTCAAAGATGGTTTATATTCCCCTCCATTTTCCTCTTTTCTTGCTTCATGGCCAAGTATCACACGATCGACACCTCATACATGATCCAGTTTGAGGAACGAGCATCTCTGACAAAATGGTCTGATGATCCTCAACCACTTCCCTGGGCATCCTATTCCAATGCTTGATAACCCTTTCGGTGAAGAAATGTTTCCTAATATCCAATCTAAACCTCCTCTGGGGCAACTTGAGGCCATTTACCCTTGTCCTATCTCTTGTGACTTGGGAGACGAGACCGACTCCCCACTTTATAATCTTCCTGAGTGGCCTGCCCCTTTTTCCAAAGGCCATAAGCACTGTCCCAGAGGGGGAAAAGAATTTTGGGGCAGGAATTAGCAGGGCTCATCTACATGGCTTGAAACTAGATATGAGGGGGTAGGGGAAGATAACTGGGACTGAGAGGATTAAACCCAAAGGAAGCATGCCAGGGCTTGAGGGACAGGAGAGTAGTGAGGACTCTTGCTCTCTCATTTGGGTTGATTTACAGGACACCAGGCCTGCTTGCAACGACAGGGGGAAAGCCTACTAGTACTGCCTCCAGCGGGCCAGGTGTCTCATACAGCAGCCTATGATTGAAAAACCCAAAGCCCTGCCGATAGCACGGATACTGGAGTCACAAATTGACCTGGTGCCTATTCCTGTCTGCTTCCTCATTCATCATTGCTAATGAAGGGGTAGGAGAGAACACAACTTGTGTTCCTGATGCCTTAAGCAGCCGTCCCAAGGCCCTAAAATCTCTTTTAATTGATTTCGGGCTCCTTCTCCCCAGTTCTTTGCTAACCACCTGAAATACTAAAAGGGGGTAATAATCAGAAGGTTTTACTAGGGCAGAAAGTTTGCCCAACACATCCCTAACTCTTGCTCCAGGGAGGCAGAAGACTTCCCTGTGAAGCAGGTCAGGGTAGCATATTGGCCCCTCCACCCCCCTCAGTAGGGTGTCCCCAAACTCAGTGACCCGTCTGCTTTTCCTTTTAGCGCTAGTTTTGAAGCAGGGTCTATGGTGACTCAGTCTTTCTGGCATTTCTGGCCTGTTTTTATCATCTTCCCTTCCAGCAGCCAGTTCCTCCTGGACTCCATGCCTGTTCTGCAATGGTAACTGGGGAGCTGGGAGGGCATTCTCCTGCTTCGCCAAGCAAGGACCTGTTTCCACTCCCCTTCTCTGAGATCACCTCTTGCTGCCTGGTGAGAAGAGGGGAGAGGGTCCTCTGATTTATATGAGGCCTCATCCTGTTCCCTTGCCCTCAGGGAGTGCACCCACCAGTCAATCTCTCTCTCACACTCCCTGATCCTCCTCAGCCTCTCCACTTCATCCTTCAGCTCAGCCACCGGTAGGAGCAGGTCATTCACCTGTTCGCACCAGATGCAGGTGTTGTCCCCACTGCCCTCCATCACCAGGGCCAGGCTCCGGTGCTCTCTGCAGCCAGAGGTCTGGACGCCCGCATGTTTGTGTGGGGCCTCCATCTGGGTGCCCACAGCTTTTCCTTTTCTAATAACAGCCTTTGATCAGGTAGTAACCATGGCTGGAAGGTTGCAAGCAATTTACACTTGGGAACTTGAGGGTCAGTCAGGATGAGTGCCATAGCTATCTGAAAGCTTGGAAGGGGTTGAGCTTATCCTCGTACACTGGCAGAAGCTCAGTGCCCAACTGTATGAGCTGCAGCTGGTTGAGGCACCCACCGAGGCACATAAGCAAGCACTAGATACCTTCTGAGCTCGTTGGGCAGAGCCTAGTCCCTGTCCTCCCTGAGCCTTCTTATAACCTGGTGGTCTGATGGACCATGGGAGGAGCTGGCTGAGCCCAGGCATACTCAGCAGCCCGCCCACCAACTGGCAGCCCCCAGCATGAATAGGGGGCTTTGCCCAGCTTCAAAAGCCCCCAAAAGAGCTTTTTGTCAGCCTTTTTAGCTACAGATCCCAGAGCAATCTTACCTGCTCTGGAGCCACTCTCCATCGCGATGACCATTAGGCACATTAATCAAACGCATGGAAACTGTTCCTCACATATACCATCCAGATGTGCCAGAGCTGGAACCAGATGGTCTTCTAATTTAAACATACATAGTTGAGCAGCTGCTTTGAAAGCCAAATGTGGACATTCCAAAGAGGAACAAGCAACAATTAGTCATCTCGCATATTCTCCATACCTTTTCATTTTACTCAGAATATGTGATATTCTGTAGTCCTACTGTTGACTGAAAAAACCTAAGCCGTTATTTCTATGTACCATCTAAAAACTGTTTGGGACTTATGTAGTGATCAATAGGTGTCTCTGGACCACCTTCGCACAAAAGCATCAGACCAGATTAGTTCTCACCTTTAAAATCCATGAAGCGAAGCAGATGTTGGCAGGAAGGTCAGCAGATGGGTGGTTTACAGCACACTGCTGCACGTCCAATTGTACGTAAGGGAAATTCTGGCCTTAGACAGTGTAGGCTTAAGTCCTACACTTAGCAACATGTTCAATCACAACTTTGCTTTGCCCCACAAGTACAAGAAGAACATAGACAAATTGGTGCAAGTTCAGTGGAGGATCACTGAGATGGAGCACTTGCCCACTGAGCAGAAGCTGAGTGAACAGAGCTTGTTCAGCTGGAGTAGGGATGGATGCAGGGGGACCTAAGGCTAGCCCCCAGTATCTGTGGGGAAGTCAGCAAGAAAATGGAGCATGGTGGTGCATGGTGTGAGGATGAGAGACAATGAGCATAAGTTGAAAGGAGAGAGATGGATGGATGGAAGAAGTAATGTTTCACTGTGAGGACAACTGAACAGTACAGCAGGTTGCTGAGAGAGTTTTTTGTTATCTCCATCCCAAAGAATTTTCAACACGGTGCCAGATAAAGCTCCAAGAAACCTGATTTGGGCCATAGCTGAGCCTTCTTTTAGCAGAAGGACAGACAAGAAGGCCTCCTGAGGTCCCTTCCAACCTGAATTATCCTACAACCCTATAATCCCTTATGGTACTGCACAGAGGTACCCAGTTCCTATGCTATGATTGTATCAAGAACAGCAGAGCTTTTTTTTCTCATTGTGAGATGGTCTTGCAGTGTTTCCACTGCAATAGTTATCTGTTCCTGCACCTCCTTTTGGGATGGCATCATAACTGTGTCCTCTCACTGCCTTTTTCTAAACCTCTCTCCTGGCTCCTCAACTAGTCAGCAGCTGGGGGAAAATTAAAGAGAAACTCCACTTTATAGTGTTTCAAATCACAAAATAGTAGTTTACTATTGCTTTCCCACTTAGTTTTGTAGGATTTTTTTAGGAATTGATTCATTATACACAGAATTGGCAATATTAAATATTTATGTCTCTGATAGAAGCAATTGAGATGAAAAGCAAAAAAATCATTGGCTTCCATACAGGGTTTAATTTTCTCAATTGGCCCATTATAGCTGTGTGGTCAGTGTCTCAAAGTGTTGTGATGCAGTTTAACATTATCAGGAAGAGAGCAAATGAAAATAGCATTAATTTTGGTCAATGAAGCAAAAACAGGTCACCATCCATTCTGAGGCTGAGTGTGGCTAGTGGTTACTGGCCTAAGATAAGGTTTCCCAAACTGTCACATCCCTGATCGTCAAAGGTTAATTAGAAACTGGAGACTGGTGCTTCATCATACTCAAGGAGATAACAAAAGCTGAGGCAGTATGTTTAATTAACTGCACTGGAAGTTTATGCATGTTTATTTCTATCAGCTTCTGTTTGTATTAAAGAATAACACAATTTAGCTCTACCTAACCTAGTTGAGGTGAGGATTTATCTGATTTATCTAATCCACAATTAGCAAGGCTGAAAATTACTATTCCATTGACTGCAGTTTCAGGGTGTTTTTTTTTATTTTCCTTAGTGGAAGCTGCAACCAGGTTTTATTTTGTCCCTGACTGGGCTCAACATAAGTCATGTATCACGCACGCTTTGCTGCTAGCCTTTCCAGTTCATTGGGGAATATTTGAATGTGGAGATAAGGGAACTCAGTTCAGGTGCTGTCTTCTACTGCAAAGCTTTTGAATGCAGAAACCCATTTTTACATAAGTGAGCAGTTAATAAATCCCAGCCCTTGACAGCTATTGACTAAAGCTCCAGAATAAGTAGATCCATTGCTAGTGGCTTATTAAAATAATAATCTGAAAGGAAATCCCTGTCTTAGTGCTGAAGATTTGTGATCTGTCAGCTCTCAGATCTGACAAGGAACTAGAAACAAGTTAAGCTAACATTTCCCATTGGAATATTTTTTTTTAATAGGAAAATATGTTTTCAGTGATCAAAACAAAATAAAAATATAAAAAATTCCTGTGTACTAAGGAAATCCCTCAGCCCTTCCAAAAAAATCTATTGAAACATTTAATTGCTGCTTTTATTGGTGGGAATAAAACCATATTCCAGCTGTCCAGGACGCAGAAAAACAGTTTACAGTTCTGAATTGTGCCACTTATTCATATGATGACATAGGAAAATTAATTTTCCTTTCAAATTTCCTATCCTAAAAACCAGGAAAGTTGTTCTTCATTGCTTATGGGCTGTTGAATGATGGAAAACACTGCATGTCTGTGATCAGTGGTTGCTGTAAAATTGAGGAATGTGAAAACTGGACAGTTAAAACCAGACTTGTGTGGTTGTGAAGGTTGGTACTGGTTTTTGTTTCTAGATCAGCTTTAAGGGGAAAAAAAAAGAAAAAAAAGAAAAAAAGGGAATCTGGGTGAACCAGGATCTGCAGTCTGAAGACTTCTGAGTAGTAGGGCCTCCTGGCATCTCGGTTTTCAGGTTTACAGCCCTATAAGAGCAACTAAGGAAAGCCTAGACTTCATATTCTTGACATTTTGTTGGTTCTTTTTCGAAAAAGAAATGAGAGACAGCATCCTATCTGCCCTTTGGAAAGCCCTCCCAAAGAAGAGAACAAGGATTTGCTTTATGAGTAGAAGAGGAGACAATTATGTCCATGCTGGGTGGTGAC
The DNA here is from genome assembly GCA_025769975.1 of Gallinago jamesoni. Classification (NCBI taxonomy): domain Eukaryota; kingdom Metazoa; phylum Chordata; class Aves; order Charadriiformes; family Scolopacidae; genus Gallinago; species Gallinago jamesoni. The sequence continues at coordinate 145,588,208 of JAOQGH010000012.1, forward strand.
CCATAGGCTTATTCTTCTAGAATGAGGAGGATACCTTCCTTTCTATAAGACTTTTTTGTCTTGAAATTCAAGAAAAGATTAAACTTGAATGCCTACATCAGGAGCCTCTCCAACTCCAGCAATGGTAGAAAAGTCCATTTGTCTCTGATTTTAGGATTTCCCTAGGGCTGGGTTTGTGCAGCTTACTTACCAACAGGAATACAGAAAGGAGAGGAAGCAGTTCTTTTTAATTTCCTACATTTCTAAAAACATCATTCTGTTGCCACCACCTTTTCTGCAATTTTTTTTTAGCACCTTATTTCCCTGCCTCCTACAGTCTACCAAGTCCCTACCTTGACCTACAGTCCCTGGCCATTTTTGTGCATACTGTGAGAGAGTTGCTGAAGGCTGCTGACTACAGGGCATTTCTTATGCTGTTGTCAATTGGAAATAATTAAAAATAATTTTCATTTCTGAGTATCAAAGTGAAACAAACAAGTTGTGCTTATGTCATGCTGATGCATTTTATTTTTTGTCCATTATTGAAAAAAATAGAAATAGTTGATTAACTATAAACATTAGAACATCTGGGAACTTATATCTGATTCATTTGGGGCTCAAAATTCTGAGGCACAAATGTTACATGACAATATTTTGCAGACAAAATAAACTGCTTGGTTTCCTGCCTCACCAAAGGGACCTTGAATTATGGTGCTAAACTACTCAACTTGAAAAGGCTGTTTCTATCGCTGCTCAGGTACATGCCTCATCTATTGCTCAATTTAAGTAGTCCGTGAATAAAAAACCCTCTCAAGAGTGACAGTAGGAAGTCTTGGAGCTCAGTCACTCATTTCATTGTAAAGGCAATTTATTAAAAGTTTCTTTTTCTTCATTATATTCCTTCTTTGGAATGGCTTGCATCACACTCTCCTCCTCTCTGCAGTTACATTGCTTCATTTTATAAAATGTCAGTATAGGCTTGTATGATCTCTTTTTTTTAAACAAGATTTTTCTTTGTATTTTATTCAAAGCATCACCTTTGCTTAAAAATATCTTTCACTAAAAATGAAAGAGAGAGGTAGATAAGTTAATTTCTTAAGGTGTTTCTACAACCCCAAGTTGAAATGAAAAATTTCATCTAGAGACAAATAAAATTTAATCATCTTTTAAATTAATAGATTGTTTTAAAAATATAATCTAGTTTTAATTTGACCAGAAAAAAATTTCTATAGGACTTTTCAGTGTCCCCAGTTGACTGCAGGGAATAATGCTCTTCCTGTGAAGAATTACAGAGCTTGAAAGAGGGGAATCACCTGGCATATGTCTCCTTACCACTTACACAGATGGGACCTGCTGCTCACGAGTCCCTTTCACCTTTCAGTCATATACTGTTATGAAAATATGGACTATGTTTAAAACCTTAGTGAAGCTGATGGAGACTTTAATGAAGGCTTTTTAAAGCTTTGCCAAATTGCTTTTGAAGCAGTTGACTGAAATGCCAGAACTTCCTCTCATTAAAACCCCCACTTCAGCTACATCCCTTGTGTTTCAGAAAATCTTTTTTCATCACTTTCACTCAGATTCCAAGAATAACTTACTGGAAAAGGTTATTTTCTCTTATGTAGACCTGACTTGTGACATATTCCACTGTGACAGATAGTATTTCAGATTATATTTGCTGTTTTTTTTTTTCTGGACAGTAATATTAAGTCACAAACCATAAGTTACTATGTGTTTTTCTTTTTCATTTTCACAGCTGAAAATTAATTAACTTAGTGAAACATTTATTTATCTTTAAAACTTAAACTGCCTTGGTTTCTACTCATGGGCTTGAAGATAGGGGCTGGTTGAATGTTTCTCAGTTGTACTAGTACTGATTTTTTTCCTGCTACAGTTGGCTGCTGGGTGTTGAAGCCCATTGTACCCATGCTAGATGTAATTCTGCTCCACCAGGGATTGGGGAATGCTGCCAGCAACCTCTGTGAACAGCCTCTGCACTTTTAAAGTTAAGCTGGTTGCACCAAAAATGCTCACACAACTTGGATTTAGGGGTGATTCCTCCTAAACTTTTTGCTCCGCTCTGACTCAGAAATTGGCCTTTCCAGTAAAACTTTGCTGATACAGACTTGACACAGGAGAGTTTACAATCTGGATGTGTATAACTGCTTGAGACCTCATCTGGAGTACTGTGTGCAGGTCTGGAGCCCTCAATATAAGAAGGACATAGACCTGATGGAACGGGTC
>JAOQGH010000012.1:145601726-145612546 GCA_025769975.1 Gallinago jamesoni
GGGGAGTTGGACTAGATGATCTCTATGGTCCCTTCCAACTCCAAAAAAAAATTCAGTGAAAATTCAGTGAATTCAGTTTCATCGCTTGTCTTGCAGAGATCAAATACCCAGAACTTGTTAAGAAAGAGAATATTCTTCTAGACTCAGATATCTCAGCGCAATTAGCATCTGAGTTTCTATTTCAATAGCGCACTTCAATTGCACGGAAGTTTTATATAGTGTGATATGGAGAGTTTCTACTCACATTCTGGAGGACTAGAAGGTCAGGGCTGTATGATTGAAAAAAAATATGACAAAAACTGATGCGAAGGTTTCAGCCAAAGTCAGCTAAAGTGGAGGTGTGAAGCCACGCTTGGGACATTACCCTTAACTTTCCAGTCACAATGGAGGGTGATTTTTCATCCCTGGGTTTTCAGAGAAGTAAGGTGTCTGGCAGAGGCAGAAAAGGACTGAATGAAAGTAATTGAGAAAGAAAGTGAACTGGAGCTCTGCAGGAAGACAGTTCAGCTCAAGGAGATTTCTACAGAGATCTTTAGTCTCCCTGCCTCCATCGCAATGCAAGGGTACAGAACAGTGCCTCTCCTCCCTCGGCAATACAACGGCCAACTGTCAGCCAACAGCTTTCTTTTTTGGCAGCATATTTTTTGCTTCAGTTGCTTTTTCTGACTAGAGCCTGCAAACACAGCGGATGCTTATGTTCACACTGGGAATATAAACTTCCTGCTTCCAATCCATTAAGCATGGTCTGTGACAACGTCCGCACCACTTCTTATTATACAAATACGTGTAATCCATCAAATAATTCAAAAAAGTAGAACTCGTCAAAGTTTGTATATCTGACATAAAATCTGTTTGCTTTGTGGAATATGCACAGAAGGCAAGTTAACTGAATAGTTGAAAGCACACCATAAACTACATATGAATCAAAGCTGACGTGGATATACAAAAACAAACCACCTCTCCCTTCCCCAAAAAGAGAGACGGGGATTATACTTGAAAGCAGGAGAGCATCCAGCACTACGTTGTGGGTTATGGTGTTGGCTCTAAACTGTTGGAATGAATGTTCTTTGGCATAAACGGAATTCAGCGATTTTTCATTATCATTAATCTCCCAAAAGCATGTCTAAGAGAAGAATAGCAGCCAGTAGCTAATTAGACATCTGCTTTAAAAAAACAGAATTCATGTTGTGGTGTTTTTTTTCTGTAGAATTAATACATGTGAAATGTGCCAGGCAGCAGGGGCTGGAGATGGAAGCTGTCTCTTTGCAGAGCAAGTGCAGCCCCGTGTGTGCCTGTGCCAGGCTAGGACAGGTGTTTAGCCTTCTACCGGTGTGAGCCTTGCCAAAAACAAATTAAAAAAAATAAGAAAGATTCATTTTAGGATCCTCTCCTAAAAATAAAGTGTGGTTTTAAAACCTTTTTCAGAAGAGCAGCCACAGCTTGAGGTATCACATATGAGTACTACCACCTTTATCTGGTAGTGACATACGTTAGAGTCTGCTATTTCCCAAGCCTGCTAGTTCCCATTAACATTGTTTTCTAAAAGGCTGTTCATCCCTTACAGATGAATCATCTAATTCATAGGTTTGTGGTCCCAAAGGTTTCAGACCAAGACATCTGAAATCTCGAACTCTCTGGCAGATCAATGTGCACATCAGCAAGTTTTTAAGTGCAGGTGCTGTGAAGTCAATATTGTTTCCTGGACCAGGCTGTAGAGGCCTGACTTATCACTGACACCACTGCTGGGAACCTCTGTAGCACCAAAAGTGCTGAACCTAGATGGACACTTCCCAGGCCTCCGTATTCACAGGCTAACACTATACACCACCACATTTCTTGGGAATGGGACACCTCACCCTATCTCTGTCTTTCCTACACATCAAAAGTCTTAATCTCTGCAGCCAACTAATCAAATGTGTGTTACTATAGCAGACAAAAAGCCCTACTCCTATTCCTCTTTCATACAAACATAAGCACAAAGCAGAACGGTTCACTAAAGTCAACTCCTACTACATAGCGAGAGCATGGCTGTTGTCTGCCCCAAGGAGTTTACCATCTAAGGGTCATACCTCAGATCTAAGGGTGACACCTCTGATGTAAGAGTGAGAGATGAACCTTTAAGCAATGGGTTTTGTTTAGGCTGTGTTACAGCAGCATAAGAATTATCATCTCACTATATAAAAATATCTGTATTTGTATATACGATATATTTATATGTATATACTTAAATTGGGAAATTTATCTGAAAATAAATTTGGTGGGTTTTTTTTTTTTCTTGAGCCTGAACAAAGTAAAAGAATCATTGCATTAATTAGTATACCTAAAAAGTCATTAGTGTCACTTCCAATAAACTGTGGGGCATTCATATATCTGAATGTCAAAGTTACTTGATTATTTTACTTCAAGAAGCTGCAATGAGAAAAAGTTAGAGAAATTACTTATGAGACCAAAACTTGAAATATAAGCTTCATACCCAGGAAACAACACAATCCAAGCCTGATAATTATCAGTTTAATTTTGCAAAGTCTTAATTGTCTCCAAGTCCATGTCAGTTTTGTGGGATCTGCTGATCATCTTGCAGAACTGAAATCCTCTTGAAAAGCACGATTACCCAGGGACTGACTTGACTTTGCTATCCTTTTTGCTGATTTCAGTGGCACTGTTTGTGAAGTAAGGTGGTGGTGTGAATGAGCTGTTTATGCTCCTTCTTTTAGATAAAGGAACGTCTGAAAGAGACTCAGGCATAATTTTGCATTAAGGTTGTTTGCACGTACCATGGAAACTGCTCTAAAGATCATCTCTAGTAGGCAATCTCATCTTTACGGAAACTGCTCGAAGGTATCTTTCTGCAATTCACATCGTAATTTTCTTTGATCTTTATTTTCTTTTTCCCTGTAGTGGATTGCCAAAGACAGAAATTCCTGTTAAAATATGCTAAGAAAAATGCAACTTGAATGAGGACACTTACCTCTCTGAATGCAATGCTGGTAGGACATCATATTGAAAACCACAGATTGCCCTGTTTTCCCAATTCTTCAAAATGACTAAAGGCCTTGTCAATGACAAATTACTAAACCAGACCTTAAAATTTGTTGGATGAAAATAAGAAACTCTCTTACACATCTTGCTCCATGATACTATTTTTCAAGCAATGGGAGGCACAGTTTTGCCACAAGTAGCATAAATATGATTGGATAATTTGCTGTCCTGGGGTTACACATAAGATGAAGCTTGCTTTTAAAACCTTGACACCAATTATCTTTAGCTATTAATCTTGAAATTAAGAAAAGTAAATCCAGCATTGCATCACAAATTTAGTGGTTGTAAAACCCTTTTCCACCAACGATGCACAGATCCTCACAGCTGAGGACTGTTTGATCAGTTACTTTGACCTTTTCCTGCTGTCAGGCACCTTTCACTCTTTTACTTCTGTGTTGAGCTCAGTAGGTTGCCTAACGAGTAACTTCTAGGAAATTTCCCATTCTTGATTCAAAGACATTGCAGCTGCAAAATCTTTGCAATCTGCTCCAGTGGCCAAATGGCCTTGTTGATCAAAGTTTATTTTCACTATGGTTTTCCTTGACAACAGTCCCCAGCTATTAGGCTGCCTGAGGGGAACCAAAATTAAATTATCCTCGGTAGATGATGGAGGAAGAAATATTATCATCATGCCTTCTCTGACACATTAAAAATGGGAACACAAACCCAACATTCCAACTGTGTAGGAAAACACCTTACTGAGAAGGCGGTATCCAGAGAAGGTGACATAGTGCTCCCTATTCAGCCTGTTGTTACAGATACATCCACCCGAAGAAGGCAGAAAAATTGCTTCAATTAGTAAAGGATACTTTAGATGCAGTCTGCTAGTTTCTGAGCCATAAATACTGGCCTGAGACCATATGGGATCTTCTCTGAGACCCTTATCTAAATAACCAGCTCAGTGCCACATAAGGACTGAATTGCAGAGGTGCCAAAGAGAGTGTCATTGCTGTCCCGTGCTGGGGAGCATGCAGAAAAGTGCTCAAGGGCCACCTAAAAACAGTGATGATCTGTTCAAGGACAGAAGTAGGTCGTTCTTCTGGGAGTAGGGCTCTGTCATTAGAAACAGTGGTCCCTCTCTCTTCTGCTTGTGAAAGTTTAAAGGTGTTTTCAGAGTAGCTCTGCTTTGGCTGATGCTAGAGATAAAAGCAGCCTTCAAAGGCAAATATCACTGCAAAATCTTTTCCAAAGTAGCACCATGGTCACTTCAACAGAGATGATGAAGAATCAACTCAAGGTGGAGGCATGAAATGCCAGAAACCTCTCTCTGAACCAACACAAAACGAGAGCAAACCACTCAGCTCCCTGAGATCGACTGGGCCTCACTTTATGTCCACTGATTTCAATTAGTACCCTGGAACTAACTTCTCCTCTGATCTCCAGCCCACCTGAGCTGCCTTGTTGGTTTATTGGCCCCCTCTCCTTTGACCACAATTTTCTCTGGCTGCGGGCCAGAGGGAGCATTAAGTACCTGCATTTCCAAATTTAATTATAGTCTTTAAATAATGATACAGAGCATTGATTCCATTTACTCACAATGGCACAAACCAGCTTTAAGTATTTAATACTTAGGGCACTTCCTGTCTCACCACTCTCCATTTAATTACCTTCTGTCAATTAAAAGAATCCCTGAGAGGCTGGTCTGCTTTACACCTTTAGAGAAACTGAATACCCCAGGCATTACAGCAGATTTTATTTAGTATTTTATGTCCTGGAGAGAAAAATTTTCTAGAAATGAAGTGGATGGTGTATTTGAATCTTTATATCGCATACCTACAATTCACTCTGAACATGCTTGTGTGCTGGCACAGTCTGACCTGAGTTTATAACCAGTGCATTTATAAACTCTTCTTGTGGGGCTGCCTGCACAAAAGGACTCTGAAGCAGGGATATGTGTGTCTTTGCTCACCACAGTTGGGGACAATCTCATCCAGAATGCTAGTTTCTGAGCATGTTGAACACTCCCAGGCTAGAATGCTGCTTGCAGATGTCTGCTGAGGGCAGCTGTGAGGTGCTTTTGGTCCCCAGGTCCTATGTGGCCACAGGAGTACTGCATCCTTGGAAGCTTCTCTGGGAGATGAGCTATCCTGGGATGAGCTGAGAGCTACGCGCTCTCTGCTTTCCAAGTATTTCCATATATCTATCTCCAGCAGAAAGCCATCCCAGAGCTATAGGCAACAGCAATCCTACAGCACATCTATGCCACAGAGCTTGGAGCTTTCTGGTTTAATGAGACTGAGAAGGACATTTCTTACTGTGCTAATGCTTTCCCCTAAGGCTCTGGCCAGCTGAAGTTGTTGTCTTCTAGGTACAGACACCAACAAGTTAGGTGGGAGGGTTGATCTACTTGCTGGTAGGAAGGGTCTACAGAGGAATCTGGACAGGCTGGATCAATGAGCCAAGGCCAACGGGATGAGGTTCAACAAGACCAAGTGTCGAGTCCTGTACTTGGGTCACAACAACCCCAGGCAGCGCTACAGGCTTGAGGCACAGTGTCTGGAGAACTGCCCAGTGGACAAGGACTGCAGCGGTCCTGGTGGACAATCAGCTGAATATGAGCCAGCAGCGTGCTCAGGTGGCCAAGAAGTATCCTGGCTTGTAACAGAAATAATGTGGCCAGCAGGACTAAGGAAGTGATAATCCCCTTGTACTCAGCACTGGTGAGGCCCCACCTTGAGTGCAGCGTTCAGTTTTGGGGCCCTTACTACAAGAAAGACATTGAGGTGTGGAAGCATGTCCAGAGAAGGGCAACAGAGCTGGGGAGGGGTCTGGAGAACAAGACTTATGAGGAGCAGATGAGGGAACTGGTGTTGTTCAGTCTTGGGGATAGAAGGTTGAAGAGAGACCTTATCACTCTCTGCAACCACCTGAAAGGAGGTTGTAGAGAGATGAGAGTCTGTCTCTTCTCCCAAGTAACTAGTGATAGGAAAAGAGGAAATGACCTCAAGTTACACCAGGGGAGGTTTAGATTGGATATTAGGGAAAAGTTCTTCACAGAAAGTCTTGCCAGGCATTGGAACAGTCTGCCCAGGGAAGTGGTTGAATTGTCATCCCGGGAGGTATTTAAATGACATGTAGGTGTGGTGCTAAGGGACACGATTTAGTGGTGGACTTGGCAGTGCCAGGTTAACAGTTGGGCTCGATGATCTTAAAGGTCTTTTCCAACCTAAAATATTCAACACTTTTCATGATTCTTCATAATATCAGCAAATGCATCCCTCCCTCTCTACCCTGGGAGCAGGTCACACTGCATGCAGCAGCAGATGTTCTACTCATTTTGCCTTCTCATCTCTGCCTGATGCTTGTGTAGCTACTCCTAAAGGTCATCCACATAGAGGGTCTTTCTCTGCCTTACATTTCTCCTCGATGTTGTTGGCATTTTGCTTTCTGTTGCCTCGCCAGTGCTCATGCACCCAGGAAAGCAGAAGGACCCTGCCTCAGGTCTGGCCATGAGGATAGCACACAGGAAAGTTTGGTTTGATCCTTCTGCCCCTGAAGTCCATGGCAAAGGTGTCTCTGATATGGACACAGCACAGTTGTACTTGTATTTTCTCCATGTGCCAGTGCTGTCAATGAGAGGTTGGGAAGAAAGAGAAGCATGAGGAGTAGGAGGGGAAGGCAGATACAAATATATTTAAATTTATGACTTTCCCTTCTTGGGACTGAAATCACAGGCTTTCTAGACCCAGATTTCCATACTGACTTGACCAAATAACCCCCTTCTTGTTCTCTGTGCCACATTTGTTCAGCTCCTCTCCTAGGGGAGGCTAATTTTGCAGCTTCCTAGGACTGATTAAGAGCAGCTTTACATTAATAACAGTGTCCTCTTGACAGCTCTTGATGCTGCTTTGCTCCACTGCTGCAGCAGCGGTCCCAATGCCTTATCCAGCAGTCACAAGTGGTGGAGCTGCAAATCCTCACTGCAGCTGAGAAGCATCCCACCCTTGATACCCTGGCTGGTCCCACCAGCCCAGGGGGAGACATGTCTCTGCCCAGCAATGTCACAGTCAGGCTGGCACTGCCTGGGCGGCACCACGCAGGGCTTGTTGCACTCACCCGGGAGACAGTTTTCCTCCCTGCTTACTATTCCATGCACCACCTGTGAACGTTTGCTGCCACAGAGCTTCACAATCGTTCTGAGTTGCTCATCTGCCCCCCAGGGAGAGATTTACTTGCCAAAAACATCTCCTCTTTCTGTACTTACCTCCTCCAAGACCTGTTAGTGTCCCCTGTCACTCAGGGAATGTACCATCGAGTACCAACTGCTTAAGACCACATTTGGCTTTCCTTGCAAACACCCTTGTTTAACCCTTTTGAACACCTGAAAGTTTGCTCTTAGCCTTAAAGGTTCCTAATGGCTTCTTCTACCTACAGAGTGCCCTGTGCTCCCTTTGTCTCAGCCATAGGAGCAGAGGGGGCTGCAGGGTCGCTTGAAGGCGATCATCTCTCCCCCATCTCCCCTTTTCCAGAAGTTTCACTCCCCACATGAGGACAAGGAAATTCCTGTCAGATTCAACTGCTCTTTTTTCTGTTGAAAATGCCTTAGCAGACCCTCTTTGAAATATCTTTGGTTATATCAGTCTGGTGTAGGTTATTCAACTGCCCATATCTTTTTTTCCTGAGTTTCTCTGTTGTCTTAGATACCATTTACTGGAATTACAATTTTATCTCTAAGATGAGACATGTCTTCCTAGATCTGCCTTTTTGGGTTATTACATCTTCATCACAGCTCCCGAATAAACCATGGAGTCTAAGTCCTGAAATCACCATCTAAGTCCCATATACTGCATTATATCTTAGACACCAAAAATACCTTCTTGATGATGTGCTATTTCCCTCCTCTGAACCTGAACTCCCATCTTCCTTTTTACTCTTTGGTCACTGGTTTTCACAACAGAAAGATTTGGAGGCCTTGGAAACCAAGTGAAGTGGTTTATGAGGTATTTTTTTTCTATGTAACTACTTGCATTTGCAAAGAGATTTTTAATTCTCAAAAATAAATATTAGTAGAAAGGTGGTGTGAAAAGTCATAATCTCAGCTTACTTTGTAGCCTGACTCATATCCGTGTGCATCTCCTTCCTAAGAATAACAACTCTTTTTTTTTTCTTTTTTTTCTTTTTACTTCTTTTATCTTACAGCTTCATATTGATGCTGCCATTCTTCTACGCAAGTACTTTCAGAACAAAGGAGGTGTAAAATTTCACTTAAGGGCATTTTATATTCACTTACCACTCAGATGTGAATGGCCACACTGGGACCATGGTCTGGAGCATCATGGGGCAATGCCCACTCCTCCTCCTGCTTCCCAGGGCAGCTCTCCAACCTGAAATGATGGAGGGCTGTCACAGGGTGCCTGAGGTATGAACAAACCCTTCATCTCAATGGAGCTCTGAATCTTAAGATTTATGTAAGTGGAGGAAAAAACTTTTCCCAAAAGGTTTAGGCATGCTCACATCCTTTGTAAATGCAATTATTGTAATGGTATGCTCCACTCGGGATAATGTAATTTGCATGAGTAAGTGGTCTATATTTAGTTTAAAGACAAGCTGTTTATTGAGTGTAATATGAGGCTCAAACTTTACAGATGCAGACTACACACCATGGCTAAAAGTTATAATTGTCCTTGTTCTCTGAGCACGTTTGACATCTCTGCCTCACATGGAGCATATTCTGCTGGGGGAAATGAGGAAAATCACAGGGCTCCCATTCTGTGGGGCAACCTGCAGTGTGTGAGTTAAAGCTGCATACTGCAATTTTTCACAATGTTTTTTGCTAGAAATCTTCTCCAGAATATAAAATAGTAGAAAACATCGGACTCATCTATTAGCTTTGAAAAATAGAAGGCACAGAGACAGCAAATGAAAACTGGAATATGTGCATACGTGCAAGGCCTCCAGAGGAAAAGGAATGGAGGACTGCTGAGAATCAAATGAGGTTCAGGAAAGATCTGATAGAAATTTGTGCTCTTGGGAGGAAGGTAAGGAGACATATATTGAGAAAACTTGCATTTTACTCAGGGAATATTATATTTTTCTCCACCCTCATTCCTCTTCCTTCCCAACCCCACGTGCATTCATTTCCCCTGGTCTGTGAGATTACATGTTGAATAGGAATTGGCAATAAACTCCTTACATTGAAGGGATGATTTTGGTTGGAGCAGAAGCTTGCCCTCCTGGCCTCTCTATGGACTTTCCTCTGCTGGAGAAATTTGCTCCTTTGGCTCGGTACTCAGAGGGCTTTCAACAGAGATAAAATTGGCATTTTAGCCTCTTTTATTTTTAAGTTGTTTTGGTTTTGGTTTGGTTTGGTTTTTTGGTTTTGTTTGGTTTTTTTTTTTCTTTTTTACATTACAAAAAGAACAAACTGATTTGTTTCTAAATGAATGAAGTTTTTTATTATCGGTATTTCAAATTCATTTTGTTGAGGTTTCAGAAATTTCATGTGAGGTTATTTTTACGTTCAGTTAGAGCCCCTGGGATTTATAATGTAAGTGATGACACAACTAGCTAAAGTAGCAGGCACAGCAATATGGAAAGCCAGAATAAAAACAAAAGGCTATGGAGGCTGCATTCATAAAACAAAATGAGGCAATAAACCAATAGGAAGCATTCTCAGAAGTTGGTTATTTTGCTTCTCATGGCATCAGCTCCCACAAAACAGCCAAAAAAATATAGGCAGATGTAACCTTTTGCTACATAAGGTTTGTCAGATAATAAATATAAGTACTCTCACCCTCTCTGGAATTGTTGGCTTTATTTGAGGGACCTGGGGAAAAAAATGACATTTCTGGGAAATATTTAAAACAGAAATAATTTGCTGTTACAGAGAGACTAGTAATGATCACTTTGTTTCTCAGTTTTTCAGGACACTCTGGTGACTAGTGAATTTTGCTTTAATTCAGTAATGAAAAAAATCCTTCATTTGGGAGGTGGAGAGACCTGATACCAGAGATGGAAGGGTTTTACTGCATGGTTTTGACATGGACCTTTGCTGTTTGTCCAAACATCAAGTCCAAAACTAGATGCCAGATTTTAATTGATCATAGTGACATAGAGCACAACTGACCTTTGTATCTAGATCTAGTGCTCCTCAAATTCTGAATTGTTCAGAACACTGGTTAAACAGTATCCCATTTTTGCTGCTGTACCATAATGGAAAAAACACCCCAAAAACAACAACAAAAGCCCACAAAAGAACCACAGAAACAAAAAAAACCTGCCTACTTCAATGTCTGTCAGACTGACAAGATTGGAGGCAGACACTGTGATCCCACAGTACTCCGGTTTGATTTGGGTTTTTCATTTATAATGCTTAGGCCACAGAAAAAGAAACTTGCTAGAAATATGATTGTGCATATAATGAAAATAAAATATACTTTATGCAGACGTATGTTCTTCATTAATCCAAATTGTTTAAATTGGTGAATAGGCTTCACAGAAGAGGTTGAAGATAAACAGACACCGAGTCTGCTAAGCCAAAAGGTGTGGTGGGTGGCAGCATTAGATGCCACTGACTCGGACTGTGCAGTCACCAGCCTTTGCCTCCTTAACTGGGGGAATTGTAAGGCTCATGAAGAAAGAAGAGCACCTTACAAGCTGAAAAAGGTTCTATGGTTTAATCAGTTAAAACCAAACCCATGGAGGGTGGAGAGGCTTTGCAGAGGGATCTCGACAGGCTGGATGGATGGGCTGAGACCAATGGGCTGAGGTTCAATAAGGCCAAGTGCAGGGTCCTGCACTTCGGTCACAACAATCCCAGGCAGCGCTACAGGCTGGGGGCA